>JAUJYZ010001321.1:80000-465347 GCA_033675265.1 Actinostola sp. cb2023
TTACATGGACACTGGTGTGTTTCAAAGAGTGCCAGTTTAATACTGGTTTAATACTGGTTCTTAGGCTAAGTGGTTGTTTGGCTTTTCTTCTTCGCAGAGAAACACACACACAATGGCTTACAAGCGAATGGCTTTTCTGAATTTAACTCTTGTTGTTGTTGGGAGTCTATCCGTTGGTTCTCAAGAGCATCGCTTACAAAGAAGAGTAGATGGAGTCAGTGGTACATGGAGGGAACTTGACACGAGTCGGATTGACAGCGAGAGAGTAGGATCAACTGAGCAGCTCACAGGATTTGAGCGCCTGAGTCTTGTATACACTGGGAACACCAACGCAGGAAACCAAAAACCCAAACCACGATGAAAAAATCAAAATCAAGACAAAATTGCTTAATCATCAAAATCGCTTCATAATCAAAAGGAAATTTCACGGTCGAAAACTACTATATCATGTTGAACTTCGAAGACGCCGAGGAGATCCCGAACATTCAACGGACCCAGAAAAGCCGGCTATTACAGAACCCGAAGGAACCTCGGCACCCGAGAAGAATCTGAACTCCACTTCAGAACCCGAACCGGAGCCCGAGATATGGCCGGAGCCCGAACCCGACTGGGATACTGCGTTTGAAAAGTGGAAAGCCGCGTGGCCTATACACGTCTATGGTTTCGCTACGATATTGGTCGTGTTGGGATTAGTGTCTCTGTTCGAACTGGTGCGAATCCACGTAAAAAGCAGACGAAAAACGGCCCTGAAAATCAGTCTGTTGCTAATGATCGTGTTGTTCTGTGCGACGAGAGCCGTGGCGCTCTTCATCGACCCGTACGGATCCAACGCTAACTTCAACCCCATGATCGTCCGTTTACTATTCTCCATAGGCCACCCTTGCGTCATCTCAGCCATGAGCTTATTACTCCTAGTCTTGATTGACACCACGAAAATGAACGTCGCCCCGCCCACATTCCAACGTGTGCAGACCATCATCGTCGTCGTCATCTTCCACGTCATCTTAGTTCTCGTGACAGACGTCGTTGTGGCGTTTTATGTCAAGACCAAATTCTTGATCTTAATGTGCCAGGTTTACTACCTTGTTATGGGGCTTGCATTGACAATCGGGTACGCCCGTGTCGGCTGGAAGATCGCAAAGAACTCGTCAGCCAGCGTGTCACGTGACCGTAAAATGGAAAAGCTCAAGAGACTAATCGCTGTCGCTTCAGTTACCGGGTTAATCATGGCCATCGTCACCATCTACGGGGCCGCGGGGGTGTTTGGGATATACTCTGACGTCACAGTAGTGGAGGCGTGGCCTTGGTGGGCGTTCCAGACAATTGGAAGAACTGTGGAGGTTGTCATGGTGATAGTGCTGTTGTTCATGAATATCAATGTGAGTGGGTCCGGACACGGCTTACGACAACTGTTCCGCAATTGTCGGAAAACGATTTTTAAGAACAAAGTTGACGAGGAGAAATTCAATGTGGGTTCGATAGTCTACAGCAATAGTTGGATGGCGTGCAGTACTCCGAAGCTGGACGAAAAAAACCTGCACACGAAACAAACTATGGGGAAATAATTTGTTTTATAGTATATACCACACAATTGAATAGTGCGCTGTGATCTGGGGCGGATCTAGGATTTTGAGGTGGGGGGTTCACTCCAAAAGGAAATATTACGCGCACCGATTTGTTTTGAAAAAAATCGTATTATTGAATTGTTCCTGGGCAGCAAGGGGGGTGCACGGGCACCCAATGAACTCCCCCCCCCCCCCCCCTAAATCCGCCACAGGTGATTGGTTAATCAAACTAGGGATAATAATAATAAGGGATATCCTTGGCTATTCACCTCCGAGCAAAACAAGATGGCGTCGCATTTCGCGAGCGTGTCTTTTTCTTCTTGAAACTAAAGGTTATATATTTGGCTGGCTATTCACTTGTGTTTCCAATAAACCTGGGCATTACTAACTACACCAATACACACAGTCACTATTAGACACTCACTCTTTTGTTTTCATTTGTTCCTTTGCATCTAATAAACACTGACTGCTAATTCAGTAGTAGTGCCCAGGTTTATTGGAATCACTCTATATAACTTGTGTGGTTTTATAACTATATATGTAAAAAGGTTTTGGTACAAATCTTGTATACTAAAACAATTATTCCCTTCAGTGTCGATGAGTAGTGGTAGATATTTACCTCGACTCGCGGCTCGGGAAATATCCATGGTAAATATTCACCACTACTCACCTCCACTTCGAGGAATAATTGTTAATTATCATCGTCAAAGCCCAATTCAGGCTCCGGTTGCACGAAAGGTGGTTAGCGCTATCCACCGGATAAGTCCTAACCAACGGATAAGTCCTAACCAACGGATAAGTCCTAACCAACGGATAAGTCCTAACCAACGGATAACGGATTGGCACAACTGTAATCAATCTTTCTGACCAAGTTCGTGATCTAGGTGTTACTCTTGATTCGAAACTAACGTTTCGACCACATATCAACAATGTATGCCGTACATCTTCCTTTGCCATCAGGAATATTGGACGTGTGCGTAAATACCTATCAAAAGACCAGCTAGAAAAACTGATTCACTCCTTCGTCTCCTCCAGACTAGATTACTGCAACAGCCTACTTTATGGTTTACCAGCCTGTGATATGGACAAGTTACAACGCATCCAAAACACGGCGGCAAGGCTCCTGGCCGGAGCAAAACGAACAGACAGCGCATCGGCTATCCTCAAGAAACTGCACTGGCTTCCGATAAGAGAACGAATAGAATTTAAAATACTTCTTATGACATACAAGACACAAACTGGATCTGCTCCTTCGTACATCTCTGAACTACTACATAAATATGTTCCTGTACGAACTCTTCGTTCATCAACAAAATCACTTCTTCAAGTGCCATCAACAAAAACCATTACCTACGGACAAAGAGCTTTTTCCTCAGCTGGACCACGCCTTTGGAACTCTCTTCCAGAAAGTCTTAAAACTAAAAACACTATTGGTTCCTTTAAAGCTTCTTTAAAAACTTATTTATTTACAAAAGTGTTTCAATAATCACAATAATTATTAAGTTAAGTTCCAAATTTACTATAGTTCAGTATATTATATTATAGAATTTTCATATTATTATTATCATTATTATTATTATGTTATTTTATGTTATTATGTAATGTAAAACGCATTGAGACGTCAGTTTAATGCGTTAAACAAGAACTTATTATTATTATTATTATTATAAGTCTTAACCAACGGATAAAATTATTGGATAACTGCATCATTTTATCCGTTTGATAGGACTTATCCGGTGGATAGCGCTATTCACCTTTCGTGCAACCGGAGCCTGGGTTGTTTAGAGACCGAATAACGCCAAAGCCTGTTTTTTACTAGTGAAGCAAGCATAAGAACCTCTGTCATGTGAAAACGGGCATATTAGCAACCAAAGGAAATTTGATCGCTATGTTTTTGCTTGCTCTTGTGTTTATGATTGCGTCGGATCTGTTTTCGCAGTGAAATAACGCCCGCTGTGCTTGTGTCCCTGGTGAAAACTAGGCTTAAACACGAAGTTCTGGTGTAAAAGGGCGCTGAGCAAATAATAATAATTTAATAATTTATATTGCGCACAATACATAGAATGATCTAATGCGCATTACAATTATACTATAAAATGTTAAAACATAATACATTTCTATGCACAGGGAGCCCAACATAAAACATTTCTATGCACAGGGAGCCCAACATAAAACATTTCTATGCACAGGGAGCCCAACATAAAACATTTCTATGCACAGGGAGCCCAACATAAAACATTTCTATGCACAGGGAGCCCAACATAAAACATTTCTATGCACAGGGAACCCAACATAACAATAATAATTTATATTGCGCACAATACATAGAATGATCTAATGCGCATTACAATTATAGTATAAAATGTTAAAACATAATGCATTTCTATGCACAGGGAGCCCAACATAAAACATTTCTATGCACAGGGAGCCCAACATAAAACATTTCTATGCACAGGGAACCCAACATAATAATAATAATAATAATAATTTATATTGCGCACAATACATAGAATGATCTAATGCGCATTACAATTATACTATAAAATTCTAAAACTATGAAATAGCAAATGCTATTGTTTTACCTCTGGGCAGGCTCCATTATACTGGAACTTTGTGTTTAATTTAAAAAAACCTTCACTGATTTATCAGTTTTAACCGACGATTTTTAATATTTCAACATGTTACTAGTAATATTGCATGCGCACCGCAATGTTGCATGCGCCCACACAATTCAACAATATTGCGCAGCCTCACTGGTTGCCATGGTAGCAAAGCGATGCCATTTTGCAAAAGAAGCAATGCATCGTGGGAAATTTGGTGGGAAACAAGGGTTTCCATATTTTATCAAAGCTCGTGCCGTGCTTTACAGCTTTTTGTAAAATCACCAATAAAAAGCATTCTTTAAAACTGGCTCTATCTATACCAAAGTAGCAGTTGCCTACCCCCACCCCCATGGGCGAAAAGCAGGAGTGTGGGGAGCGGCTATAAGAAGACTACTGATCCTCACCTGTCGTAGTTTGGTAGGCTTGGGTTGTAGAGTCTCGCTTCTCTTAAAAGTTCGAATATTCGGTCTTTGTACTAAAAGAAAACACGTGTATTTTATAAACCAAACGAGAACGAGTAGAAATTATTAAGAAATTCACGAATGAATCTAGTGAAAACAAGGGATTTGATCATTTGACAATCGTAAAACGTACTGCGCATGCTCCATAAATGGCGGAAAAATGGCCACGCGCGTCGTATTTCCACATTTTGCCGCCAAAACTAAATTCACGAAACTTGTTGTTATTAATAGGAACTTAGTGCCCAGCTATTCACGCTTTCTTGGTTTTGTTATTTTCCATGTCTGGTAACTTAATATGAGAGAAATTCGATTTATATGTATGGTTCAAAACTCAAGATATTCTGGATCGTTTTTCCTCGTGCAAATTCGCCGCCATGTTTTCTTTTGCAGTTGACGCATGTGCAGTACGTTTCTCGACCGTGTAAATTGCCGGGTTAAAACCGAACTTGAACTAAAACATTACTTGAACACCCGAGAGCCCTTCGGGAAAGATCCCGCCACAGGTAGGTAGAGGAAAGATGTGGGATATATCATTACAGTAAAGATTAATAATAATATACCAAGAATTAGAGAGTAGTTCTATTTAACCCGTGATATGTTTAATAAAACCTAAGTCAAATGAAAACAAAAGACTATAATGGAATTAGGGTTTACTATAGTCACTCTATATCTATTTTACTGACGGGCTAATAATCAATATATCTCTTGGGAGAGAGTTTGTCTCTTACCCTAATTTCTTCTACGTAGTGCCAGTCTGCAAGATCATCATCTAAACAAACAACGGTATAAAATATTGAAGAAATCCATAAAGGAAAAGGAAATCATTATCATTTTATATGTGGATATCGTGGGATATTTTGAGGCTTTTATGACCAAATAAGGATTTACGTCATAGTTGTATAATAAATAATCATATGCGATTTACAAACTCTAGGGAGATAAACGCGCGCTCCTCAAACCTTGGAAATTCTTTGGAAATGTTCAAAATTTCCAAAGAATTTCCAAGGTTTGAAGGCGTACGGGTTTTTTGTGGCTACTATCTCCATATATGGAGATGTAGCCACTATGCTATCGAGTTGTAACTCCGTCCGTAAGTAGTCCAATCTTCGGATAGTGTTCGGAATCGCACAGTCATCGGGATCAGTTCGATCGACACCGAAGGCCTATGTCCGCTCGATGTTTCTTCAATGGACTTTTGTATTTTCGTGATTATCGAGTTTATTGGCGATAATTTTTGTGACTATCGAGTTTATCGGCGACAACATCGGCGCTCGACGACGTGTTTTGAATTGTTTTTTAGTGCATGCAGGCTGTTGTACCGAGAGCCAATCCTCTATTCTTTGTGAAATAACACTACAGGTTCTCATACTTTATATTAGTAATACCAGGAGCCCATGCATTAGTACTAATGTACTGAATGTACTTCTGGTAATATCAATAATGGTGACTATTATTATTAAAACGCATTGGTCATAGACTCGTTTTGGTGTCGTTTGTTTCCGAACCACCGCCGAGGAGCGCACGACCCCAAAACCGATGAAAATAAAGCGTACTGTCGTAATGGGTCATGGAGAGCTCCCCGGGGGGGACGGAGGAGGGAGTAGGTGTCCCATATAAAGAGTAGAGGGGATGCTTGTCCGAAGCTTTGAAAACAACCACTAAAAGGTACCAGACACGATTTTGATTTTTTTGATTTGATTTTGGTTTTTATTCCATTTACACCATTTTTTTTTACAATGTTAATAAATAAGGTAGAATAATGTAGAAAAGATAGATACGGGCAAATACCGGGAAAGGTAGTGGGATAACTAACGGTGGTCGATTTAGGATTAAACACCCTAAGTGGTACCAAACTACGATTTTAACCCCTAAAAGGTACAACGAGCATCCCCACCACTTTTATATAGAGCCCCCTTCCCTCCCCTCACGGGGGAGAGTTTTGAGTTAGCTATCTATCCATCAAGTCCAATGATTCATAGTGACTAACCTGTTAGTGGTATATTAATAGTTCCTTGTATCAGGTTGATAACCTCACACTTTAGTTTGCACACCTCCATTTCTAATTCACGGATTCTATAAGTAATTTGAAATTCAAATGTTTCTATCAATAAACAACACATTTCTTAGACTGAAGGCCAGGTAACCGCATAACACTGAAACAACTCAAACTTCCTGCTCTCAAAACACAAGTCCAGAACTGGACCCAACTCTTATTTATCGCTCTCGCTCTGTCTGAAAGAAACGCGCACAGAAAAAAGACTGGGTCGAGGACATCACAATCTTCTCACACCTCTTGCTATAATTTTTTTTGACACGCGCCATTTTTACTATAAAATATAATTGTGAAAAGTCCAGTTCTAAACTACCAAAACAGAAGCCAAGCTAATTATTACATAAATAAGATTTGATCTTCGGGATGTATGTCGTGGGCATAAGATGAAGAAACATGTGTGTACTCTTGTGTGTAGTGTACGTGCATCATGTCCTACGACATATCCCTGCGTCATGTCCCTGCATTATGTCCCTGCGACATGTCCCTGCATTATGTCCCTATATTATGTCCCTACATTATGTCCCTACAATATGTCTCTACATTATGTCCCTGCGTCATGTCCCTGCATTATGTCCCTACATTATGTCCCTGCGACATATCCCTGCATTATGTCCCTGCGACATGTCCCTGCATTATGTCCCTACATTATGTCCCTACATTATGTCCCTACAATATGTCCCTACATTATGTCCCTGCGTCATGTCCCTGCATTATGTTCCTACATTATGACTCTGCGACATGTCCCTGCATAATGTCCCTGCATAATGTCCCTGCATAATGTCCCTAAATTATGTCCCTAAATTATGTCCCATCGTGTGTAAAGACCTTCAAAACAAAAACTTCCCCATCCTAATCCCATCACACCATTAGCATAGTTCATTGTAGGTTTGTCCCAGTCAGTCTTCCTGTCTGATTCCCATCCTAATCCCACCACACCATTCAAAGATGCTGTTACACTCACAGTTTTTGTTGCTGTAAAGTCATCACACCATTAGCATAGTTTATTGTAGGTTTGTTCCAGTCAGTCTTCCTGTCTGATTCCCATCCTAATCCCACCACACCATTCAAAGATGCCATTACACTCACAGTTTTTGTTGCTGTAAAGTCATCACACCATTAGCATACTTCATTGTAGGTTTGTTCCTGTCAGTCTTCCTGTCTGATTCCCATCCTAATCCCACCACACCATTCAAAGATGCCATTACACTCACAGTTTTTGTTGCTGTAAAGTCATCACACCATTAGCATAGTTCATTGTAGATTTGTCCCAGTTAGTCTTCCTGTCTGATTCATCAGTCGGTGTTTTTTCCTCCCCATCATCTCCCCCAGCGTCGAGTGGTTCGCCAGAACTAATGCGCAAACTGTCTGCCCCAGCTGGCATCTGTCTTGCAAGAAGAACTAAAGCATCCTTGAGCGCGTCTTCAGCCTGCTGTTTCATAGTTGTCTGGGTGCTTTGATCCTCTCTGTGAGTCACGGTTGGCTCATTTTCATCCCGTGAGGTGTTGCTTGAGGATTTGTTGCTGCTGTTTCCATCAGTGATGATCCAGTCGAGACAGACTAGACTTGAGGTATCGCAGGCTTTGTCGGCATACTTTTTAATCTTAGAACAAACAAACAGGACAGACAAGACAGACATACGGATATTGGAGAGACAGACAAAAACTATTTCCTCTCAGACTAACTAAACTCAAGGTATCGCAGGATTTGTCTGCTTAACCTTAGAACAAACAAACAATATGTATAGGACAGACAGAGGGATATTGGAGAGACAGACAGACAAAAACTATTCACTCTCAGACTAACTAGACTCAAGGTATCACAGGATTTGTCTGCTTAACCTTAGAACGAACGAACAATATGAATAGGACAGACAGACCAACAAAAACTATTTCCTGCTAGATAGATAAATGTCCACGATAAAATAAATTTTCATTCATTCATCATTCAGACAGAATGAATGAATGAATGAACTTTATTTGACTCAGGATTTCATCAATTACAAATAATTGCTTTTCAGGAAAGCTGAGTTTAAAAGAGTAAAAATTACAAATATAAACAGATAGACAGACAGACAGATAGTTTTTAAAATGTACAGACTGATAGTCACTTTCACACATGGATGCAGACAGTTTTGAGTAACGTGTGCAAGCATACAGACAACAACAAAGAAGAGCTAACCTGTGGAGTTACCTGTGGCTGTATGTCAATAGCTGAGGTATCGATAATATGTGCATCATTAGGACAGCTTAGAGATCTCTTGGACTTTCGTTTGATTCGACTATCGATGCTTCTGTACTGTGCTGATTCTCGTAATGATGAAAGTTCGCCGATGCCGTCTTCAGTAGATGAGGGACTGTAGGAGGGGCGTTTAAATTGCAATCGTCCTGAAACTGAACACAAAAAAATGGTAATAATTCACAATAACTAAGTTGAAAGTAGGTCAATTTGTGTGTCAGTAATTACTTCAATTAGTCAGTTAGTGAGTCAGTAAGTCAATAAGTCAGTAAGTCAGATGATCAGACAGTCAGTAAGTCAGAAAGTAATAACTTCAGTTTATAGTCAGTTACTCAGTCAGTAAGTCAGTCAGTAAGTCAGACAGTAAGTAAGTCAGACAGACAGTCTGTAAGTCAGACAGTCAGTAAGTCAGACATGCAGTCAGTAAGACAGTCAGTAAGTCAGACAGTCAGTCAGTAAGTCAGACAGTTCAACAGACAGTAAGTAAGTCAGTCAGTAAGTCAGACAGTCAGTAGGTCAGACAGTCAGTAAGTCAGACAGTCAGTAAGTCAGACAGTCAGTAAGTCAGACAGTCAGTAAGTCAGACAGTCAGTAAGTCAGACAGACAGTAAGTCAGACAGTCAGTAAGTCAGTAGGTCAGTCAGTAAGACAGTCAGTAAGTAAGACAGTCAGTAAGTCAGACAGTCAGTAAGTCAGACAGTCAGTACGTCAAACAGTCAGTAAGTTGATCAGACAGTCAGTAAGTCAGTCAGTCAGTAAGTCAGACAGTCAGTAGGTCAGTAAGTCAGTAAGTCAGACAGTCAGTAAGTCAGACAGTCAGTAAGTCAGACAGTCAGTAAGTCAGACAGTCAGTAAGTCAGACAGACAGTAAGTCAGACAGTCAGTAAGTCAGTAGGTCAGTCAGTAAGACAGTCAGTAAGTAAGACAGTCAGTAAGTCAGACAGACAGTCAGTAAGTCAGACAGTCAGTACGTCAAACAGTCAGTAAGTTGATCAGACAGTCAGTAAGTCAGTCAGTCAGTAAGTCAGACAGTCAGTAGGTCAGTAAGTCAGACAGTCAGTAAGTCAGACAGTCAGTAAGTCAGACAGTCAGTAAGTCAGACAGTCAGTAAGTCAGACAGTCAGTAAGTCAGACATGCAGTCAGTAAGTCAGTCAGTAAGTCAGAGAATCAGTAAGTCAGTCAGTAAGCTAGACAATCAGACAGTCAGACACTGACATGTAGTCAGTCAGACAATCAGTCAGTGAACCAGTAAGTCAGTCAATCAGTCAAGTCAGTTAGACAGACATATAGATTAGTAAAGTCAGTCAGTCATTTTGTCTGTTAGTCTGGCATGCATCCATCAGACAGACATACAGTCCATAAGTCAGTCCATTATAAGTCAGTCCATTATAAGTCAGTCCATTATAAGTCAGTCCATTATAAGTCAGTCCATTATAAGTCAGTCCATTATAAGTCAGTCCATAAGCCAGTCCATAAGTCAGTCCATAAGTCAGTCCATAAGTCAGTCCATAAGTCAGTCCATAAGTCAGTCCATAAGTCAGTCCATAAGTCAGTCCATAAGTCAGTACATAAGTCAGCCCATAAGTCAGTCCATAAGTCAGCCCATAAGTCAGTCCATAAGTCAGTCCATAAGTCAGTCCATAAGTCAGTATATTGACTTCCAATCTATTTTCCACACCTGGTTGAGTGTCTTCAGATACTGAACGAGTGAGCTTCTTTTTACGTCTAAAACTATTGCGTACCTAGCAAATATAAACAACAAAATATATCAATACAAAACACACACAAAACCGAGCACATATCTCGGAATTCTGATCCATACTGAGTGACCACCTCTCATAGGCGACCACCTCTCAATAAGCGACCACCTCTCATAAGAGCACATAAGAGCACTTAATTAGTGTGGCTGCTTACAAGAGGTTGAACAACACATATGGTAATTAACACTATAATAATTTTAAAAGACTGTACTCACCCGGCTCATAAATCCACCTTGGGCTGCACTGTCTCGTTCAAAAGGAACAATAGATTTGTCTTCTAAAACTGTTTTATTCTAAAAAGAGAGTAATAAAATACCTTTGTGAAACCTTTGTTCATTATCCATTAACAAAACGAGCAGGGGACTGGGAACGAGTTTATTAGAATTAATGTAATTATGAAATTCATGAAATGGAAAAGCATGTTGAAATTAGCATCTGTGCAAAGTTTGATGTGATTTGAGCGAATTCTGTCGGAATTATAAGCTTTTGAAATTGTGTTGTCCCTCCAAAATTTTACAGTGAATGTATGGTTTGGATGGACAGCGTCAAAAAATTACAGAGTTTGTATGGGAAAATAGACATATTTGATGCCCTCTAGCGTCGTCAATATTAAGCCAAAGTTCACCAAACTTTGCAGACTAGCTAAGTTTGATCTGCTCTCTCAGAAAATGATGCCCATTTTTGCTAGTTTCTTAATTAATTAGTTTTACGGACTTGGTCCCAGTCCCCTGCTCGTTTTGTTAATGGCTAATTGGTTGAAACACTAAAGCACTGGAAACTATCTTACAGTATCTTTAAATGTAGATTTACCTTTAAGTTAGCCAACCAGTCAGTGATGCAATCATCTTTGGCAGGAAATAAAAGGTACTCCCCTCCCTCATTACTGTGGAATGATATAATTTAAATGTGTAGTGTATGACATAACAAAGGTCCACAACAAGCCATCGGCCTTTGTTATGTTTTTATCAACTTTATTGGGCACTGAGTAGTACAACACAAGTAGTTACCCAATCAGGAGGGGTGCAAACAAGACTTGAGGTCCCATACTAGGTAATGAACAGTTGTACAATTTCATATTTTATCAATATTTTGAAGATACAAGTAATTTTTGCAGAGAAAATAATTGTCAAAGTTGATGTAAATGAGGATGTTTTCTATCAGATTTTCAAAACTCGTCACGATTATGATTTCTTTGGTGTTTTCTTCATGAATTATTAATGAGTGTATTTATCCATTTATTCATTGTCAGCCTCCTGTGATCTACAGCGTAATAGTCATTTTTGTATGAGTGGGAAGTACATGTAGTTACAGTATGGTTCGTGACGTGCGGTGATGGTACTGTGTCGTGATTGGTGGTATCCAAGCATTCTGATTGGTTGAGCAATGATCTTGCATGCTGTGATTGGATGATTGGTTGAATATATGTCTAAGTTTAATTCCGTACCATAACCATAACTCTGTGCCGTAGGTTTCCCACTCATACGAAAACGACTCTCACAGCAGATCTAGACAGCACCCACATTCGTGAACTAATGTATAATATATCTTAATAATATCTTACCTTGTAAGAACCACAAAAACCTCTAGTTTTCCTGACGAGATGTCAATGGATCTAAAAATGGAAAATGGTGGAAAATAATGCAAACTATTTTTGTATGATGATGATGATGATGATGATGATGAGTGGTACTGGTGATGAAGATGATAATCATAGTAATGAATCACAAATCCCATTGATACAGCATACGTTGATGCCCAGTGAGTTACCAAGGGAAATGAAATTGAAATCAAATGGGAAAAATTGAAAATGGGAGAAGAGGGAAAACAATATTTAAGATATGGTAAGTACATGTACACAGGGGTGTAGCCAGAGTGGGTCCTAGGGTGCCCCTGACCACCCCTCTTAGGCACATGATGATGATAATGTATTGATTGACTAAATGGGAAATAAATAGCTGTTCAAATACCCCTCAGGTTGATCATCTGGTAGTTCATTCTTGCTTCTTTGATTATAGTACAACAAGCTTGATTCATTCTCTGCTACAAACCTGGATATGACAACAATACAGTATTCTATCAGATTTCATATCAAACTGTACCCTGGTTCCAGAGGCTTTGTTAAGCTCTATAATACGATGTATGCCGCGAAGCGGCATCCCGCGAGCTGCGAAGCAGCGAGAAAGAAAATCAAAGCCTCTGGTCGTGGCCATTACGAATCTTACTTTCATGCAGACACCTAATGACAGCCGTCAAACATGTCAAATACAATCGACCAATCAGTACTTTTGTAAGACGATCCCCGTTCGCTGATTGGTCGATTGTATTTGACATGTTCGACGGCTGTCATTGATTAGGTGTCTGCATGAAAGTGAGATTCGTAATGGCCGCGACCAGAGGCTTTGATTTTCTTTCTCGCTCATCGTATAATTATAGAGCTTAACAAAGCCTCTGGAACCAGGGTAATCGAACTGTTAATTTATGTTCATGTATTTTGGATCTAATATGCTGGCCGACTTACCAGTGTTTAGTGCCATTTTCCCTTAACTTGTTTAACCCGACTGAAAAAAATATCAGTAAGATTAAAATAATGATATCAAATAATGATATAAATTAGTTGGTCTAGATTCCAGTGCGACTCTCAAAACTGTGACCGATATTAGCCAATCAACTTTCAACATGGCGAGACATCATTCTATTGTATGTGATTACATAATAGGTGGTCACTGTTTGGATAGTCACACTGTAAGGGGGACATGCGAATTATAGTCTCACGAAATTTACCCAGATCTCAAAATCTCACTATTTTTTTCATGACTGCCTTGGAGTCTTGTTTTACATAGAGTCGAATTGCATATGAGTGGGAAAGTTACGGTACCGTGCTGTGCCATATTGAAAGAGTTGCATCTGCACGCTTTTTGATTGGTTCAGAAAGGAAGCCATTTAAGTGTCACGGTACCGTAAGTTTCCCACTCATGTATGCATACGAAAACGACTCGTCCCGATTTTACAATCCAACACCCCTGTCAGAAGGTTATTACAGATGAACCTCGCTATCTCGAACACCATATAGGTCGGACAGCCGGGGTTCAAAAGAGACCACATCCAAGGGATATTTCTGTTGGATTACAGTATTAAATGGGGAGTTCTACTGTAATTTTAACACAAGCAGTATTTTTCAAGATTTTACGGTCCCTAATCCCTCTCATTGTGAATATTCATGGCTGAATGCCTAGATTAGCAGATGTATTATTTACTCACAGCTTTATACGTATACACAAACTTTAATCAAAGTTTAACAATACGTCAATTAGAACCAATAAATAAACTGTATTGTCATGTTATCGCAAGATTACACAACTTAATCCTTACCTCCACTATTCAAAGCCTGCATGTAGCCTTCTACACTCATCCAAGAGCGATCTGACGATAAGGTTTCAGTCATAATCAAACAACTATCAACGCAAAATTGTGCAGCAAGCCGTTGCAAGCTCGAAGACTTTGACTTTTCCTTGCCTCAAATCATTATTCCACATACAAAAAAGCGTCTAAAAGTTTCTGCTTTAGTTCTCCCAGCCATTACCAAAGGAATGCTACAAACTCTAACGAAAGATAACTTAAAAATAGGCAAAGTTTAGCCCTTTGAAAATTGTCAGTCATTTGACAGTCATGTCCTTCGCTGAATGTAATGCGATTCGTCTCGAGTGGTCCACGAAGTCCCACGAAGTAAGTTGACCGGAAATGTGAAGTCATCGGAATCTCTTCGGTATGCAAGTCGCACGAAGTTAATAGTTAGTAAACTTTATTTTTTCATCCCCAAAACGCCAGAGTTCAAAATTGTGATATAAATTACGCAAAGAAGCGGTTCCACCCCCCAGCGCGCATCAGGGAAAGGGAGGAAGAAGAGTGCAGCTAGGGAGGGGGAGGGGTACAGTTACAAGGGACAAATATAATAGACGATACATTTGAAAAACATGCCTGTTTTAATACTGAATCAATATATTATACAACTGATTTAAAACGACACTCGAAAGTTTTCCTGTTTATAGACTCGTCTGTGTATCCAAACTGCATAGCTGCTTGCCAAAGTGAAACGTTGAATCACCATAAACTTGCTGTTTAGTTTTGACAAATTTTTACTTATGAAATCTTCAGCAACATGAAGTTCTGGTATAAAAGGATCAATCTTTGTTAGTCGCATTATCATGTACATACAGTTGAACCTCCGGTTGCGACCACTCTCGTAAGCGACCAGTTCCAAAATACCAAAAGTTCAGTTCCAAGTCAAATCACTACAGTTGAAACCTCTCGTAAGCGACCACAAAGCTTGACATTTTGGGTGGTCGCTTACGGGAGGTTCGACTGTATTCATGTAGTGATACAAAGATTGGCTCCTTTTATACTGGAACTTTGTGTTTACAGTATGGACACTCGAACCGTGAACACTTAGGTTTTTTCTAACACAAATATATAAATTATCAATTGAGCAAATTGATCAGAAAAATGATTTATTTTGATCACTAAGTGTATTTAAACTCAATGCTCCATTTGAGAGGCTGTGAGGCAATAGAAAGTTTGGGGGAAAAAAGTTCGAAAAAAACTTGAAGTGTTCACGGTTCGTGTGTCCACACTGTAAACCTGTTTTTCTCTAGCTACTCAAGCATAAGAGAACTTAATGAGAGAAAAACCAACAAAAAACATCATTTACATAACTTAACAATTTTGCCCAATCTCGGTCCCAGAGCATATGCTCCTAGGTAACGACCATAACGAACGCAGGCTCTGGACAAGATTAGATTTGAGAAGTGAAGAAAGAAGAACAGACCTTGTAAAATAGATGAATTCCAAAACATTATTTTGTAAAAAATGTCCTAAAAATTAAACCAAGAAAACCAGAGTAAAAAAAAATTAAACGAGGGGAAAATTATAATAATAATGCAGCGGAGAGAAGAATTGTAAACCTGTGGCCGTGCAAAAGAGGAAAATTCAAGAATGAAACGGGAGGTGGAGGGAGCTTCTGGCGGAGACCGTACCAGAATAGAGAGCTTAAAAATTATTATTTGGAATATTGCGCCCTTGGATTTCGACTGGCCGAGTTTCAGACAGTAAGACTGGGGCTGAATTCCAGTCTATTGTTACATTGGTACAAACGAGTATAAACGACTGTAAAAACTCTATCTACTTCTTGACCTCTGCCTACTCTTCGAATCCCCTCTGCGTTCTCTTGAATCTTCCCTGCTTCGTCGTTTGTGCTTCTCTTCACTATCTCTATATCTGTCGCGCTTCGTTCGTTCTCGGCTTCGTCGTCGTTCGGGGCTCCGACTGTGTCTTCGGCGCTCACGATCTCGGCTTCGGCGTTGATCACGATGGTCCCGTCGATCACGATCACGTCGGCTTGATCGGTCCTGGCTTCGGCTTCGACTTCGTCGTAAACGCGAATCGCGATCGGGACGAGATCGGTCTCTGGAGTCTCGTCCACGATCCATGGAATCTCGTCCACGATCCATGGAATCTCTGTCTGCTCTTCCGTTTCTTGAAGAGCTGTATATTACAATACAAATTTAGATGCATAATTAACAAGATTATTTATTTATTTCAAAATATATATATTGATATAAAGAATTTCACTAAATTGATATCATTATCACCATCATCATCATCATAATGATCATCATCATCACAACAACAGCAGTAATCATTCTCACCACCATCATCACCATTCATCATCATCATTACAACGCGTTCGTGAGAACGCAAAATTCGACGAGCGACTGCAAAGTCTATCTATCAAAGAAACCTGATGATACAGTCTGTAAAGGACAAAGCTAAGCTTGTTGGTCTGATCTGAAAGGCTATCACTATCAGACTACAGTCCTGTTCAATTTCCTTTGGGACAGCAGCGCGCGCTAGCAAATCGCATTCTAATTTCCAATAACATTAATGCAGAAGAAACAGTTCTAGTATCATCTCACCTGTCTCCACCACGGTTCTCTTCTTCAGCTGGCCAACTTTCATTGGCAGTTTTCTTGTGATCATCACAGAGGTTTATCTCTTGAAGTTTTCTCTCGATTTCTTTTTGTATTGGGACAGGAATGCGTGGGTACAACGTACCGTACCATTCTAACTTCAACATGAAACTACGCACCAACTGACCTATAGTCATTGGGCATCCTGTGCCTGCCTTGGGGTCGATCTCCTGCGAGAAAGAAATGAGAGAAAATGAAAAAAACAATTTCAAAATCACACAACTTTTATTTTTCTGGCATATTTTAGAACAGAGGATAAACACAAGAACATCATATCTAAATTCTCCTTAACTGACATTTGAATTCTGAATAGAAATTTGAAGAGAATTTGGTTTTTCATCAGATTTGAGTTTGACACCTAGATTCTCCTTGCATGCTATTTGAGCTCAAAAAGAAATGCAAAGGAGAATTTAGATATTCATCACAATCGCTTAAGTTGTTCTTGTGTTCAGGAAAGTAACACGTTTCTTCTCCAAACAGCGACATTCATCAAAAAGTGAAAGTCTTTCTACAAGGACTCTAGTACAAAATCAACATAAATTTCTACGAGGTCTGTATGAATTCTCCACGTTTAGAAACTGGTATTAGGAGTTTTGCTAGTACAAAATTTAACCTCTATGAATGACGTTAAGATTTCTTGTCACAGAGGGGGCCATTGGTAGCTGGTTCCAGTAACCTTATACAGATACTTTGTCCTGGAAATACACCAAAATATCAACACAAGCAAAACATAGACAATGTAATAAAATATCATGGAAGATTGTCTGTGTGGGACCATCAATGCCACATGGATAATCTTTTACAAAAACATAACTTACCACCACCACAGCATTCTGATGGATTGACAACTCGGCACCTACCAAAGGCCCCTCAACCCCCACCCACCCCTCCCTAAATGATGACCCCACCCATCCCCCCTAAGTAACATTTTTGAATCTTTCCATTTCAATCAGTTTTTGCCTTGAAACTGTTCTACAGCTTGGATATTAAAGAAGCTTTCATTCAAAATGTTTATAAAAGACTAAATTAGGTGTAATATTATACTCTACCTCTTCATCTTCAAGGTATGGTTCAAACCAGTCCCACATATCAGCAGGCGGTTGACAGTATCTACAAAAACAGAACACATTTCTAATGAAAAACCGAATGTAGAATGGGGTGCAATCCTTTTTAAAACAGTTGAAGGGGTGGATGCCCATGAAAATGGCCTAAAATGTAAGTGACTTTTCTGATCACACCTACTGCAGCTTAAAGTGCATATGACATGAAAATTTGTTTTGGCCTCAATTATGCAGATTATTGGTAGTATCAAAGAAAACATAATCAATTTTCTGTGAAATGATTGCTTTGAAAGATATTTTCGAAAAATACATCAGCTGTTATGACTTGACTTTGTTTGAAGAGCCTCAAAAATAACCAAAATAGTCATATTTTTGTCCGACCATAAGACAAAAACATAAACAGGTAAAGCTTCTATCTTTTTTGGTGTTTAAAGTATTATATCTGTACTTTTAATCTACTTCAAATTGTTTGTTGTTCTTTTGGTTTTCTAGCACAAAAAGCGATCGATATTTGCCATGATTTCAATGAAACCAGGGTGCGATCAAACAACGTGACGTCACACTTTGCAACATGTTTTTCACAAATATCTCTAAAAGCAATAATTTAATCAAAACTTATTTGTGATATTATTATTTCCATCACTAATCTACCGGTATGTTATAAAATTAAATTAAAAAAATTGTGTCATATGCACTTTAAGAATACCTACATGTATACAAACTTAATTAAGTTGAAAAACTTGAGAACTATGTTGTCACTGACTAGAAATTTATTTTGGACGTTTCGGTTGATACTACATGTACAATCTTCCCCGGCAGCGATGATGTTATACACCTATTCCAAATATCGTTGTCCGGGCCGAAAGCAACAAACAAGAAGCTGTCCACCGCAAAGGACTTTGGGAATCTCCTAATTAATTTATTTATCCGTGGTATTTAAGAAGCTATCCCTACGAGCGTTGAATAGCAATCATTTGGAACTATTCGGCCATTTGAAAATGCATGTTTTCAAAATGTCTACGGATGAATAAATGAATAAGGAGAAAGTCCCTTTGCGGTCGTGAGCTTCTTGCTTGTTGCTTTCGGCCCGGACAATGGTTTTTGGAATAGGTGTATATGATATCATGCTGAGGAAGGTTGTACCGAAACGAAACGTCCAAAATAAATTTCTAGTCAGTGATAGTTCTCCAATTTTTTATACAAACTTGATGTGGTAATTTTTTATCGATTGCACTAGAAAGAAAAAAAAGACAACTAAAATTCTACCCATAGTAATGGTCTGGTGTTGATTGACAATGGGTCGCTGGCCTGTAAAAGTATCCTAATTTGCATATCGTCAAATTCATTGAACTGTTTACTGACCATTACTGATGTTTGCTTGTTGTCAAGCAAAAATTATAAATACTGTAGTGCCCACTATTCGAGTGTAATCGATATAAAATCACCAAATCATGTTTATATAGGTATTTAGAAGCCTGTAGGTGTATTTTTGAAGCAATTGCATAACATTTTAAAAATAATCAGAGAAGTCACTTAGGCTGTTTTTCCATCGACACCCCTTCACTTTTGAAATAAAGCCTTAATTTTACTCGGCCTAATGCAATAAATATTACATGTACAGTAGAACCCTGTTATCTCAAACTCCCAAGGGAAGAGATAAATTGTTTGAAATAGCGGGAGTTTGAGATAACTGATAGTAATGGACTGAAAAAAAACGACCCAAGGGAAATGGGTTTGTGTTCGAAATAACAGGGGGTTCGAGATAACCGAGTTCGAGATAGCGGGGTTCTAACTGTACCTACAAATACATGTATACTAATGTTTTTATTTGTTTACCTGATGTACATAAAGCCCAGTGATCTAATATAAGCAGAATCTACATGGGTTATCAGACCATTCAACTGTTTCCTTGTAAGACGAAGTGTGAACAGTTTGAATAAAATACAGTATGCTGTAGAAACGATGCCACCAGCGCCAACTCCACGAACCTGTATTTACAAAGACATTATTAATATTAGCATGTAATATTACTCTTTATATAATAATTTATTGGTATACGTGCACTTTGATTGGTTGAGGGCTGTGTGTTATTTGAGTATAGACACACAGATGATGTCACAAAATCACTTGATTCTCAAAATATTACATAAAACAAATAGATTCCATTTTCCCATGCGTCTGTACTCTTATAGATGCACAGATGACATCAAAATGTGATGAGAACAAAAGTCACACACTAGCTCGACTTCATCTCATGACATCCTTTTTTGTTCTCGCCACATTTTGATGTCATCTGTGCATCTATAATAGTACAGACGCACGGGAAAATAGAATCTATTTGTTTAAAGATTGATTAGGGGACATATTAATTTGACAGAAAACTTACCCCACCACACATGCCAACTTGTCCAGAGGTCTTTCTACTCCCCTTCTCCCATGGCTCAAGGTGATCCACCTGAAACAGTTTTCCAAAAGCTATTTTATTTTATGTCACTTAGATTTTTAGTCAAATCAACTTATTCAAAACTCATCCAAACTACAATGGATGTCCATGTTTACAGTGCGACTACACCAACCAAGGCCACCCAAACAAATTTTGAATCAAATTTTCTAATCACATTTGTGACGCCGAATAACAGAATGTCGAATTCTACAATTTAAGCTGTTTCTTGTTCACTCTTGATCATATACATACACATATATAAAGTAAAATATATGCTTTTAAAGTGAAAATTTGTGCATATTCTATTGTTTAAATACTCAATTGTGATTGGATAATTTGTATGAAAATTTGTTTGGGTGGCCTTGGTCGGTGTAGTCACACTGTAATTAGCTGCTCCTGTTTAAAAGTCAGCTCATTTGACAAATGCAGAGAAGAGACAACTGAGTTTTCCAGTCTCTTAGTATTTATAGTGCCAGTAATAACTTTTATAGGCCTTTTATTTGATGACTTTTATGGCCTTATATCCACCGAATCGAAATATGGCAACAATTTGAATAACTATTGTTCTGGACTGACTAGCGCCTCTCATACAGGTGAAAATGCTTTCGGGTTTCCACATGAACACGAGGCTAGTCAGTCCAGAACAATGGCAGTTCAAATTGGACGCCATATTTCGATTCAGTGTACATACTACATGCTTTACTTAAATTTCATTATCAAAATAACACCATTTTTCATCAAAAAAACTCCTCTGATTCCAGTTTCATGATTACCAGTTTGAACTCCAATGACAACATCAGCTTTTGAAAATGACAAAATCAGCAAAATATTCTGATGAGTTGGTTCTAAATTTGTCGTTTGTTAAAATTTCGAATTCTGTTGAAAATTAAATTTCATACGTAAGCTCTTATAAATTTCTTTCGTTGGTCTTCGCAAATATTCTAGTTCAAAAAAATATAAAAAGTTTTTTCTACGATTCCGTCAGTCACAGAACAAGCACAAGATACGCCTTGAGAACAAACTTTAACGTTATATCTACAGTTCTTACGTGCCAAGTTCGTTCGTTCGTTCGTTCGACGGCCATCATGGACCATCCAAGGCAGAGTTCCCTGGTTGAACGAGCCTTGAGCGGCCCTTACCTTGTAGTAGATCTCATCAACGACCTCGTGGTAGGTTTTTAGCTGGTACAGTTGATTCTTGAAGTACGGAGACTGAAGCACGTTCGTTAGAACCATGTTGTTTAAATTCATTGTCCGTTCGTTGCCCCATATCGGCAAAACGTTGGACTTTTTGGACGGTCTTCCTTCGTATTGGACGTTTTCCTCCGAATCCATTGGAAAATTATATCCTAGACTTTCTACTGTGACTATTTGGGACTATTCTACGGTCTTTTTACGGGTCAATTTGATAAAGACATTCTCTGAAGATCGTTTGGTAGAGAAAAATAACGATTCAAGATGGCCGACCTAACGGGTATAACCCATAATATGTATTCATGGGGTACCAGTCTTTCGAGTCACAGCATTGCACAGGGAACCCAGGTGTTAATTGAGTTACATTTATTGGGGTTCCTGTGCATTGCATTACCAATGATTTTTTAAATACCAAGAGAATATGATATGATAGATTGATGCCTTTATGGTCTCTTGAAAATACCTCAAAGAAAAATCGGATAAAAAGTTTAAATAAAAACTAAAAGGAAAGGACAAGAGGAAAAAGAGAAAAGGAAACGCTAGAAAAAAAGAAAAAACAATCTGGCTCCATGGTTTTGGTCACGGTCCCACCCCGGCCCTCCCGTATCAAAGAAAATACGGTAAATAAAACTCGAAAAAAGAAAAAGAAAAAAGAAAGAATGGGACGATTCTCCCGAGACATTCTAAGAAGCTGAGACATCGAATCGACTTACGTGAAGGGTGAAGATTTCGGCCCCGCGCGCGCCTGCGCTATTCCGGTGCTACATAAAACTAGGTCCTAGTCAAAAGGCCAGTGATGGAGGGGATATCCGGCCCCTAAGGCATAACTTCAGATAATAAGGGGTGTTTTTGTAGTTTATGGACCGAGTTTTTTCGCACGGCCTTGTGGCCCACCGCGTAGCGAGGCGCGGATCCATAACTTCCCGTACGGACCGAGCAAGCGAGGTTAATAAGATATTTATTATATATAGCTTTTCCATACGTTTCTGTTTTCAGCGGACCGTACGGAAATTTACGGCCCGCTAATTGACCAATAAGCTAGAGCGCGCGTAGTATCTGTGCTATATAATAATGACTTTTATTTAAACACGATATATAGAGGTTATTTACCGGTCGGGAGGTCCGGATAGGGAAAAACTGAGCCCGAGGTCTTGAGTGTTATTTGAGTGTTCTTTGTGTTATTTTTCGCCAACTGTCAGCCATGACTACTCAAAACGTGAACTGCAAAAAAAAAAACACGAAAAAAAAAAACAGAGCACACAACAAACAAAACAAAAAAGAAACACCATTTTCTCTCTCTTCAAATTGTGTTATTGAAGGGCAGACCGGTATGCCAGGATACCGAACCTTTTCCGATATAGAAAATTCTGCCCGCTTCAACAACCAATCAGAGCACGCGATTTCTTAGGATACCGGACCAGAAAAAAAATAAAAGTATTTATCTCTATTTAGCGGCCAGTGGTCAATCTGATGTCCGAAAGAGTGCTTTAGCATTGTTTTACACCTCCATTAAGCGCCGGGCCAGCTAGCCTCTATTTAGCTGCCACTTGCATCCATTTCCCGGAGGCTGACCGCTTAAGCAAGAGGTTCGACTGGTAGCGGCCACCCTCGGAGAATTGGCAAGTGGTCGCTAAATAGAGGCTGGCCGCTTAATAGGTGACCGCTTAATAGAGGTTCGATCGACTGTATATAGTCATGAGCAAATTGTACGATTATCCAAAGTTAAGTAGTTCTATCATTTCATAAGTCGAAGAGATTGCTTGCTTGAGTTTCTTACGTAAAGCATGTGTCCAGTACTGCAAGGTTCCCTGTATGTAGTATACAACGTAGAAGTACGCTGAACGCTTTTTCTCAATACACTTGTAGACGACCACTATTTGACTCTGTGGGAGACAAAATGAAGACAATTTTAAGCGCGAAACGTATCTTTCAAACCGGGCGCATGCTATACAACTTGGACCATTAGAGAGATTTAGCAAACACGACGCGACGTGAGAACGCGACGTTAGATGACGAATGATATCACATTTGGTCATTGCGTGACTACCGTGACAACGTCGCGACGTCAAGTTCACGACGCCATTTCACTTGTTTTCACGTCCTCTTCATGACGTTGAGGACGCCAACGGTCGTTTCACAGTTATTCGTCAGCGCGCGCGCCGTCCTCTTTCACGCCACGTCGTGTTTGCTAAATCTCTCTAATGGGTTGGGGTTGCGGTGAAAACATTTTAGGAACGAATATGTTTTCTACCTAGCTGTGTTTCTCTGCAGGACCTTTTTTTGGAGTTGAGAACGGCACATGATATTAGCACGACGCGTCTGACGCCTAGCCGTACTGACGGTTCGATCCTTAGCCCTTCATCGGAGTATAGAGATCTAGCTGATGCTTAATCGTAGATAAACGGTCTTTAGTTTCTACGACCTGATTTTATTTAGTTATTTAGAGCAATTAATCGCCGACGTTAAGTGAAATCGTAGTCGTAGAACGGCATAACTAGACGTTATGACACGTGCATGTGCGATGCGCATGGGTCTTTCACTCGCCGATTACTACAAATAACTAGCCAATCTCATGATAGAATTTTAGTACATAGGTGGCCTATAATCCATAAAACACATGCGCGCAAATCGGCCTAAGGATAACATGCGGCGCGGACTGAACTGACCGTGTATTTCCACTTATCATCTTGACCCCCGTGTGTATCTGGCCGCAAAATTCAAAGCGACTAGCGCATCAAATTAACATCAAATCGAGAAACAAATTGAAAGTCATGGCCGGTGTCAGACTTCGCGCGGTTTGCCTGACAACTGCGCTTAAAAATAGGCTGAGTGCACGCGGTCGTTATCACTGCTAAGCACTTTTGTCCCTCACAAAAGGCCATCAGTAATTAAATTTAGGTGATTTGAAAATAAACAAAATTTCAGTTTTGAATCTTTCAAGCAAAAAATAAAACTGAAGGAGACTGATTTCGATTAGGTAGAGAATGAAAACCGACGCGATTACAGTGTCAATTTAGTGCTTTTATGATCAACGCGCGGCAGTAAGGCCGATAGATCGAATGTCCTCGTGACGTCAGTTTTTGTCAGTTGATATTTTGTTCCATCCTTTGATATGTTTTTTTTTGATTTCTTGCTATGCTGATTTTCATTTAGAATGTATAATTTATTTATTCTCCAATTGATTTCTCAGAGTGACAAGTAATTGACAAGTGATTGCGCGCTTGTCCATGTGGTGCTCAGTCACTACAGCTCCAGCTATGATTTTGCCGACACAACATGCTGATTACTCTTCAACCACAACGCATACACTATCAAGACATAAGACAACACAGCGCTTACCCATCCACCTTGATTCTTGATCCAGACGGCCAAATGATCGTGGATGTACATTCGTACAGAGTGTAGCACGCACTTCACGAGCTCCTGCCTTCCTCCCATAACGCAATCCTCGCTGATCGACGCAGCAAAGGCGAAGAGCGCTGCCACCTTTGCCCATGTCGCTCCGTCGCGAAATAACTCACGGCCGAACGTCTTAAATACATCGCTGATGATCACCTCGCTTCGTAGTCGAACCCGAAGGTGTTTAGATACGTTGTTATAAAGATGTGGGTACGCTGATTCCAAGAGTTCGCCAATTTCGATGATCTTGATCGACACGGCGGTGCATGTTTCGGAAACGTAATCCGGCCGCACAAACGCCAGACCTGATTCAATGTTGAGCCTCTTGAAACGTGCTTCAATGTAGTTCAGACAGTAGAGGTTGGACTCGTTCGATATGGCGAGATATTCTTCATTGAGTTTCGCGGCGATTATCGGCTTGAGCCGTTTTGTCACGGACCTAAGCATGGCTTCAATATTCTTCTGTGAACCGCACAGATCAAGATTTGACAAGCTGAGCCGCTAGTCGTTCTCAAAGAGTCGGCGATTGGCGACTTTTAAATAGGAACAGCTGATTCAACTTGCATTTTGATTCGCTGCTGGCATTTTAAAGCGATTTCTCGTTGTGTTTTTCCCCCCTTCGCGTGAAACAGGTGGCCCGGCGGAACGGTTGTCACTGGCTACGACTTTGCAGTATGCAAATGACTGGTCGCGTTGACTTTTTCATCCGGTATCAGTGAGGAGTGAGCGACCAATATTTTTCACTAACGCCTCTGTTATTGTAGTGTAGTTCATTGAAAAACGGTCATTACTTAAAATAGAAAGGATTCAAGGATTACTAACCAGACGTCAGTCTTTAGTATTGCGGACCATTCAAGTCAAATGAATACTTAACAAAATCAAGAGATTTGGTTTTTTCAATTGTTCCGTTCTGAAAAGAGAATATATATTCAGTCATTAGCGGCTTAATTAATTGGGCCAATGTTCTTAATATAATAATTAAGTCAACTACATTGAAGCACACACGAACTGATTTTTACATCATATAAAAAATAAAAAATAAAAATTACTGATCGGTTGTTTTCCAATACACTGATCAAATACTGAGCCCACCATTCCCCCAACACCCCCCTTCCTACTAACTCCCCCCCCCCCCCCCCCCCCCCTCCCCTAGCTAAAAGAGCAAGGCGTCCATGGGATCCAGCATAACACCGAATGCAATAATGGCGTCCAATTTCAATTGCCATTGTTCTGGACTGACTAGCCTCTCATACAGGTGAAAATGCTTTTGTGTTTTCACATGAACACGAGGCTATAGTCAGAACAATGGCAATATATTGAAATTGGACGCCATTATTGAATTCGGCCGACACTGTACAACCACGTGATGCGAAGGGCCGAAAATGTCCCGACGTCATATCCATGACTTGTGCCTGGACGGCCGGATCAAACAGTCCGTCCTTTTCCCGACCCTTGGGAATCACTGAGCTCGGTCACATCGAACGCGAGGAAGTCGGATAGTTTGAAACTCCGCGCGACTGATTGTGGAGAGCCTAGCTGTTCAAAGTCTAGTTTGTGCCCGTATTACTGAGAGGCAGCCCCTAGGCCATGCCATCCCCACGGGGTTGCCATTAATACAGGAAGTCAGCGGGTTTTCAAATGTAGCTACGCTCCCAGCCATATGGGAACGCTCGTAATTGCCACTCCGCACGCAACAAACTGATTCTTTGTTGCACGAAGTAGAAGCCCTCTCTATACCGTCCTCTACTCGATCTTCGTGTTGCGCGCGGACCGCGCGCGGAGTGGTAATACGAGCAACATTTTCTCTTCAACTTGCAACGCAACAATGTTGCGAGACAAGTTGCACGATTTTGTTGCCCATATTTCCGAACCTTCACAGCTCAAAATCTGTTAGTTTTTCTCCAAACAACTGGATATGGTATTTGTTTGTGCATTCCAGTATTCTATCAGCTGATTCTATATATGATATGGCTGCGGCAATAGGCACCCCAAGTTCTTACATGGTGGTGGTTTTTGGAAAATATTTACTATTTTGTCGTTTATTTGGTGATTTGAGCGAAGGTAATTTGGAGAAGAGGAAGGGGGGCTCACGATACCCCCTGGGGTCTGGGATCGGAAAATACCACTCCCCAGTCTCCACCCTTCATTTTCATTTGTTACATTCCGTGGTGCAATCTTGGTGCAATCAAAATCGCTGTAGGGGATTCCCCTAATTTGGTATTCTAATTTTATTCTGTCCACGTGATTGCACGAAAACGTCTCCAAACTTTAAATATATTTGTCATTTTGTAACAAAATATTAAACAGAGCATTTCTAGTGGCTTTTGGCATCTTACTTTATAAATGTCTTTGTCTAGAAAAGCGAATTTTGGAAACAAAGCACTGGCAAGACATTATGGTCTGGAGGTCCTCCATTTCCTTACCCACCGGGGAGGGGAGGCGAGTTGAAATATTCCCTTTATCTCTTCGTTTGTTTTTTCTGAATAAAAATCCAGAAAAATTATTTTTCCTCAAATATGTTGTATGTATTAAAGACAAAGTGGAGTTTCTGAATGTTTAATACAATAAACACCATGATTTATTGTTATAAGCCATTTTCGACATTACCCCCACCCCATACCGTAAACTGGTTATTATTCCACGATAAAGAAATTGCTGGTAAGCGTTTTCTTGGTAATGGCGCAAGACAAGTAACTCTTTTGTTCGTAATTTAGCCATTCGCTGTTTTCCGCATTTGGAGTATTCAAACTTATACGAAAGCTTTCCTTGTAAACTGATCACTCTACGACCGTATTCTTTCGCAGGAAACGGTCCGTGAAAGTTTGAAGAAAGCGACGAAATTTCAGAAGTTTTTGGTCGAGAGAGGAGACTTGAAGTCGCAGTTTCTTAACTTCCTTCTACAGAAACTCGATCAGAAAGCTTCCTCGCGATCGAACAGCAGATCAACGAGTGCTTTTAGGGTTTTGAGTAATCAGTGAGCACAGTTGAATTAAAGATGGCCGGTCAACAACAGCAACAGCAGCCCCCAGTAGATGCAGAGATGCAAGAAGAAGAAGTGTCACAGAGACAACAACTGAAAGAGAATCAAGTTCTGAACAGTGCAGGAGGGTTTGTCTGGGCCGTGGACAACATAGTTCGATTGAAGCGATTCATCGTAATGGGTACTGAAGGCTGTACGTTCTATGCCAGCCAGAAAACGATCAGTAGAGAGAACGCCAAGGCACTGCTTGCGCTGATTGAAGAAGGCAGAGGCGTCGAGGCAGTGGCTGTGATCAAAGAGTACAGCGTTGAAAATCGAGCGTCGAAGCAAGACTCGATCATCTTCGCTCTTGCTATCTGTGCTCGTTGTTGCGACATCCCAACCAAGCGAGCGGCTTATGATGCCATCACAAGTGTCCTGAGAATCCCCACACACTTGTTCCAGTTTGTGGAGAACTGTGAAAGCGCGAGCACGCCCAAGACTGGATGGGGGAGGGCTCACAGGAAAGCCATCTGCAAATGGTACAACAACAAGAAAGCCAAGAACCTAGCAATGCTTGTAACTAAGTACAAGCAGCGCAACAATTGGTCTCATCGAGACATGTTCCGATTGTGCCACATCAAGCCTCAGGATTCATCCATTGGCTTTGTGGTCAAGTATGTGGTCAAGGGCTTAGATGCAGTCAAAGAGGAAGCAGGCAAGGCTGGAGTCAACCATGAAATCTCAAATGTATATGAATTCTTGAGTATCATTGAGAAGACGAAGACAATGAATGAAGATGAGATTGCCGCTGCTATCAGAGAGTATGGCCTTGTAAGGGAGCACATTCCAACTAACCACTTGAAGTCACCAGAGGTGAGATTTAACTTTTCTGTGGGGTGGGAGATAGGGGGGAGGGAGGGGGAGGGGACTTGGCATGTACATTGTAACCCAGTCAATTTCAGACAAAATGAAGTGAAATGCTGACTTCAGCACATAAAGCATTTCTTTTGGGCTTTATAGAGTATTGAGTGGCACATGTCAATCAATCACTCAATTAACAATGAATCCATCAATCAGTCAACCAATCAACTAACCAGACAACTAATCAACCAACCAGCCAATCAACCAAATGATTGATTGATTGATCAATCAGTCAATCAAGCAATGACATTGATCTATCGATCAAACCAATCTGACAGTTAATTATATATAGTGTGATATGCTGAAATCTGTACCACCTTTAATGAACATGTATGAACAGGCCTGTTGCCGTTATTAGAGAGATTTAGCAAACACGACACGATGTGAGAACGCAACCTTAGATGACGAATATATCACATTTTGGTCATAAGCGTGATTACTGTGACAACTCGCGACGTCAAGTTCACGACGCCATTTCACTTGTTTTCACATCCTCTTCATGACGTTGAGGATGCCAACAGTCGTTTTCACAGTTATTCGTCAGCGTGCACGGAGTCCTCTTTCACGTCGCGTCGTGTTTGCTAAATATCTCTATTAGCCCATCAGCTTATGATCTGGCGAGACATTCTATTAATCTAGATGGTCACACTTGTTCATGTAGCACAGTACTGTAGCTAAATCAATTATTAATAAAGTTGAAAACTATTGTTTAGGTTTGGAAAGCGTTGATGGAAAAAATGCCTATGACAGCCATGATTCGAAATCTTGGTAAAATGAGTTCTATTGGTGTCCTTGAGCCACTCACTGATGAAGCTGAGAGGGTCTGCGGACAACTAAGAGATGAAAAGGCCTTGAAAGATGCTCGTATCCATCCATTTAATGTCCTGGTAGCACTCAAACAGTACGCAGCCGGCCATGGCGATAAAGGCAGTCTTAAATGGAATCCCAGCTCAATGATTCAATCAGCACTTGATGATGCCTTCTACAAGTCATTCAAGGTAATGAAACTGCAGTCAGTTCACTGTCCCTCCAGGTAGATACCCCTCTAGATTCATTACTGTCTAGTCCCAGCTGCACCAATTATCTCTCTTAGGTGGACACAGGGATTTCATTAATGAATGGTTTTAATACTTTGAAATCAGCACTGCCTGTAGACCTGTACTCTGTCAATTCCATCCCAGTGCTGATTTTTGGTCAGGTCTTCGTGTAGCTGCACAAAAGTCCTGGCTATTGTTCTATTGTCGTTCTATGTATTGTTTTTACATATAAAACAATAGCCAGGACAATTTGTGCAGCTACACAAAGACCTTGCCTGATTTTTACATGTACATGTACATGTCCATTTGAAGCATTTTGATCATCATGGTTGCTTACTCCATGTCGTCAAGGACCCCCTGTCTACTTCAAATGAAGACATGCCCATGAAAACGGCTTAAATGACTTTTTGGGTGAATTTTAAAATTTTATGCAATTCTTTCAAAAATACACCTACTGGCTTATAAACACCTTTAAATTAATTAAATTAAATTAATTAATTAATTTAATGTTATTGCAACCCCTGAAGTAAGGGATCTTTCATTGCTTTAATTGGAAACCAGTATTGTTGTATTGCTGTATTTGTAAACCCACTCAAAATAAAGATTATTATTATTATTATTATTATTATAATAATTTCAAACTTTCACTTAATATTACTCTTATTTTCTTGATTTCCAGAATGTTGAACCAACAAACAAGCGATTCTTACTGGCTCTTGATGTCAGTGGGTCCATGTCATGGGGTAGCTGTAACGGTACCGCTGGTATATCCCCTGCTGTGGCCACAGCAGCCATGGCCATGGTAACGGCACGCACTGAACAGAATCATCACATTGTTGGATTTTCTCATCATTTGGTTGATATCAAGGTCAAAGCTACAGATAAACTTGACACAGTGATTCAGACTATTTCTCAGGTAAGAGAAGCATCTAGATAGTTTGTTTTTTTTTGGTCCACTCCTGTTTGCACTGCTACAAAACTGGTAACTCCATTTGGGCTTCCTGTGGCAAGGTTAGGTAGATAGGGGATTGGGAAGGAGGTACCAGACCTTCCTCTTCCCTTCTGTTACCACAGGATACCCATGCACTAGAGAACAGTCCATCTATTGGAGTAGCTTGATGAGGAGGCTGGACTGGAGGCTGGCTGTGCTATATAAGTATTAAATTATTATTATTATTATTATTATTATTATTATTATTATTATTACAGTCAGCGTTCATTCAATCAGTATTTCAGTAGCAGCAGCAGTAGTAGCAGTAGCAGTAGCAGCAGCAGCAGCAGCAGCAGCAGCAGCAGCAGCAGCAGCAGTAGTAGTAGTATTAACTATTAACTATTTCCATTTGTAGTTACCTATGGGAGGAACAGATTGTGCCCAGCCAATGATCTATGCATTGAAAAAGAAGAAGAAAGTCGATGTCTTCATTGTCTACACTGACTGTGAAACACATTCTGGGAACATCCATCCCAGCAAAGCCCTCCAAGACTACAGAGAGGAAATGAAGATTGATGCCAAACTGATTGTTGTCGCCATGACTTCAAATGGCTTCACCCTGGCCGACCCAAATGATCGTGGCATGTTGGACATTGCTGGGTTCGACTCCTCTGCACCCAGCATCATCAGAGAATTTGTACTGGGCAACATCTAAGTACTGGCACCCTTTATAACCAGTAACTAAAAGGTGTATAGGCACATTGCTTTATCTACTAACAGCAATTAATACAGGCAGGGAACTACCAACTTGCTACAATGCGTTTGGGAAAAAATGTAGTATGTCTTTTTATAGCTCATTATTCCCTACTAGCTTGCGAAGTTCAGCCGCTTTTTGGCACTCACGCATGCCATGGGGGTCTCACACAAAGACTCCAGTGGCGCAAGTGCCAAAAAGCAGCTGGCCTTCACAGGCTACTCATTCCCGCAAGCAAATATTTAGCACTCACGATGCGAGGTGGATGTTTGTGAGACATTTTTCTCAACTTACATGAGCACACTAGACCTCATTTCTTTCAAACAAAGGGGGGAAAAAGCTTCTGAAGCCATTGACTGCATTCTATGACAATAGGGTTTGGTATCCATATGGCAACACTTTAACGTACCTATTATCATTGTCGATTATTGTATCTTTTTATACTAGGTTATAAAGTTTATAGCACATTTTGAATGTTTTGAGATTTTTAGTAAAGGCGGTTCAAAATATTTGATAGTTTGAGAAACTAGTTCTTTTGTAGAAAAAACTTTGTCATTGTAGAGGTAGTTCCCTGTATCTACTGTATCTAATGGTGTAGACGCACATGTAACATTGCATGCAATATTTTACCAGAAATAATTGTATGAGTTCAGCTAGTTGTGTTCGCCTTTGAAATGTGTTGCATGCAATGTTGCAGAAGGATCACATTGTATTTCAATCCCTGGGGGGGGGGGGGGGGGGTACTCAGGGATATCAGTGACGGGGAGGTGCGAATGAGGCCAAACTTTTTTTCTCCGCATAAAATCAAGAACGGTAGGATATCATTTTTTTCAACCCCCCAAAAAGTCCTTGTCAAAATCTTTATATCAAAAAAAGTCCACCAGAAAATTGATAGCCCCAAAAAAGTCCCAAGCCGCGAATTTCAAACCCCAAAAAGGTCTTCGCACCTCCCCGTCACTGATACCCCTGAGTATCCCCCCCCCCCCCCTCCCCCTGGGATTTCAATAAGCTTTATCACAACAATTGCTGAGGTAGACACACGCTGCAATCATATCAGCAATTTTGTGTGCAATGTTGCACTGACCATGTGTCTACCTTAATACTGACTTGCACTAGACATACATGATGTTCAACATGTTTCACAATGGGGAGTGCCCCAGATTATGGTAAACAGCCAATAAAGTAGTTTCAATCGACATCAGAATAATCATAATTTGTATCTATATCTACATGGTAGATTGATATAGCTAATTGCATAATTGTTGTCGGGTTGAAAATCATGAAAGCTATGACCAAAAGGAATTCTGGGAAATTAAAACTCTCAATAATACTGTCAAATCATCGACCTTTTAATCCAGACTTGTAGGTTCTTAGTTAAATAGCTCATATACCTTCAAAACTACGAGAACATTGAATATATCTGTATGTAATGTAGCTCATGAACTGATTTCCCATCCATCTTTGCGGTCTCAGCTTCTATGATTTATGATTTTCAACCCGACAACGATTATGCAATTAGCTATATCTTTGGAGTATGTTTGTCTACTGTGAATGCATCATAAGTAATTAATTAAGGACCCATTACCATAATAACGAGGAAGGGTATGAGAGTATCAAAGTCGACCGAAGTAGATTGTTGATTCTACAATGATATTTGAGACTTGATTTCCCAGAATGCCTTTCGGTCAGCATATACATGACTTTCGGTTTATGCCATTACGTATAAATGCTTAGTATAATGATAAAATGATTTGGTGAAATCATTTAAACATACCTGTACTAGTGCATGTGTGTCAGTTTGTATCACACGTTTTGTTCGTGTTGTATTGGAAGTCGATTAAACGAAAATGTCCAACTGAATAATACTCTACTTAATTATTATGATGTTATCGACATCCTTCATGCTCTCTGTATACAGGGTAGCAAAGGGGTTACACGCGACGCGTGATTTGGCCCAAAATGGCGCGTGAATCGTGAAGCACTCCATAAACAAAAGATAAAACCGTGATCCGTGAATTTGCAACTGATGACTGATGGCCCTGAATCACAACCCCCCCCCCCCCCCCCCCCCCCCCCCCCCCCCCCCCCCCTTTGCTACCCTGTGTATACAGCTATTTCAAAAAATGTTGGTGGAGGTTTTGTTGCATCTTGCATACCAAGCCCGAAATGCACTATGGGCGATGTGAATGGAATCAGCGAAAGGTCACAATATGGACACTGGGAATTTTCCAAACTTTGTCTTCGCAATATGGAGCCAACATATTTTCTTCTGTATGTGCATGCTGACATTATTTACATATGATCCACAATACATTTCGTGCTTGGTATGCAAGATGCAACAAAACCTTCACCAGCTACAGTGGGGCTCAAATATGGAATAACTCACTGAGTACCATCACGGATCAGAAATATTGACTCTATTGGGCAATTTAAAAGGGAAATATACCGAATACTCTGAACATCAGATTCCCACACGGCAATCATGTAAATCAGTATGCAGTAATAGTACGCATATATTTTTAATTTTTATTTGTATATCAACTTATATTGTTATGTTACTGATGATTTTACCGTGTTTAAATAAACTACTGTATATGTATGTATATAACTGTTTTTGAAATAACTGTATCTGAGCAATGGCACTCCTTTGTATCATCGCACTCAAATTGCATGCCCGCAACAGAAATTATCTACAAACACTGCATACGCAGTCCTTGCCCGAACTACTACATGAAATAACTGCTACATAAACATTAAGGAGGGGATAGGGTTAGGAAAAACCTGTTGCCACTCGTAACGACATTAGTAATGTTTTTGTATCTTTATTTCATGTAATAGTTCGTTCAAATGCGTACTGTTTATTTGACGAGCAGTGAATCAGCCTGGGCTGCCTGTGATCCGCAATAGTATAGGCGTAGCACCGAGCCAAACCATCGCGGTCTAACTGGGGAGTGTGCGCCCATACCGTTGCTGGCTCTACCGTTCCTTTCTGTGTTGCTGAAGATCGCTTCAATTGGACTTTACTTTGTTCTAAAAGGTTTTTTTTGTAAGACAGAGTATAACAAAATCTCATATTGAACGACCGGAAAATAAGAAGCGAGATATCGTACAAGCATATGATTCGTGTAAACTTTTCTTTCTTCAAAATAATAATTTAATAGTCTAGCAAAGAAACCACTAGAACCAAGTACAGTGTGTTGCCCTAAATCCGGCCGCTTTTTGCATTAATCGCTGTATCTTTCTTTAGGAAAATAGTAGCGGTTTAAAAATCAGTCAAAGACTAGATTTCTCTTTCACTTACCTTGTCACAAATTGACATTTGTTTCACTTCAACATTGAGCTTGTTATATTAAAAAATATTGATCCAGGTAGATGCCCTAAGTTCGGCCAGGTTGCCCTAAATTCCGGCCATAAATAAGCAGGAATTGCTCGGTAAGGTTTACATTATCTTCCATATCGTTTTAACTAATTTGTTTCCGCATTGCTATAATAAAGGACTTTTTAAGTCATTCTACATGAAAAGATTGTAAAGATAAATTTTAAAAAGACCGAAAAAAGACCCTTCTCTACTTCATTGGGAACCGCGCCCGCAATGACATCTGGGGTGCTTACCATTTACCCGGAAAAAATGGAAATTCCGCTTTGAAAATCAAATTGTATGTGTATTTCCGATCGGAAAGTTAGAATCCCAGAAAACTCGGGCTTCTGTTTCAGCATAGTTAATAACTATGGTTTCAGGTAATCCGGCCACTTATCCCGCTCTGTTTTTTATGTGATTTGTGGCCGGATTTAGGCATACCTACCAAAATATGCACGTAATTTCACCTGACCTGAACTTCCCTTTATTTAAGCCGTTCATGATTGTTTTTCTTTTGTGTCCAAAGCTACTGATTAGCGTAGTATTTCTGCCAAATATAATCTGTTTACGCTCCATAACTTACGAGGAAATGTTTAAAGACTTTGCCCGCATGACTTAAGATGCACGAAAACATGAAAATTACTGAAGCGATTGTTTTTCCTACTTTCAAAACACATTTGAATTCCTGCCTAAAAAGCGGCCAGGAATCCCACAACAGCAGTTAATAAACCTAAACTCATCAATAATTCATACGATGATCTTGTTTGTCATTTTTTGAAAAATACGAGAAATCACAGCGCTTTAAAGTTAAAATGGCCGGATTAGGGTACGGCCGGTATTTAGGGCAACACACTGTAGAGTTTTTTTCGCAACTTAAATTTGAATAGCAGCCATGCATGAAAAGAAACAATTTTCAGACGAAAACATACATTGATTCTTTGCATTCATTATATCCCTGTCGACAAGATGAAAGCCAAGAGCTTGGAACCAGGATAGCCATTGCCATGAAGCGCGCGTGCAAAGAAATCAACCACTAGATACATTAATCTATAGTAATTATATATCAGTGTTCCTTTTGCTAGGCTGATAGGGGCTGGTATATCAGTCAGTACCTGTAGTATTTCAGAAGGATATTCTTTAAAACTTCAAATAAGCAAAAACGTTGAGACTTATAAATAGGAATAATAATAGTGGGAAAAAACATCCCCGGCAAAACACTTTAATAGGTGGTCATGGTTCCCCCTCGCGACGATGACATTTACTCACAATCGATCTTCTTTAATTTTTTTAACCGGCTTTTGAAAAGCTTTAAAAATAAACCAAACTTTCTCAAAATAAGCATTATCAGTCCCCTTATGGCCGTGAAAAGATGATATCATCCCCAATATTTGTTTCAACCAATCATAATCGAGAATTCTCCCGTATCAAGACACTCTACTGTCCTGATATTCTACGTATCAGGCTAGGACATATCATAAATCACGGACAGTTGGTTAAAATGTGGTTCTAAATAAGTAACCATTGTATTTTTATATTACTTCTGGTCATTTTAAGGGAAAATATGTTTCATTCAAAAGATAAATAAACGTTTTGAACAAAACTACGAACGATTGAATTTTTCCCGCCACTTCTCAAACTCACGGACGCGTGCCGACAATATGCTAATTAGTTTGTATTTTGAAAAGATCGTGCTCGATGTTTTTAGTGAAATTCTTTCATTTCGGCGAAAAGAGTGGGATGATCAATAAATAATCGGTCAATTTTGGTTCGATTCCGCGAAATATCAGGACTCGTTAGGTCTTGCCATGGGTATTTTGGCTCGACTACGTCGAACCATGGCTCGACCTAACTCGCCCTGATATTTCGCCGAATCGAACCAAAATTGCCCGATTATATATAAATATATCATCTCATATTGAATAGCCTGAGAAAACAGCCGTCCTTTCGCTCGGGAGTGAGCGAAAGGGCGGCTGTTTTCTCAGGCTACATATTGAACGATCAGCCAGTAAGAAGCGATATAATAATAATAATAATAATAATTTATTAATTTATATTGCGCACTTTTCATATATCGTACAATAATATGATATGACTACGTACTGATTCGTGTAAACTTGCGGCTTTATTTCTAATATTCATGTTACAATCAAAATGTTTTGAACCAAAAGACAGACGGACTTTCGATATTACAGTGTACTGTTATTACAAAACGGGGTTTCGTCAACAAGACTGGCACCTTTGAAGAAAACAGACTTCAATTGTTGTTGTATCAAAATGACGTAGGATGTTGTTTTCAGCTCGAAGTTTGGTTATTCCTTCAAGATACAGGTCACATGCAATCACTCTCATGATTCTACAACCTCATGTTAATAATAATAATAATAATTTTGTTGCGGTCAAAATCACCTGAGATAGTTTTTCTTCGTGAAAGTAGTACGCTTCTTTGCTGTTGGTTTTTCATTTTTGGGCCAATTTGTTTGCTAGGAGCACAACATGAGAACTCAGTGCATGTTATTATAACACTGGTCTTCTTTCACTCACGAGCGCGTCGATTGGTTAATATTCATGTTACAATCAAAATGTTTAATTTGAACCAAAAGACAAAATTTCGATATTATATACTAGGAAAGTTTCTTGTAGCTTTGAAATTTTAAAAACAATTCAGCTGCCTCAAACAGTTATGCCGGTATCAGTGTACTGTTACAAGCTGTGCGAGACATCGTAAGTGAGGAAAAGCCATGTTTAAGTCGACCAAAATAAACGGGTTTTAATCGTTGCCGTAGTTGCAGATCAACTGGATACGCATCCTGTTTTGATACCAAGGCCAACTTGTTGATCAATAATTTACCCGGCATGCAAAATCAAGAAGAAGAATTTTCCCAGGACTTATATAGAACAAAACCTTCATAGGCCGAAAGAGCAGCCAAAACCATATATCTCAGCCGAAGTTTTAGTTAAAAGAAGTTTTAGATACGAAGATATGAGCGATCGCTTATGCTCATAATTTAGTTAATAAAATGTATGGGTCCGCCATGTTGGTGTCGCATCGAGTGACACCAACATCTCAAGTATGTTAAGGCCTGGTTCTAGCTCAAAAACGAGAATAAAATGTAAAAAATCATAATGTCACTTCCTTTTAACCAATCATTACGAAACTTTGCACAGCATTAGAGTTCGACATCCTTAATTGATTGAAGTCAACAAAATACCAAAAAAGCTGAACACGTGATTAACCACGTGACAACAGTATTTGAAAATTTATTTTAAAATGCGGTCGCGGTTTTAAGAACAGTGTAAAAACAAACAATTGCATATGTTGTCAATGCTAGGGCTCTACACAACTGCGTTTGGATATCTTGTCTCTGATTTCTTTTAAGAGAGATATTTACGAAAATAGGTCACGTGACCATTTAGCCAAAATACGTTTTCTCAATTTTCTCGATAACTAAAACTAAGGGACAGGTTTTCCAAACGCTATCTTTTTTCTCTAGTTGTCCTTAATATTGTAATACAAAAACTATTTCAGCATAACTTAAATTCGCGTCCGCATATTTAAAAAACGAAATTTCACATGCCTAGGTCACGTGACAACGTGACGTCAGTATTTTTAGGACTAAATCATCAAACATCTCGAATATAATCTTATGCCTAAATATCAATGCCATAGAAATGAATCGTGGGGAATACTAAAAATAAACGTGATTTTGAGTGATGGCTTCATGAACCAGGCCTTAACATACTTGAGGCGGCCAAATCACGAAGACTGAAAATCATGTTTAATTGCAAATACTTCAATTTTTCAATAGCTATTTTCATCAAAATAAAGTTACCCATCATCTAATCTACTAAGTTAAAATCGTATTATTTCAAACGAATTTTCCTATTTCTATGGCTTTTGAAAATGCGTGACTGTATTGCGTGACAGAATTTGACTCGCAATAAAACGAAAACCAAACATCTAAATTACAAAATTATTTTGGTAAGAATTTTCTTATAACGATATAAACAACATATCCAACAAACAGTTTTGTGAGGTGAATAGTTTGGATTTTAGCTTTTTGATGACGTCATGTGAAAACCAAGAATTCACCTTTCGTGCAACCGGGGCCAGATTCCGTTTTCTTGATCATTTTACATGATCAACGGTACGAGTATATCAAGTCTTCATTGGTCAGTTTTGTTAGTTGGATAATATTTGAAATCACCACTGTTTGTCAGTAGTTTGTGGAGCAAAAAAGATGGATGACACGATCGTGTTACTGACTTGTCAGTGCCCGCCTCTCTAACTGTCGGTCGTTGACGCTTGGCTGTAAGAAAAGACACTGTCAATCACAAATCTTGACAGGTTTCTTGGTATAAGTACACGTACGTGTATCTTTGCCATTATCTATCACAGTACGTTCTCCAACTGAAACTCCACAACGTTTTGAGAAAAGAATTCAAAGATAAGTTTTGTAGCCCCAAAATACTTTAGTTAACATCGCCTATCAGAGATTAATTTTGGATTTGCACACATGTCATGCAGTCCTGTATCTGGTTAAGAAACAAACTTCACACCGCAACCTAGAATAAAGATTAGACCATGTATCGACACACTGTTCTCACTGAGTTCGTTCTCCTCAGTTGCATACAGTGCATGTCACTCGGAATGCTACATGGGAGCGGTTTTCCCCATCTTTTCTTGCAAAGCTAAGCTAGTCATAAGTACTGAGTCACTACGAGTATATCTTCATTGGTCACTGAGTTTTGTTACTTGGATAATATTGGAATATCATCACTGTTTGTCAGTAGTTTGTTGAGCAAAAAAGTGACGCATATGTACATCATTATACTCGTAATTTTAATATCTATTGTAAATTTAACGTAATGAGGGTTTATCATGTAATTTCAAAACTCATAGGACAAAAAAATGATTATCATAGCTGGAAAGAGCTCGTTGAAATGAGTAAATATGCCGGTGAAGTTTGGAAAAGATATATCGCTTCACAAAATGTGAAGATCATATGAAGTTTAGTTCAAAAATCGACATTTTGTATCCGGAAAACCTTTGGAAATTTACGCTTGGAAATTTCCAAAGGTTTTTTATATTAAAATATAAAATGTCAAGTTTTGCAAATTCATATCTTCGCAATTTGTGAAGCGATCTTTTCCAAACTTCACATTTTTACTCATTTCAACGAGCTCTTTCCAGCTATGATAATACTTTTTCGTTCTATGAGTTTTGAAACTTTTTTTCACTAATGTGTTGTTCTTACTACTTTCGATGTTGTGATGGCGTTTCAGCGCCATTAGAAGTGAAAAAAAGTTTTATTATTTACGAAAAATACATTTACTGTAAATATGCAAATAAAACGGTCTTCACAGATAATGAGCTTGGGCTCCCTGTGCTGAGAGCAGTCTTCTTTGAAGAAACGTGATTTTGTTAATTTGCCACTTGTGTTCACTGATTATTCATATGATCTAATGGGTTTGTTTGTTCCTTTTTACCTCGAGGGGCATGCTCGTTGTCTGGCTGATACACGCGATTATTTTAACATCAGTTGATTGTCGTCTTTTCGTTTTCTTGATCATTTTACATGATCAAATTACGAGTATATCTTCATTGGTCAGTTTTGTTAGTTGGATAATATTTGAATATCACCACTGTTTGTCAGGTTTGTGGAGCAAAAAAGATGGATGACACGATCGTGTTACTGACTTGTCAGTGCCCGCCTCTCTAACTGTCGGTCGTTGATGATTGGCTGTAAGAAAAGACACTGTCAATCACAAATCTTGACAGGTTTCTTGGTATAAGTACACGTACGTGTATCTTTGCCATTATCTATCACAGTACGTTCTCCAACTGAAACTCCACAACGTTTTGAGAAAAGAATTCAAAGGTAAGCTTTGTAGCCCCAAAATACTTTAGTTAACATCGATATTAGAGATTAATTTTGGATTTGCACACATGTCATGCAGCCTGTATCTGGTTAAGAAACAAACTTCACACCGCAACCTAGAATAAAGATTAGACCATGTATCGACACACTGTTCTCACTGAGTTCGTTCTCCTTGTTGTCACTCGGAATAATGCTACATGGGAGCGGTTTTCCCCATCTTTTCTTGCAAAGCTAAGCTAGCCATAAGTACTGAGTCACTACGAGTATATCTTCATTGGTCACTGAGTTTTGTTACTTGGATAATATTGGAATATCATCACTGTTTGTCAGTAGTTTGTTGAGCAAAAAAGTGACGCATATGTACATCATTATACTCGTAATTTTAATATCTATTGTAAATTTAACGTAATGGGGGTTTATCATGTAATTTCAAAACTCATAGGACAAAAAAATGATTATCATAGCTGGAAAGAGCTCGTTGAAATGAGTAAAAATGTGAAGTTTGGAAAAGATCTCTTCACAAATTGCGAAGATTTGAATATTCAAAAATCGAAATTTTGTATGCAAACCTGCCTAGCAGCGTAAATCAGTCCACTGAAAGGTTTTCATGTAAAATTTCGATTTTTGAAAATTCATATCTTCGCACTTTGTGGGGCGATCTTTTCCAAACTTCACATTTTCACCGAATTTCAACGAGCTCTTTCCAGCTATGATAATCAATTTTTTTGTCCTATGAGTTTTGAAATTACATGATAAACCCTCATTAATATGCATGGCTGCAAAGTTCTTGACATTATCTCCAGTCAGTGTTTAATTGTTCTCCAACCGCATCATGAAACTCAGCGGCTTCTCAGCACATGCAATTGTATCTGATCTCTAGTTAATTAGTTTCAGCCGATAAAGTTACTATATTAGTCCAGCACTGACTGGTGAAATATCTTATTTTCATTTTGTTAAGATCTACGTAACAATTCCTGAACGATGACCACCATGAAGCATCTTGTATTGGCCTGTGTTCTTGTCTTGGCAGTGATGAGCAGTGTTCATGCATTGTATGACCACTCCGGCCCGAACAGACCACTCCATGCTCCCGTCAAGCTTGAGCGCGAACATATGCATCAAGTGCGCGACATCCCGGCTCAACAATCCAAACCAGGTAACGTACAAAACAAGCCGACGTTTTCAGCAAAAAACTGACAAGATTGCGAAAGCACTGTATGGACTAGATTATCGGCACTCAGGGGCGGATCCACGATTTTCTTAGGAGGCCGGGGTGTACCATCTTTTAGGAGGGGGTGCACCATTTATGATCAGGACGTACAGTAGATATCAGCTCATCCAGGGGGGTACGCACCCCCTGCACCCGGCCCTCCCCTATAGATCCGTCCCTGGTACTTGAAAACAACCAGAGTCAACTGAGAAACTCTTTGATTGAATTCAGTGTTCATTTTAAGCTTGATATCGGACTAATCTATGCATATGTTTCATTCATTTTAGCTCCGTGGTCATGGCACCTTAAAAAGCGAATCATGCAGTAAGCCGATAGATGACATTCATATATTCTATCAATGGTATCAAATTATAAAAGTGTAATGTAAGGCTAGTTATCGTAGCCTAGTGGCGTGTAAAACATGATGACAATAAAGGTGAATAACTGAACTACGTACAGAACCGTCCGCCTCAAGTGTACTTTGTACCGCACGCAATGTTGTAGCGCTTGATTCTTCATTGCCGGTTATTAATACTCCCTTTTGGTTTAACATTTCCATCTCCTTGTGTTCAGTTCTCAGTAATTCTTTCAGTCTCGACTCAATCGTTGAGACTGAATTCAATGAAATGCTAGTTATACGTTCATTGCATTTCTTTGCATTGATTATATCTCTGTCGACACGGTCAAAGCCAAGAGCCTGTGGAACCAGGATAGCCGCCATTGCCATGAAGCGTGCAAAGAAATCAGCCACTAGATACGTTAATCAGTAATTAGTAGTGTTCCTTTTGCTAGGCTGACAGAGACTGGTATATTGTTACAGTCATGCAGTATAAATACCTGTAATATTTTAGAAGGATATTCTTTAAAGCTTCAAATCAGCAAAAACGTTGAGACTCCTAAATAGGAATAATAATAGTGGGAAAAAACATCCCCGACAAAACACTTTAATAGGTGGTTCCCCCTCGCGACGATGACAAAATAACTCGTCGCCCTACTCACAATTCTTATTCGATCTTCTTGAATCTTTCTCAAAAATAAGCATTATGTCTATGGAGAAATATCATATAAATTGCCCGGTTTATTCCTGTTTACGATCTTGGTGTGATATGCCCTTGGGCAGTATTTGTACACTCGGGTATTTCACAGGAAGCCCGAGTAATTATCTCAGTATCACGAATCCTGCAATCTGATTGGCTAACGTACTCACTATCTATTGCGTGATAGATAGTGGGTAGCGAAAAAGCCGGCGTTTTGAACAAGACAATAAATATTGGTATAAAATCGAAGGTAGTATGCTAGTTCGTTTCTACTTACTGAAAACAATTTTAAAAACTAGTCGTTCTCTAATGAGGGTTTATCATGTAATTTCAGAACTCATAGGACGTCAAAAATAATAAATATGATTATCATAGCTGGAAAGAGCTCGTTGAAATGAGTAAAAATGTGAAGATTGGAAAAGATCGCTTCACAAATTGCGATCGATCGAGATATGAATTTTCAAAAATCGAAATTTTATATGAAAATCTTTGGAAATTTACGCTGGTAGGCAACTTTTGCCTACCAACAAAGGTTTTCATACAAAATTTCGATTTTTGCAAAATTCATACCTTCCCAATTTGTGAAGCGATCTTTTCCAAACTTCACATTTTTACTATTTTCAACGAGCTCTTTCCAGCTATGATACTTTTTTGTCCTATGAGTTTTGAAATTACATGATATACCCTCATCGAGTGAAGAAAAGTCCCGCCAAACACTGAACCAAGAGAATACATTCTTGACTGAACTTTATGTTCGCCAGTGCGTCACTCAATTTTTGTGCAAAATGGCGGACGCTATGTTTCCCTACGGTAATGACGTCATAGTGATGAGTTAGCCCGCTGTTAATCGATATTTCTTGCCCTCAATTGATAGGTTTTTCGTCGTCGCTCAAGTTTTAAAATAAGTGATATAAGATAAGTTAATCATTTCTAAGCAAATTGCAGTAATCTCGCGCGAAGTACGGGTCTTTTTTTGGGGATGGGTTTCCTGTGGTAAAGCGCGCGCAATATTTGTTGGGCTCCCTGTGCATGCGCCTCCCGCAAGCATCCGCAAAATCACGTTTATTTTTAGTATTCCCTCCCGATTCATTTCTATGGCATTTATATTTAGGAATGAGATTATATTCAAGATTTTTGATGACTTAGACGCATGTGAAATTTCGTTTTTGTGGCTACTGCGCTTGCGCAGCTATAGCCACTATTGCCATCGTCTGAGTTTTCCGAAAGTAAGTAAGTAACAATAGATAAACTTTGGAACCAATCACCACCCAAGTAGAGAAATCTCGCTGATAGATAAACTTCGGAACCAATCACCACCCGAGTAAAGAAATCGCCATAACACTTCGTATTATACCGAGAGCGAGCCGAGATCGGCGTACGTGCTCAACCGATTTGCTTCCTCATGATTGTCTGCATCGAGTTGCATCGAGTCGTTTTTACCTAGTAAGTAATAATGTTTAGTTTCAGAAAATTCACCAATATTATTTATCACAGCTTTCATTCTGTCTTTCTAAACGGTCAGATAAAAGGTTCTGTAAGTGCTATTCAACTTTTAGGCCGATGTTTACGCCGAGATTCGCAACTACTCCAACCTGAACTGACAAGACAGCGAAAACAACGCTCGCTGATTTTAAACTGACAAGACAGCGAAAACAACGCTCGCTGATTTTAAACAATGAGCTCCATATTTGGAGATACAAAAGCCCGTAATGAGAAAACAAAAGTCCAGCTGAATTATAATTATGAACTTTGAGTCGTTCAATACGACATGAATACGAAGATGTTACTCCACCATTTCAAATTGATTCAACTGAGCTGGAAAGGTGTGAAATGAAGGCGGTCCAGTCCCTTTTATAGCGCGGTTTCGTGTTTAAGGGAATATATGAGCTTCTTCGGAGGATAAATGAGCCTCTTTTGAGGACAATTGAGCCCCATTGTGGGCCTGATAATTCAGCCCGTTTACGGGACCAATGAAGCCCTTCGGGGAATTGAAAACCTTGTATTACAGGGAGCACGTCCTTGTCATATTAATGTACCTTTCACATTTGAGTACGTGCTCAACCGTGTATTGCTTCCTCATCGAGTTTCATCGATAACCAATCACCACCCAAGTAGAGAAATCTCGCTGATCAACTTTTGTGCAAATATATACCAGTAGCCACATGTACCCCTAAGGGTACCTATTTTTTAAATATCCGGTCGCGAATTTAAGTTATGCTGAAATAGTTTTTGTGCTACAATATGAAGGACAACTAACGAAAAAAGATAGCGTTTGGAAAACCTGTCCCATAGTTTTACCCCGAGAGCAGAGTCTAACAGTTTTTATACTTGCATCGCTAGTAAAAACCAGGCTTAAGTTTTGCCAAGATTCCCAATTAAGTAACAGCAGAACAAAGACAATGACAAATGATTTATTTGCCTTTAAATTATATTGTTGAAAGTTTGCAGGGTTCATACAATAAACAAACGCGTTGTGATATTACAAAAAGAAAAGCAAAATCGAGTGATAATGTACATAATCAGGAGCCCATAAGTAGGAGCCTCCATCTACCATACTGGGTTTGTGAGACGACCTGTGACCGGATCAGGCTATTTTTAGAACACCTTTTCCCGCGAACTAATCATCAACCAATAGGAATCCCCCATGGGAATTAAACAGAGCCAATCAGCATGCAGGAGAACGTTGTGTTTATTTGTGATCTATGAACAAAATGGCGGACAATATTGAAGAAACTGAAAGTCAAGAGAGCGAAAATGATAGTGATAGTTACAGTGACTCTTTTGCAGAGTTTAGTACTGACTGGGAGCAGTGAGCTGGTGCTCAAAGTCAACTTATGTGGAACGTTTGAATTGTCATGATGATCTTACTGTAATCGGGTAGAGAAATGACAATTATTTCAGCACAATTTTGACAAGAAATGATAAAATTATCGCTTAGTAAGCAAAAACAAAACTATAAAACTGTATTTAGAGTGAAATCTGGATATGCAATTAGGAAGGACTGTATAAAATTAGCATGTCCCCCGTCACATATATAGAGCTGTACACGGCTGTCTCACTGATTTTCGTCTTTATAATAGAGTCGAATAAAAATGTGCTGCTGCTAGAATAAGTAGAGATACGAGAGAAAAACATATTTAGTGTTAATTCCTTAAAGACGTTTTGGTTCGTAGATTATTGCGGAAGTTTTCAATGAAAGATTAGGTGTCCCCTTTTGTTCCGATTTTCTACATAACTATATGTTTTGACGGGAAAAAAATCCAATCCAGATAGAAAATCAGAAACTATACAGAAGAATATAAAGTCCATTAATTTATTAACAATTTGGCGTTCCTCTGTTTAAAATCGGACTTATACTTCAGTAATTATATAACATCAAAGTTGACTGAATGCATCTGTCGACAGACAAACAAATACAATCAAAACATCATTTGTCTTTCAAATTTCGCGCTTTAATGCCAGTACTTCAATCAGGATTTCAACAGATCTTTGGGAGCAAGTTGTCCATTCAGCATATAATAGTATGGCGGTAAAAAATATCTTACACTGGTTAATTTTATTTTTCTGTTCCCCTAGGAAGTTTCCTGAATTTTTTGTCGACACAAAGGCCAATGATTTGCATGATACAACACGTAGTCACGCAAAACCTTTTCGGCTCTTTATAATTCCTTAAAATAAGTTTTGCCAATAACTTTGTTCTGAAACTTTGCATGGACATTAATTATGTAATGGACATTTAAAAACTGCAATAAAAAGAGGGGGTCACCATTCTCGTTTTCGCGCTAGATGCTCTTCAAATATATCAATTTATAGGTGTATAGCCAAATGTGGTAGCAACCGGAAGTTGTAATGAAAAACCTTTTTTCTCGGTCCAAAGAACTTCCTTATAACATAGATTACCTATATTTCTAAGTTTACTTCTACTAAATCAATCAAAGTAATTGAATGACTATGATTGTTGAAATATTAACGAAACATGCAAGTATGTGCGTCCAGAAATCGTACGCTTTAACTATTCTCATCTAAATGTTTGAAAATTTATCCAATAAACGTTCCTTCATATTTCGATATATAATACGCAGCACCGATTATTAAAGAACTCAAAAAAATGGGGGCCACCATTCTCGTTTTCAATTTATTTTGAAAAAACGTCAGTTACACTTGAAATATTTAACGATTTCCAATGGTCTCCAATGTGCGCAAGCTCGCGCGAGCTTCAGAATCGTGCGCAATTGAGCGTGCGCAATGCAAAACAAGGGAATTACCTTAATTCTCGTATTTAACACTAATATTTTATGATCATGCTAAAATTTATAGCATTTTTTCACAAATAGAATAAGATGTGTTTAGACTCGTTACCAGGCCACACGCGGATTATTCCATTGATGGCCAGGATAATGGATGTTATTTTAATAACAATAAATGAAAAATATCGATTCTGATGTTCTTCGTTATTGTCTACAATTTTACATGAACGAAATTGCATATTTTGCATTTTCAAAAAAAATCATTTTGTGACGCTTTTGAGCACCAGCTCACTGCTTCCAGTCACTTCATCGGAAAGTGACCAAGAGTCTTCAAGTTCGTGTTCTGTTTCTCAAGGAACTAAAAAAAACATCAAATAGTAAACCTACCAAGCCAAAAGCTAGAAACTCCGTAACAAAGCCGAAATCAAAAATCCCTGGTGAAGAAGAAATGCATGTTAGGCTCTCGGAATGTTTAAAATTTCGCGGGAAAACTGCTGTTCTAAAAATAGCCTGATCCGGTCACACGTCGTCTCACGAATACATCCCAGATGGAGGCTCCTACTTATGGGCTCCTGACATAATAAATTGTATGGTTGACGAATAAAATAATTCATATGCTAAATTTTGGTTGGTGTTCCATATACGAAATTAAAAAAATCTTCCCCTATAATGAATGTTCGGATAAAAACTTCCAAAATGGCGGTTCAGTATCTTCATAAAAACATTACTGTCACCATCTGCGTGCCAGCAAGAAAGTATGTTTGGTTCCTTACTTTTGAGAAGAAACTTTTCCACAAGAAATACTGTAGTATTATACGATATAAATCATTCGGGATTTTATAATTAACTTTAACTTTGTGAAATCTATTGATTTGGGCGCCATTTTGAAATGTAACCAGGCCTTCGGATAAACCGAGACTGGGATAATTCATGTTTACCTTTTATAAGAAAATAAATCGTAAATATTTCTTCTTTTCTTTGTTTTCGTGTTTATTTCTTTGTTAGAATAGCGAGAGTTTCAGCCTCGTTTTCATGCGCAGGCCTGGATCCAATTCAAGATGGCCGACGGCCCAACGACCTAATACGTCAACGAAGAATAAATTCTGGTTCAAGGTTCGTCTTTGACGAAATTGTTTTTGGAATTCAAATATTCTATAGTCACCGTCTACACGATGGTGCTATCCAATCATATTTGTGATATTTCGACCTCCGCTCATCCAATCACCATCCAGGATTTCCAAATCCAACCAATCATTTCCCCATAGCTTTTAAAGTTGTACATACGTCATCTAACGCCTCGTTTACCCCGCCAGCGACTTTGTTGATTCGCTCCATGTCGATAGCCGTTAAATTACGGCCTACGGTATGCAAAACGGAGTCTAGGTCATTGTACTTAGATTCGAAGTCAGTCACCGTTCGCCGAAATTTAAACCTAGCTTGGGGAGACAACGAGTCAGTCATGGTCGACAGAGATTCTTTGACACGTAGAGAAAGCTTTAGAAAGTCGTCAACAAGTTCGTTAAGGTTGTCTCCCTCTCTCGCTCCAGTGAGATCGAGAATTTCCTGAGCTTTATTCTGCCCTTCTACGGAGAGTTGAATAATCTTTTGGGCTTGTGGGGACAGCTTCTTGTCCAAAATGCCGACGGATACCTTGGGTTTCTTGGGTAAATTGGGTTTGAATGGCGGTCTTGGCCTGTTGGGCGTGGTTGGTCTATGAGACGCTGGGAAAGAGCCCCTCCTTGATTCGCTCGGGGATTTCAAATTCGCTCTTAGTGCCGCCTCGGGTAAAGATTCGTCAAGGGAATCTTGCGATGACTGTCTGTCTTCATCGGACATGGCACCAGGTCGCTTAGGTCGAGCACGTGGCATTGGCTTCGGCTTTCCACTCCACGTATGACTGAGCCCGCGATGTTCGATCTTGGAAGAAACAATAGTAGCTTCCTCTATAGACGGCTGGGGTACAAAAGTACCTCCTGGGTGGTGGTGGTGGTTTATTCCGAGGTCTAGGTACTGGACTCGTGTTTTTACTCAGTTCATCGTTCGACTTTGACCTCGAGGGTTTGGGCGGGGCTTTGGACGGCTTGGCGTCTACAGACTTGGTATCCTTAACAGGAGGCTTTAAGGCCGTTTTGCTGGGTGCTGAGGACGTTTTTAGTGCCTTGGTGGGATACGAAAGTGATGGTTTCATCTCCATGGGCTCGGTTGAAGAGGGCATTTCGTCTGGCGTTGGGGGTAGGGGCATAGTTGGAGGTTTAGAGGGGTGAGTTTGGGGCGTGGTCGGGAGGGGGCATCTGTGGACGTTGTTGTGCGCTTGTTGGGGTCGTGGGTAGAGGAATCTGTGGAGGTCGAAGTGCCTTGGATGGCTCTTGCTTTGGCGTCCTACTTAGTGACTTCGTGCCCAACTCTTTGATCACGTTACTCATTGGCATTTTGGCTTCAGGGGGGATCACCGCCTTTTTCTCTACCTCACCGTCTTTCACCGCTGAAGGTCTGGCTGGGGGCTCAGGAGGGGGCCCCAGACCGTCGGGAGTATTTTTTCTCCTGAGAGTTTCCTTGTTCTTTGCCTCTTTTGTTTCTTTTTTAGCTTTTTTCGTGTCTTCTTTCTGTGTTGGTAGGGTGCCGTTGTCCCCGTTTTCCTTTACATGTTTCTTTTTATTCTTTTTGGATTTCTTTGGAAAAGAGTTGTGCTTTTCAAGAGCCTTTTCAACTTCTGTAGTTACAAACACAAATAAAAAACAACGATCAGCACGAACAGCTATATATATTGCGTGTACAGATTCTCATTTCAGGATCCCTGTGGTAAAGGTGACCGAGTAAAGACTAGGGACGAGCGAGGAATAATAATAATTGCTTGTATAGCGCCTCTTCTTCCTCTCCTTTCCTCTTTTACACAGCAAACCCAAGGAGCAAGTAATCATGAAATAATTCTTATTGTTTCTATTGTTTACCTTCGTTAACACTGCTAGATGGGAACATGTTGTTCAATATTTTGTGAATGTCTTCGAATGTAGGTCTGTTCATTGCTTCCCAAATCCAGCCTACAATATCCACAATGTCAGTACATAACTAGTTATACAGTGGTATACAGCACCACCACCACTATCACTACTACCACTACCATCACACTACTACCACCATCACACTACTACCACTACCACTACCACCACCATCATCACTACCACCACCATCACTACTACCACCACCACCACTACCATCATCACTACTACCACTACCACTACCACCACCATCACTACTACCACTACCACCACCACCACCATCATACTAATACCACCACCACCATCATCATATCATCACACTATCACCATCACTACTACGTACTACCACCAGAATCACTACCATCACCATCATCACTACCACCATCACAATACTACTACACACTACCACCACAATCACCATCATCACCACCATTACCTCCATGCACCATCTACATCATATCTAATTTTCCTACTAACATTTTTCCATGAGAGAATACACTTCTGGAGGGCACCCATCAGGACATGGCATTCTATATCCACCTTCTAACATCTCATAAACTTGGGACAAGTCATTGCCAGGATATGGTGACATGCCATAAGTTGCTAATTCCCATAGAAGAATACCAAATGCTGTAGATTAAAACACACCATTATCGATGATGTCGTACTATTTTCGATATAATAGGGGTCTTGCACTGAGAGGTCTCCATTAGATCAAGCAGCAGTGTCAAAATGAACTCCAGAAATTAAAAGAGCAGCTCGAAATTAGTAATTGTTTGCATTGTTTGCAGTAATCTGGCTACGTAAGCAAATTTTAGTGCTCAGAAAGGTTACCATGGCAACCAACCCAGGGGCCATCCCGGCACCTGTTACACTAAATTTTCAATGGAAACTTGATACTGACCTACATCTCATACAGGGAAGGGTGGGGGCAATGGGAGCAAGAAAACAAAGCCAAACAGGGCGATTATGGCATTAATTTAATGCTATAAGCAAACGCAAAGCTGGCAAAGCTGGCAAACGGCAAACACACCACGAGGGCTAAGCAAGCATGTGTATGCTCATGAGACCGCTACAGTTAGCTGCTGATAGATCTCTGTCATCTCCCGCTAACTTTGATTAATAAATAATCACATTGAAAAGGGAATGAAGCAGTTAGTATACAATGTACTGCTTCAATTTTAGTTGCAAATAGGTATCGATGTAATGCTGCACAATAGATCATTTCACATGCTTTTTGCACAATAGAAATTATTAAATTATTTCTACAGTAGAACCCCGCTAACTCAAACTCCCAAGGGAAATGGAAAACGTTTAGAGTTAACGGGGTAAATTTGACCCTGATTTGAGCGAAGGGAAAGTAAAATTAGTTTAAGTAGCGGAGAATTTGAGTTAATCAAGTTCAAGTTCACGGGGTTCTACTGTATTAATCAATTCTTATTATTTACTTACCCCAGATATCAGACTTAATAGAAAAAGTATTATAAGCTAAGGCTTCGGGTGCTGTCCACTTGATGGGGAACTTTGCGCCTTGGTGGGCTGTGTATATCTCTGTGGTTACAAGACGAGATAAACCAAAATCTGCTACTTTTACAAGGTGGTTTTCACCAACAAGACAATTTCTTGCAGCAAGATCCCTGCAAAGTGAGGAATCATTGTGAATAACAGGAAACTCAAACATAGGAATTTAATAATAATAATAATAATAATAATAATAAATAATAATAATAAATAATAATAATAATAACAAATAATAATAATAATAATAAATAATAATAATAATAAATAATAATAATAATAATAATAAATAATAATAATAATAAATAATAATAATAATAATAATAATAATAATAATAATACGTCTTTATTGAATAAATATTACCAGGAATATTTAGGAATATCAAGGGAAATTTCAATTTTTACAACACTTGTCAAATTTCTCGCACGCTGATTGGATAAGAGCCATTGTCGATAAGAGGACAGATGCATAGAATGACGTTTCTCTCGTGCACGGAACCAGCGTGCGCTTGAATCAGATTTTCTTTCAAATTAATTAGTCATTTTGGGAGCCTTTTTACGCTTTCCTGAGAAAATATTGTAGTAAAAAACAAACAAATCGAACATGGTTTTCCATTGTCTGTATTCTTATCGACAACAGATGACACAATAAAATGTTCAAAACTTTGCAGTGAAACAACTTGTTATGCTCGTTGTTCCACTTGAATTTTGAACATTTTATGGTGTCATCCGTTGTCTATAAGAGTACAGACAATAGAAAACCATGTTCGATTTGTTAAATACAATAACAAGGATGGATGATGGATGAAGGATGATGGATGAAGGATGAAGGATGATGGATGAAGGATGATGGATGATGGATGATGGATGAAGGATGAAGGATGAAGGATGAAGGATGAAGGATGATGGATGATGGATGATGGATGAAGGATGAAGGATGATGGATGATGGATGATGGATGAAGGATGATGGATGAAGGAAGAAAATTTAAATTTACTGAATTCATGAATGAATGAATAAATGACCGAATGACCAAACAAACAAATGGATTGATAAACAACTGAAAAGAGCATTTGCTTTCCAATTTTGTTCAATCCTTCACACAAACTTCCTCTACCTGTGAATAAAATTCTTTTCCTCCAGATAGAACATTGCCGAAGCTATCTGTGTTGCCATGTACATTAACGTCACAGCATCAAGATCCTTTCCTTTGGGGCTTCGTAGATAATCCAGTAGGTTACCATTCACCATGAACTCAGTAATGATATAAAAAGGTGGTTCCCTTGTACATACACCTAAAAGTTGAACTAAGTGAGCGTGTTTGATTTCCTTCATCATGGCAGCCTCTTTCAAGAATTCGTCTACCTCCATAGTCTCTTCCTGTAATGTTAAACGATATTGTAAATTATTATTTGTTTACAATCAATCCCTGGAGATTTATATCACGTTGGTGGAGTGTTGGTGTACAAACAAGACAATTAGCCAATGAGCCACCATGACGTCACATGCAACCATGTTGGTGGACAGTACAAACAAGAGAAACCAATGAGGAATGCTTTGTTGTCGGGCACCAACATGGCCGCCATGATGTCACGTGCAAACATGTTGGTGGTACAAACAAGAGAAACCAACGAGGAATGCTTCGTTGTCGGGCACAAACATGGCTACCATGACGTCACGTGCAAACATGTTGGTGGCACAAACAAGAGAAACCAATGAGGAATGCTTTGTTGTCAGGCACCAACATGGCCGCCATGACGTCACGTGCAAACATGTTGGTGGTACAAACAAGAGAAACCAATGAGAAATGCTTTGTTGTCGGGCACCAACATGGCCACCATGACGTCACATGCAAACATGTTGGTGGCACAAACAAGAGAAACCAATGAGGAATGCTTTGTTGTCAGGCACCAACATGGCCACCATGACGTCACGTGCAAACATGTTGGTGGTACAAACCAGAGAAACCAATGAGGAATGCTTTGTTGTCAGGCACAAACATGGCTACCATGACGTCACGTGCAAACATGTTGGTGGTACAAACCAGAGAAACCAATGAGGAATGCTTTGTTGTCAGGCACAAACATGGCTACCATGACGTCACGTGCAAACATGTTGGTGGCACAAACAAGAGAAGCCAATGAGGAATGCTTTGTTGTCAGGCACCAACATGGCCACCATGACGTCACGTGCAAACATGTTGGTGGTACAAACCAGAGAAACCAATGAGGAATGCTTTGTTGTCAGGCACAAACATGGCTACCATGACGTCACGTGCAAACATGTTGGTGATACAAACCAGAGAAACCAATGAGGAATGCTTTGTTGTCGGGCACCAACATGGCCACCATGACGTCACTTGCAAACATGTTGGTGGTACAAACAAGAGAAACCAATGAATGCTTTGTTGTCAGGCACCAACATGGCCACCATGACGTCACATGCAAATTAACCTAGCAATAATTGAAGACTAAATGCCATATTTCTGGGGGTTTCATCAAAACAATATTGAGGAAGGAAGGGCCATAGCCAGCCTCTCAAGGCAGTCAAGGCAAGAAACATGTAAGACAATTTTAGAACTTATTTTCGGTGTATTTTCTCAGAAGATGGAATTTAGATAACTTAGATAAATGTCTCATCTGAAAAACCATTTGTGGATGGACTAATAAACTATTGTAAAGAGATGTTAACCTGAACATCTCTAACTCTCTGAGCAAGACATCTGAATTCAAAGGCCATTCAAAGGGGTCCATGCAAGAGCAATTTAATATCCAAATGAAAATTTGGATTTTGATGACAATAAAAAAAATATTAGTCACTTGTCAGTCCCTATTCTTCCATGGACACCTTCAAATGTGTGTGATAGTACACGTCTACACCTACCCGGAGAGTTTTAACAGCCACAGTCTTGTTGTGCTTCTTCCACACACCTTCATATACCTCACCGTACTGCCCTTGCCCCAGCCTGTGCTTCATGGCAATTTCCGTCCGTTCAATTTCCCACTCGTCAGGTTCTGGAGAAAATCCATAAATGGCCGGCTTCTCCATTTTTTGAGCTGGGTAATGGAGTGTCGTAACTAAGCCATCTGGATTAACAGAATGATGATGTACAAGTTCACCTATAGTGGGAAACCTATTTTCTGTTGAAACATAATATTTTGAGTCTGTAGATTGACTAACTCTGTAATGATACACACGGCCATCGTAGCGCAATGATATCGACAGTTGCCCTGGACTGCTTTCACTCTCGCGAACAAGAAAGCTTCCGTTTATACCACTACTCAGTAAATACTCTGCTGCATTCCTGGAAATCTGGCCATGGTACCAAGAATGTTTTTCCAGGCTGTTGACAGGCTTGATATAACTGCTAGGGACCCAGCCCATATGCCCTTTGAGGGACTGCCCTTCGCACCATTCTCCTGTATCGTTGTATCTAAGAGCAATAAGTTCTTCTCCAGTTCGTATACTGAGTTGGTTTTCACCACCAGCCTGGAAGTCATGGATAGCTATGAAGACACGTGTGTCTTCTTCGTATGTAGGCGACTCTTCGAGATCATCGTTGGATTCCCATTGTTGTATAGATTGTTCAACCGGTGTCTCTGGAAGTGGTCGCTTGGTAACACTCTCTACAAATGGAAATAAAAGAGTTAGAAAAGGTTTCTATGAAATATGGTTACTCAAAGTTCTCTAGTCAACTCTCTTCAATGGACATCTTTAAGAAGGGTTAACTTTTAGAATAGCAGGGACAACGTTGTAAGTAGCTGGGACCCAAAATGGTACTGGAGCAGTTGGAGGTAAAATCCAGGACATTTTCCATCCTTTATTATTACCTGGCCTTGTGGCTCAGCTGGTAGAGCATTGGTGATAAGTTCTGGAGGTCATGGTTTCAAATCCCAAATTGGGGCCAGAGATTTTTTGCACATGGAAAATTTTCTTCTCTCGAATAAAAAGGGTTATATGTGTATTTTAGCTGCTAAAGGATTAGCCAGCTGTGAATACAGCGACTTTTTGGCGCTCGCCACAGGGGTCTCCCGCAAAGAAGTGTCTGCATTGTGACAGCAGAAATCCTGTTCTGTGACCTCTGACATCTCATGTTGTAAATCTGATACAACACAGCCGCTTATGTTGTGAACACCACTTCCAAACGGCCTGAGTTTGTTGATTTGGCAACCATGTGTGAACTACGGAATGATCTTCTTTCGCCGAAACAATAATTTGCCAAGTTTGTTTTAAATTTCTTGCAAAATGTGAATGGGCTTCTACCACCTGTCACGTGACTTTTTAAATTTTCACCGAAGACAAACGAAAATACCATAACTTGAAAGAGCATGCTAAAATTAGTAAAAGTTGAACATTTCAAAGGAATCAAGCAAATAAGAAAAAAATTAACGGCTATCAAAGTTTCCCACTTTGACAAGGATTTGTATGGGTTTTCGCTTGGAAGGCAAGCTGTTGCCTTCCAACATACATTTCCATACAAAAAAGGCAAAGTTTGAATGCCTGTAACTATTGCCCTATTTACGTATTTCCCTTCAAACTTTCCACTTTTACTAACTTTAACATGCTCTTTCCAGTTGATATTTTCATTTGTCTTTGGTGAAAATTTAAAAAGTCACGTGACAGGTGGTAGAAGCCCATTGAAATCATAATCGTAGCAGAGCTTGTTTTTCTGATTCGAAATCATCTTCATTTTATACACAGACTTGAACTTTGATTTTCTTGGCCAAACTCACTGGTATCTTGAAAATTATTGTAGAACATGATTTTATTCATCTGTGCATATGATAAGTCTGATACAATCGCCTGCATCTTGACATTGTAATATTTTGTTCTGGTCGTTCTGGTTTCGGTGAGTTTAATTTATGCAAATAATACGATTACCAGCAAGCTGACCAATCAGCTTCTTTGACCAGAATCGGGTCAAAAATGACGTCAGTACAGGATTTCTGCTCTCACAATGCAGACGCTTCTTTGCGGGAGACCCCTGTGGCGAGCACCAAAATGCGGCTGTATTCGCAGTCTACTAAATGATGTGTCACCAAATATTTTATTCTTCAGATTTACTATTGTTGTAAATGCTTTTGGAAACACCACGCTAATTCCTTACATGTTTTCAATTTCACTTTCATAATCAACAAGACGCTCAATGAGCGTATACTCGGGCTTTATGACAAGGACAAAGACAGTTGCATTTGCGTGACGAGGGAGACTATGTATGGGTGAGCATAGAGAAAAATGACCGAATTGTACTATGTGTTATTGAATATGTTGTGAGAGCGGATCATACTTTCGGATTTAGTTCGATAGGCGTTCGGAAACCATTCGACCCGTTTGTGGCGCCATGAATATGCAACCTCAAGTGACCTCAAGTACCTCGAAGAGTCGGAGATCTTTATCGATGCTCATCGACATAAATAGTCTCTCTCGTCACGCAACTGTCATTGTCATATTAAATACCCGACTATACGCTCATTGAGCGTCTTCTTCTGTAACAGATCCCTAAAATCTAATGACGTTTTGATTTTGATTGTATTTTTGCCGTTCACTGACTATTTGGCCCATTTGAGCATAGAACAAGTATATAAATAGGCTATTAAAACTACTTTGGCATGATCCCAAATTTCGTACATTGACCTTTGAAGTACGATTTATACGATTTCTTTTCCTTCTGAATTTTTCAAACGTCGAATCAAATAAACATCCATCATTATATATCTGAGAAATGTGTTTCGTTTTACTGTCGATTACTTTTTAAACGGTTTTTCACGGCGCGTGACGACAGTCAGGCAGCAAGCAAAGCGAGATTAGCTAACAAAACAAAATCTACTGGAAAATCAAACCCTCGCTCTCTAGCTTCAGAGACATAATAATATAACATCCAGACGATTCAGACTATGATCTGGCAAAGCTCGACGAAGCTGCTAACGGGTTTTTAACGACATGGCCTATAAAAAAAAACTTTGCAAATGTGGAATGAAATAAACATCCATCATGAGTTACTGAAAATAGCTCGACTGGCTCGACTGTTTGCATGACTTCTGTACATATAGCTTTTTGTCAATAGATGTAGTTACATCGCTGGTCGTGAGTTTAATGGACATAGCTGTACACGTACTATTACAATTAGAAACAAACATGACAACATAGCGAGGTCATGATACTTTTTGAGTTCATTTCATTTGCTTTTCAATTCATTTTTTGATGAGTTTGTGGCCATTGTGGAGAGTTTGTGGAATGGCGTCGTACAACAGCCGATAAAACACGGGCATTAAACACGCTCATTTCACAGACAAAAGCTTAGACGCCGATTCGTGTGGGCCCACTCTGAAAGATGTTGTTTCATTTATAACAAAAACAAACGCGCCTTAGCTTCATCGTCGAACGATCAACTAGAATCCTGACCTTTAATAGCTTGAAGATCTATGCTGAGAAATCTTGAAACTCGATACGATCAAATACATCGCATTCTTTCTTCATTCTTCGCATTTTTTCTTCATTCCGTGACCATGAGAAAAAATAAAATAAAAAAAACAAGAAAGCCCATTTTATAACTCGGGCTTCCTTCGGAAGGGCCCGAGTAATAAGCCAATATTGTTTGGGTAAATAGGTATTGATACTAAAGTAGGAGTTGCAAAACACTTTCTAAAGCCACTTGAATTACCAGAGTGTAATTTTAATTATTAAAATAATAATAATATTTTATCAAAACTATGGAGGCTCAACTATAAAATTAGAAAAATTTTAGACTTGTTTTTCCATCCACCTTTTTAGCAAAATATTATGTCAAATATTTTTTTAATTCACTAATAATTTATTAAGTAATTGGGGATCATGAATGGGGAAGTTGTAGTTAGATGCATCAACCACAGCTTAATTATTTTGAATATACTGACTATGCATCTTCAACCCATGTACCTGTACTGGTTTAATGATATACAATAATATTATTATTGTTTACGGTTGTTGGTATTCCACAAAGTTGGCACAATTTCTGGGGAACAATCATTTATTATTGTACAATACCGTAATAATGATAATGAAACACAGTATATTATTTCTACGCATATATATATAGAGAAAGTGTTGAAACATGAATTTCGTTAACGCTCCTCAAATGAATTTTGTTAAAGCTGCTCGGCTGCCATGGGTGCCTTTCATATGCAGCATGAAAAAGTCCTCCATCGGCTGTAAAGCTGCGGCTACACGAGCGATTTTTTGCTTGCACAGACGATGCAATTTTTGGAAATCACCAACGCACGGTGGTGGCTACACGAGCGATAAATACTGGCGACAAATGCTGGCGATAAAGGCCACCATTTTGAAAAACCAAAGCCTCGATTTCATTCTTGCATCTTATTGGCTAGATAAGCTTCAGTTGCGTCGCGAGTGCAAGGAAAAAGTTGGCTACCCGTGTCACGAAAAGTTCAACTCATTTAATATCTCGCGACTTTTCTTCACGATTTTTTTCATGTCGCATCGCCTGTGCAAGGGTGGCGTGGTGATTTAAAAAAATCGCAACGCCAGTGCAAGCAAAATTCGTGTAGCCGCGGCTTAAAGCACATTGAGACAGTGTGAAAATGCACTATATAAGAACTTATTATTATTATTTGAAGTTATTAAATTATATTTTATTATTATTATTTTATTTTTAATTTCAAAAACTGAAAAGACAGCCATTGTGTAAATATAGATTCATAAATACATTTTATCGTACAGCTGGTATATACAATCATCTTTGAACAATGAACTGTCATTAACAGATAACGAAGTACATAAATGCAGGTTCTTATTATTCCACTCATGCATCATTTTACCATATAAGGGCAAGAGAACACACAAAATATGCCAGCGTATTACACAGTAGCTCGCGCACGCACGAAAAACATTAGCAAAAATGGCTCAATATAACTTCAGGAAACAAAGAAACAAAATCAATTGTGGAATAATAAACCCCTTATTTGATGGTTTAATAATGGTAATTGAACTGAGTGGAGTGCAATTTGGTCTGAAATCATACGAGTGATTACAAAATTGCACGACCGCGTAGCGGGAGTGCAATTTGTTATCACGAGTATGATTTCAGACCAAAATTGCACGACACGAAGTTCAATTACCTATTAATCATATTCATTTTGAAATCTTTTCAAATACACTCGTTATATTTAGGTGGTAAGTTGCAATAATAAGAATAATTTTGATTCCTGAAATACAACTCTTTCATTCTAAATTACAAATTACTTTTTATGAAGAATCGTTTGAATTTAATAAAATTAGAGTTTCTGTGCGAAAATAAAAAAAATAAAAAAAATTGGTGCAATTAATGATCCAAAATAGTGCAATTAATGATTTAATCGCACCATTTTTAGCCAATCAGATTGCAGGATTTACTAGTGATTTCAAAATGAATATGATTAGACAGATAATACTTGCGGACATTTTACTCATTGCTCGTATTTTTCCTCTCCCTATGGGCTCAGAAAAATACTACTCAACTCGTAAAATATCTGTGCGTATTATCTGTCAAACCATCAAATAAGCTGTATTAATGACTACAAGTTCAAGCAACAAAATAATAACTGAAGTATTTGAAATTGAAGAAACTGTAAGCCAGTATTCATTTAGTAACTCATAATGAGCATTTCTGTGTTGATACAGTACTTAGAGTTTATTTAGACAGTGGTAAGAATATTCAAATACAGCAGGCATAATAATATGCCTATTATATATGTACTTGGTTATGTACAGAATGGGAGCAAATGAACCAGAATCTTACATAACAAGTGAAACATCCATATAATAGCTATACCGGGATGAAGCAAGCTTGTTTAATCAAAGAGTTATTCAGCCTTTATTGTTGCAAGAAAACCATATAATGATTAACAATTAACTCCTAGACACAATGCAAGATGAGATGTTAGATTTGGAGTTCAATCATGAAGAAAATGACAAAAGCAATACAGACCATTCATAATACTATAAAGTATATTCAACAGTCATATACAAACATACATCTTTATTTGTATATTTTACAGGGGTGTAAGCTTATATATGTTTGAACTGAGTGGGCCGATGAAATATTGCTGTTTTGCATATTAAAGTTTAAGCTTATATATACCTTCCTGACATATAATTAATGTGATGACTTGTTTAACGATCAATATGCAAGCAATAAAACGTTGTACTGTAACAATTATGACCCGATAATAAACAATTCAGATATAATATAACAAAACTTAACCTTTTCCGCAAAATATCAGCCCAGAATGTGTCAAAATTCTTCAGATGCGGAAATTAGGAATTAACACTGGAATGGTTTGTGTAACAAAATCGTTCAAAATCTACCACAGGTTCCACAAATATTGACAGCGAAATAAAGCATCATTGAGCCATTATTACAGGTGAAACTATTCACACTGCGTTCATTTAACCTTTAGAGTTCGAAATCTGTACACAACACTTGATCATCGAATGCAAAACCACTCCAGACTCTTGTTTATAAATAACACGTTGTTTTGGCTGGAGTAATGCTACTTTCTCATTCAGTACTTGCTTCAATTCTTAATCCAGGAAACTGTTCTATGGATCACACGTGTATTATATCCATAAGAAAGGCATTGAATTCACATTCAAAACGAAACAAGAGACTGCAGCAAAATGTGCAAACACATTTTCGTGTCGATATCGAACTATTTGTACTATACATTACACTTACGTACAGCAGCGCCAACTGAAACGGCATCAGAAAGCTAAGTATACTAGAGTCAAGTTCAAACCACAAAAACCGAGATCGCACAGTGCTGTGGAGAAATTTCCGTAGGAAGACGGAGGGCCATGCATAAAGCTAGAGGAAGTTGGCAATATCATTGATCCCGCTATCCAAAGAACGTGCACAAACCTCAATCGATTTAGCTCCAGTGTTCCAACAGATCAAGCAAATGATACAAGATTGCTACAAATCCCCAGAGACGAAAGGGGGATTATTACGGTGAGTCTTACCTGTAGGTGGAGTGGTGTTTTTTTCTGGTGAAGGTTCTCTAGTTTTATTCTTGGAGCTTCTCGTGAAGGCTTTAGCATTTTGCTGGCCCATCACCTCTTGTAGGACTCACAACGAGGCTCGCAAAATTGCATCATTTTCTCACGAAATACTCTGTTAAAACGCTTGATCGCTTCATCGAGACCTTGGATAGGATATCATGGCGTAGAGGAAACAATTTGTGGAGAAATCAGGACAGAAATAAAGTTGAAATGCGGTAAAGAACAAACGATCGTGAACGAAATGAACCAACCTCTCGCTGATGATGTGCTGTCATGCGACCCGGAAATCGGCACTCGACCGAGCACTCCTCGGTCATCAGCAACCTCTTGGTCTAATAGGGGCCTGGAAACATGGCGTGATTTTTGTTGATTTTTTCCTCCCATTTCTTTCTTCATTTCATTTGTCAAAAAAAGGAATAAATGAATAGATTTGATAGATATCCCATCAAATTTTACACCAAAAACAAAAATGGTGATAGATCAATATTTTTTTCAAACGCCATTGCAAAATGACTGACAGGCGTCGACAACGGGAAAGTTTACTTTTTTAACAACTACTACTAATATGGATTAACATCAGCTCGAATTAGGTCTAGGCACGCTAAACGGAAAATCCGGGCGGAAAATCCTTCTCAATTCCGCTTGACCCCAGATTTGTTTCTGTGCCGTCTGTTTGCTTTGCTTTTTGACTTCACGGCCGTAACCGCGGGTGATAAAATCAAAGGTAGAGCAAATATATTTTTCATAGAATTCTAGAAAACGAACAAGAGACTAGGAGACGAGGTGAAATTCCGTGCTTTGGAAGAGCTGAAGGGTGTCTGTGTCTGGTTTGGCAGTGACTGTCTGATTGACCTCTGTACTGTCTGTCTGTCCGCACTAGTGAAAATGATATTACTAAATGATACTCAAGTACATTATTTCCCGGAAATACCGATAAATTAATGCTAAAATTACTGCACAAGTGTGTTCCAATCCTCGTTGTAATGTCTCAAACGTTAGCTCATATCGCAACCCTTTACCCCTCCCCACCCCACTTTCTTTAAATATTTGGTCAGTGGTATTTCAGAAAAGTCATGCGCTCCGTCAAGCGCGGTAAAATTCAAGATGGCGGAGGCGACGAGTCCACCAAAGTAAGTTTCGTTTCTTGAATATTTCTTTGCTTTAGACATTCTTTCAGCACTTATTAATAGTATAACAGTTACAAGACATCTTTATAAATATATACAGTTGTTAATCTATGAGTTAACTCTTAATCTAAGGAGCAAAAAGACGAGTGTTTTGGAACATTTCGATGCAGTCTGCGTCTCGTAAACAAAACAAAACGGATTCAAACGAACAACTTGTAACTTCGATTGCTTGTTAAATTGTTTTTATTATAGAAAGAAGAAACGCTCTACACCGCATTCAGAGGTAAGGCTAGATGTCCCTAAATAACACAGAATTAAGATATGTGTAAACTGTCAAATAAGTAACTTATCTTTTGATAAGCTTATCGATTTATCGATTGCTTTTCCGATGATCGATCATCGGAAAAGCAATCGATAAATCGATATCAATCAATATAATTAGCTAATTGATATCGATTGACATCGGGCAATCGATAAAAATCGATAGTCACACAAAAAGGTGCCAATCGATTAAAATCAATTAATCGATAAATATCGATTGGATCGGAATCTGCTGGTCAGGTATCAAAATCAAAATCATTCTATTTGAGTACAACAACTAATTCTGATGCTGTTGGCAAGTTTATTGTTCGCTTGTATAACTCTGCAATTACCAGTGTTTTTCAATACTCTAGCTACTTAATTCACACTGAAGAACTCCATCAGAAAATTCTACAACGCGAACGTGAGGACGACGGCACGTGAAACGTTCAAAATGACCATTGACGTCCGTGATGGTATCTGTTTTCACGTCGTAGATTGCCGTCACGGATATCAACGATCGTTTTGAACATTATTCGTTAAGTTATCGATTTTCATTGGAAATCGATGAAATCACGTTATCGATTTTTATTGGTCACAGAAAATCTCCACATCAATTTTCATCAATTACCAATATCAATCGATTAATTGATATTGATTGTCATCGATTGTCATCGATTGATATCGGATATCGATTTAATCGATTGGATACCCCGGGGTAAGTACATGTAAAACAATATTATTATTATTTATTAATCTGTCAGAAAGGATTTGTAATAACTTAAAACAGTGTAGCAGCGATCAGACAAATTCATCTTAGATTTAGAGAGGCACGTCTGACCTACAAACGGTACAGGGGTGTCCACCTGGCTTGATAGACTTGTGTTACAAGCAAACTACAGCTTTAATAAACCCCGGTGTAGGCAATCGATGAAAATCGATGATCGGAAAACCAATTGAACAATCGATATAATAATAATAATAATAATATATAATAATCGATATAATAATAATAATATCAATCGATGACAATTAATCGATTGATATCGATTGGTTTTGGGCAATCGATCACCAATCGATAGTCACACAAGAAAAATGACAATCGATGAAAATCGATCATCGATCGATTGTTATCAGGTTCAGTACAAGATTTCGTGACGTAGTCCTATCGACCTCTGTACGTTGCCGCTAAAATGTCGTCTATGGAAAGCCGCTGGGAAAGTCACGAAGTCAGTCTAAAAGTGCGATCGATGCATCGTGAAGGGTTATCAATGTTGTCTTTCGATCAATCATAAGGCAATCGATCAATCATAAGGCAATCGATCAATCATAAGGCAATCGATAACAATCGATCAAAGGTCACATATTTTTGCTTCATCGATTGGCCATCAATTTTCGATATCAATCGATTAAATTATTGATATCGATTTCATTATCGCGTTCACCGGGATAAACTCAACCTTTACGTAATATATCAACAACGAGTGCGAGTGTTTTATCAGGGGTTCAAAACACCGAAAACACCGAGAACGGCCTCATGCTTTTATTGTTTCAAGGTGTTTTGAATCCCCTGATGAAACACGAAGCACGAGTTTTTGATATTGCTTCTCAAACTCATTAATAATGAATGATTATCTGAATTGTTCTTGAGTCTCCTGAGAAAAGAACATAACAATTGCTTTTGTGTCTTGGCCTAATGAGTCACCTCGCAAGTATTATGTTTGTTAAAAAGAGCTTCAAAATCGAACAAGCAGTCAGGTAGTCTAATGGATAAGTAGTGAGCGTAACGTGTGAGGGGTCACTGATTCAACTCTGGTTGATGATTTATCACTAGATTTTTTTCATGATAAGTAAGAGGTAGTAAGTCTACTAAGTTAAAGGTAAGTAACATAATGGTAAATATACAATAATTTCAGTGTCTTGATCAGTGTCTTGATCAGTTCTTCCTCCGGTATCAAGATACATCCACCTGACTCGAATCGTGAGAGCTGATTGGTTATTGAGCTAATGAATTATTAATGAGTTTGAGAAAGCTGATTCAAAAATTGTCCTTGGTTTTGTTGCATAATATATTGCATTCACATACCGAAGTGCATTATGGACTGATCAATACATGTGTTCGTTTGCATTGCGTTGCCACAACTGAGATCATGGCTGAGTGGCAGGGCTTCCCTGATATTTTTTTGCAGGTTTTGGAACCTCAAAATAGAAGAAAATACATACATGTATTGACCAGTCCATAATGCACTTCGGTCTGGGAATACAATATGCAACAAAACCTAGGACAACGTTTTTTGAATTAGCTGTATAAACCGTCTATCTGTAGGAAGAAGAAGATGAAGGATTTAAGTTCACACGACAAAGCCGACGTACAAAGGTGAGATCAATACATAAACATTTACATGAAACACTGTATGTGTACACTGGTACATGGCCACATGCATTGCACATACACTGTAATACAGTCAAACATCTCCATAATGGCAAAGGTAAAGGTATTATATTTAACATCCGTAACCCCTTCAGTCGAAACTGTCCTCCCAGAAGATGGACTGTGCACCCTTTTACCCCCTCCCTCCATCAGTGCTCCGTCCTATGGGTATTTAAAGCTACACTGAGCCACATTGGCACAACATTTTGGCCGATGTCTGGGGGTGGTGGTTGTGGGGAGGTTTCAATAGCAATTAAATGTTTGAGCTTGCTGGTAGTTGGGACAGCGCTGATCATCACAGAGAGGTAGCCATTGTTGCGGACGTGGCCATCAGTAGAGACCTGTGTGACTATACTCCTATATTTATGGCTATTATTGGTGTCTTCTAGGTATATTACCAGGGGACAAATAAAAGTGCTTCAAAAAGTGCCAAGAAAAAGAGGCGATCTAGCTTTGTCCGTGGACGAAAAGAAAGAAAATCCTTAGCTCCGCCTGCATGTACATCTAAAAATAGTAAGACATGTGCATAATACTTAGAATTTTATATACATAGTTTTATTTTTATTTTCATTGTTTTGTACACGACCCCACAAGCTTTTCAGCTTTAATTTTAATCGTGTATAAATAAAGTTATTGTATTGAATTATATTGTAACTGCAATTCTGTACTGTATGTGTAACTCGTTATTTACAAAATCTAATGAACCCAACGGCCACTGCATAGTGTATGAGAAATCATCATCATTTATAGTCGACCCTCCACCACGGCCACCTCAGGACGAACTTTTGTGGCCATTGTGGAGAGGCTTCAAAAATAAATAAAATGAATGCATGGGTTAGCTGATGGCCAAGGACAAAAGCATCCTAGCCATTACAGACAGGTGGCCATCATTGGCCGTTAGCAGAGGTTCAACTGTACATTGCTTTATAAAACAATGCAGCAGTGACGAAACAAAGCCACAAAGGTCACCTACATGTCTATCATCACCAGAAGGAAGTCCATCTAGAAATTCATGTGAATTTTTTATTGTAATTATATATTTTTAACATTTATCCGTGTGTTGTATTTACAGAATATAAATTGATTATCTGTTGTTTTTTAGACTGCATATTTTAGATGCAAATTATAGTACATTTTATATATTATATCTTAGGAGGCCTGTAGTAGGGAATCTTGAATTCTGTTTAGGTCCACCTCAGATTCATTAGATTCACTGTGAATCCCTCCTTTGGAATTTGTAATAGAGTGTGTTGACTGTAAGAGCTTGTAGAGGGAGCCAAGGTTCTTGATAGAGCCATTTTGAACTTAGTTGAAATGGTCATCTGAGGTTAGCCTTACCTATAGTACAAGAGGTTCCACACACACCAGGAGCTTTGTGCTCTACTCTTGTCGAACAGTGTAATTAGCTTTAAGGCAACTAGCTTTTACGTCGGGTCATCTGACCTACTCCTCAATAGCATCTACGCGAAGATCTAACCATTTGTAAATGTAATTACAAAGGCAGCACCTACTCCTCAATAGCATAAGAGTATAAGAAAATAAGAGAAAGAGTAAGAGCCTATAAGAGTGAGCATCCAGCATTGTTCTAAATTACTATTTTATCTTGTTATTTATTATAGATCTTCACCAAAATATTCCAATTGGTTTGCCTCCAAATGCAAGATTAAGAATGTTATTTAATGCAAGTCTAGAGGTAAAGAAGCATAAAATACAATAATGTTATCCCAGGACAATGTACCAGTAGTCTCCTTTACAGCCGTCGGGATATTGTCGCGCAGCGCTACTCTCCCCCAACCGTTGCATGACAAAATCCCTGATTGCTGCAAAGGAGACTAAGGCCTAGTTCAAACGCTGTACTTTCCAAGAGCTGTTCTTAAAGGAGGACTAGTACGTAACTCGTTCAAAGTTTAATTTAGCTGAAACTTCACTGAAATAATCTCAAAGACCCATACAATCACTGGTTCGTTTTTTTCTCAGACATTCCAATGGGAAGTAATACATTTTTATGAATCTTTAGAGGTGTCAGTGACGTCACTTACTCAACCCAAACTCAGCTCCATACATTTCTTTGTATTTTGTGATCAAAATATCTGAACGGTTTGTTCAGATAACAGCTCTGCACTGAAGAAAACTAGTCAAACAATGAATCCTTAGCACATACAAGGTAAGAAAACTCCTTCACACAAACGTTTAGCTTCATAGAAATAAAATAATTCAAGACATTAAACATGAAGAAATGTATGGAGCGAAGCCGTGCTGATTGTTTGGGTTGAGTCAGTGACGTCACTAACACCTCTAAAGATTCATAAAAATGTATTACTTCCCTTTGGAATGTGTGAGAAAAAAACGAACCAGTGATTGTATGGGTCTTTGAGATTATTTCAGTGAAGTTTCAGCTAAATCAAACTTTGAACGATTTATGTACTAGTCCCCCTTTAAGTACTTCAAAAGAAGCCGCCTCATTATCTATTGTTTGAAATGACAACGGCTCATGATTAGCACGACGTCTGAACTTGGCCTAAAGCACGATAAAAAAGCACATCCTTTTAATGCCAAGGCCAATGGCCGGTCCACACACACTTTGTACTGCATTTGATATTCTAAACACCCAACATAAAAGCCCCTTCATTTATGTATATACCTCATTGATCAAATGTTTCAGCTTGCTATCACAAAGATTGCTGAACAGCCAAGCAATAATGATTACCCAGATTTCCAAGAAGAAGGTGCAGTTTATTTTAAGATTGATTATTAGAGTCATCACCACTGTCATCATCATCATGACTATCATCATTATCATTATGATCATTGTTTTCATTGTCATTGCAATCATTGTCATCATCATCATGAGTACATGTATCATCATTGCAATCATTGTCATCATCATCATCATGACTATCATCATTATCATTATGATCATTGTTTTCATTGTCATTGTCATCATCATCATGACTATCATCATCATGACTCATCATCATCATGATCATCATCATCATCATTATCATTATGATCATTGTTTTCATTGTCATTGCAATCATTGTCATCATCATCATGACTATCATCATTATCATTATGATCATTGTTTTCATCATCATCATGAGTCACATGTATCATCATTATCATTATGATCATTGTTTTCATTGTCATTGCAATCATTGTCATCATCATGACTATCATCATCATGACTATCATCATTATCATTATGATCATTGTTTTCATTGTCATTGCAATCATTGTCATCATCATCATGAGTACATGTACATGCATCATCATTGAGTCAGTCATCATCATCATCATGACTATCATCATTATCATTATGATCATTGTTTTCATTGTCATTGCAATCATTGTCATCATCATCATGACTATCATCATTATCATTATGATCATTGTTTTCATTGTCATTGCAATCATTGTCATCATCATCATGACTATCATCATTATCATTACATCATGTTTTCCAATAAATTGTCATCATCATCATAAAGCTGTTCAAAAAAATGTCATCATCATCATCATTTATCATCATTATCATCAATATTGTTTTCAAACATTGATCATTGTCATCATCATCATGACATCATCATTATCATCATCACGAGTATCATCTTTATCACTGATTGCCGTTATCACTACAATTGCCATCATCATCATGATCATCATCAAAGATATTAGAGAGCTTAAGCAGCAGACATACAAACATTTTTGTCATCATCATTATCACTGATTGCCGTTGCGCTACTGATCATGATCATCATCAAAGATATTCGAACTTAACAGCAGACGTTTTTGACTTCCGTGACAGCAATCTACGACATATGAAAACACTTCCGTGACAGCAATCTACGACATGAAAACAGGCGAAGTGCCGTCATAGATTGCCGTCAAGGAAGTCAACAGTCATTTCAAACATCATTCGTCAGTGTGTGCGCCGTCCGTCTGCTGCTTAAGCTCCCTATTAAAATCATATCACTTCAACTGCCAATATTATTAGTACGGACTGGTTCCATCTAAATGTTCTGTTTTATATTCTATCTGTTGCAGCTAAAGCAGTCTTTGATCACTTGCGGCATGTCATTTCCGACACTGACATTATTGACGAAGCCTGTCAAGAACAGTGAGTACACCAAATGTTTTATCACAGAACAGGAACATTTAAACTTCTTGGAGTTCATCAAAAACAATTCCATCTTCATCAAACTTTAAGACGTTCTGTACAAATGTTGTTTTGAATGTAGAAATGTCATCACAATCCCAAACCCAAGAAACCAACAACTAGAAGATAGTGCTGTGAGCTGCAAGTTAGTCAGTCAAAGGTACTACACAAGAAGCAATATTATTATCTCATTTCTGATTGGCTACAAGCCATCTCAGTCTCGAATTTTGAAAACAAAGGAAATTGGAAATTACTAATCATGGTTCATGTACCAAGAGAAATAATGCCCGTTTTATATCAGGTTACTAGTGGAAGATGGCAAGTGGGATGAGTTACTGCATTCATATCAGCAATCAGAAGAAAAGACCAAACAGTAAGTTGTATTTATAAGTTTTAAATGCACATGAACACAGGCAACTCAAAATGGCAAAAACTAAAAGCGCAGCTACATGTACCTCATGTATATACAATGTACACACACATGCAAGTGTATCCACATGTATTATGGTTAAAGAAATCTATAACACCGTAAAAAAGAGTACAAATGTACTTAACTTTAATTAGGGCCACAAGTTTATCAGTTTCTCCAATACTGTCACGTGCCACCCTCTGTAAATAAAGTCTACTTACTTACTGGCATTTTGAGTCAGTAAAGTTAAGTACTCTTTTTACGGTGTTATTTAACCATTGAATATATTGTTATTCACCGATACAGCCCATACATTGTACTAGTGCACTTGCTAGTTTCCATATTCATTTTTAAAAGAATATTGCTGTGTTATTCTCTTAGGGAACTTCAAGAATACACTGAAGCAAACAAGAGTAAAGAAGAATGTCCCGACTTCCTCTCGTCATCACAGCACAAGCTGTTGTCTGGCAAACCAGCTTTAAAAAGTGTGTTTGATAAACTGGAACATGCAAAGCAGACTTCAGAGCTGCAGGTAAACCACATGGGCATGTACAGGGATAGTCTCCTTTGCAGCAATCAGCGATTTCATCACGCAATGCTACTCTCCCCCCCCCCCCCCCCCCCCCAAACGTTTGTGGAGGGAGAGTAGCGTTGCGTGACACGAAATCACCGACGACTGCAAAGGAGACTAGTACAGGGGTGGCAACTGTCAGAATTTCACAACTTAGGCAAAAGTAGCCACCTGTTTTGGCTACGAAATTTGCCTTTGTACACTTGCCTTGTAAACACTACATTTACATCAAGCGTCTACTGTAGGTGCTTAGCCTCATTTTAGGGTAAAATTTGCAAGAGTTTGGCTGAGAAAATCCAACTTAAAGTTGATGTAAATGAGGACGATATTATATCAGATATACAATACAATACAATAAGTTTTATTTATATCTCTGATATATCAGATATACATGCATGTACATGTACAATCCTCTCCACGGACCGTTATGATTTCTATTGTGATTTCCTCATGAACTGTGAATGAGTTTGATAAGCCTGCATGTTTAGAATGTGTTTTGCCATGATGTTGACATTTTGTAAACAGTCTAACTGTTTTCTCGTTAGGTTGATAGAATATGCCAAACTGTCTCTAGCTTGAAGCAGTTCAAAGATGTGACTGAATCTTACTTACAAGAGCAGATGAAATCCTTTGGTGAGCTGGTTGTTATTATAATTATGAACTTTATTTGAGTCTCAATCTTATAGCTGGGCACATACTCTTCCAATCGTAGCCTCTTCCGCGCGGCCTAAAAAACGCTTGCTACGTAGGCTATCCCAATCGTGACTTCTGCTATTGAAGTGCACTATTATGGAGGTTTCTTGGTGTTGCAGAACACCAGATGGCGTTAGACAATGAACACAAAGAACGAGAAGAATGAACTTGAACCAAAACAATACCCTGCATACAAAGAAACCTAACCAAGAATACAATGCAGACTGTAGCACCAAGAAACACCCACTATTATCCATTCTGCAGAATGGATAATAGTGCACTTCAAAAGCAGATTTTGTTTGATTAAAGAACATCTAGGACAATATGGACTAGGATAGAGTTCCTGCTGGGTATAGACACCCACCAGGCTAGACGATCAATGATGAACACACCAGACAAAGAACATCTAGGACAATATGGACTAGGATAGAGTTCCTGCTGGGTATAGACACCCACCAGGCTAGACGATCAATGATGAAGACACCAGATTTTATGCGACTGCTGGAGACAAGATTCCCCACCCTATCCAGACTGAAGCGCCCCAAGGCCCGTAAACATGCCTAACGGGAACAATGATGATGACATACCCTACTAATCAAGGAAGACTGTAGGCCAAACCACTCACCTAGCCCTCCCCCCACCCCTTCTCCTTGCCCCATTCCCCCAAGCGCCAGCTACGCAGGTTATCACACACCAGGGACTCCATGCCCTCGGTCTTAGTCGAATAGTGTGAGTTCTTTTACCGGTACATCCCTCAAGGGGAGACATTTTAATTGCATTTCACAGCAAAGAAGACTGTATGAATGCTCTTCCTAAAACATCCCTGCGAGCTGAGGTATACTACACCCATAAGACCCTCTACAGCAGTGACAGTTCTTTAATTTACACATTTCTCTCCATGTTGCTTTCAGGCGCCAAGTCCCTTCAAGTCATCAATGACATGGGAACACCAAGAACCATGATAAGGGGCCATCTGACAGGACATTAATCGGCTAGCACAAGTCTTATATTGGTCCCCCAGATCAAAATCTCTAGTTACCATATCTTCTAATACAAAGTAACATACTGTAGGATTGATTTAAAAGCAGTTATGATGGTGGCGTTGTACCTACTGAGTGAAACCTCTCACAGCCAACCCCAATAGTTGTTAAGCAAGGTGGTCCCTTATAGGAAGCAATCACTTACAAATAGGCAAAACTGAATTATTTTTGGACAATTACCTATCATGCCTTTGCACACTATGCCAACATTGTATGCAATATTGTCTGGCAGTAATAGTAGGACTGCAGCGTGAGTATAGGAGTCGGGGCCATACACAGCAGGGGCAGGGGGGGCAGTTGCCCCCCTTAGCAGGGCAAACCACCCCCCCCCCCCCCCCCTAGCAAGGCGAAAAAGATACCAAAAAGTACTGAGAACTGTACTATTTTTATTTATTTTTTGCTGTTAAATACGTACTCCCCCCCCCCCCCCCCCCCCCCCCCCCCCCCCCCCCTTGAATTCTGGGTTGTGTACGGCCCTGGGAGTAGGAATGAATTCTACCACAGCAATTTTGCTCAAAAGGTGGAAACATGGTGCAATATTATATTGCTTGCAATATTGCATGGGGTGTTTGATGACAGATCATATGCATAGTATATTGGCGTAGTACATCTAGTTCTTTAAAATAAAATAATACGTATCCATAGACACTTTGAAACATTTTTGTATAAAGTAATGTAAATATTTTGTTTAACTGACGAAGCCTGAAAAAGCTGCCTCGTGTTCATAATAGAGGGTATTCACATCAGCTGTCTTGTGGGTCGGGTACAGGAACAATTAAAATTCTGATGGCCTCTGTGAAGACCCTCTATTCTCTGTCTGGGTACCAGTGGCATTCTCCAGGGACCGCGGAGAGGGTGTGCTCCAACGGGGACTTGGTCCCCCAAATATGTTTTCCAGAAATACTCCTATTCTAGCTTTACATTTACATCATATGCAAAATCACTCCCCATCTCTCCATGGTCCCTGTTCTCAGGCTCCACTAGAGTGTCGATACTCAGGGTACTTTGGTGAATGGAAATCCATTTACACTATCGTTTTATTCTCCTCCATAATTTTATCAATACAAAAAAACTTGTAATATTATGTAAAGTGCAAATAAAGTATTCTTCTATTCTTCTTCTGTGTAATAATTATGATGCATGGTTTTCTCAGGCTTGTCTGATGATGACGAGTGGAAATATGCAAAGGACTTAAGTACAAATGATCCAGCTGTTGCATGATTGCACTTAACTTGTAGCATGGTTTTCACGAGAGGGCTTATTTCACTTTGAAAGTGGGCCTGATGCAAGCATGAGGATCCCTTGTGCTTGAGTCAGGCCCATTTTCACACGATGCAAGTCCTTATGCTTGTGTCCCAAGTGAACACCAGGCTCTACAGTCAGTATGGCATTCTCCTCAACACAATTGTTACCATAAGTTATTTTTCACATTTTATTTCAATAATAAAATATAATAATATCTCGTGCCAAAGAGATAACAGTACAGTAGTCATGGTGTGTCTATGGCAGATGTCTCGGGACTTTCACACCTCCAGAATATGATCCAGCACCATACAACTACCACATATCAGCTGTCTCCCTCTGTCCCTTACATTTGTGCTCGATAAATCTCCCTTTCCCCTTTCTAAGGCCCCGTTTACATGAGAGAGAGAACCCTAGCACTGGGGTCAACTCTATTGTTTGCATATTCCCTGTCGACGATAAAACAATAGAATTGTCCCTACTGCTAGGGTTATCTCATGTAAGTAAACGTGGCCTAACTATGCTGTGGATCCAGTTCATCTAAAACCTCTGAACTTTCTTGGTTGTTCTACAACTTTGGATTCCCCCTACAGAACTAGCTCATCTTGGTATTACACAGCATACAGCCATATTAGCCATTTCATAGTTCATGCTTGCGGGGCATTGCAGGACTTTTGAGGGACGCTCTATGTTCAATACGGCGACAAGTTTGAATAGTGATGTACCAAAGTTTGAAATAAGTGAGTTTGGCACACAATAATTATGTTTCCCAGTCGTTTCCTCGTACGCGTGTTTTACAGTAAATAGAGGATTTGCACGATCACGTGCTGGCAGCCATGACAGAGGGCAGGAACAATAAAATCGTTTTATACATGAGAAAGAATTCAATTCCTTAGGGGAAAGGTATTCCTTTATCCTGCCCCCTGTCATGGCTCCCGGCACGTGATCATGCCCAACCCTTTATAGACAGCAATGGCGTCCCTCAAAACAGCCCCACAATTCCTTTCAAACATCAACTCCTACATTTGTAAATGGTTAATACTACATGTATCTCTACATTTGCCAAGTGCAAATAAAGTATTCTTCTTCTTCTTCTTCTTCCCCCTCCACTTGTTGATCTACAACAACCTGGCCATATTAATAGGTGTCCATAGGGTATCAGTCAGTCATCGCGCACGTTAGATGCCCATATTTCAATGGGTGGCCATATTAATAGGTGTCCATAAGGTATCATTCATTCATTCACCTTCAATGGACTGTGTACTCTTCACTATGGTAATCCCATTACAGCCTTAGTTCCTTGTCTACATCTTCTACGGGATCTTCTACTGTGTTGATCTACAACTAAGCTACTCTCGCTTGCTAGCTTATCTAAGTATGGGTAATATATTCCCTAGTATTCTAAGTCGGAATGCCATGTAATGGGACATCGGCTTGGCAATATGGACGAGTACACAAAAGTTTTAGTCACTGGAAGATTTTGCAAGGCAACCTTACAGATGAACAAATTCCATATTTGAATGGGTGTCCAGTTTGATGGGTGTCCAGTTGTATAAGTGTCCATCAATGGATGTCCATTAGTTACTGGTATAAAAAGTAGCAGTTGTGATTGGTTGTTATTTTGTCATGTCTGTCACTAACTCATGGCGCACGTTTTAAAATCTACTAAAATAGATTGGGGTAGCCATGTTAATAGGTGTCCATTTTAATGGGTGTCCATATTAGTAGGTGTCCATTTTAAAATGTCACAGTTATCAAAGTATCAGTCGGTCATCATGTATGTTCAATAGATTGCCATATTTCAATGGGTGGCCATGTTAATAGGTGTCCATTTTTAATGAGTGTCCATATCACTGGGTGTCCAATTTAAAATGTCACAGTTGTCAGTATGTCATCACGCATATTTCAATGGGTGGCCACATTAATAGGTGTCCATAAGGTATCAGTCAGTCAATGCACGTTAGATGTCCATATTTCAATGGGTGGCCACATTAATAGGTGTCCATAAGGTATCAGTCAGTCAATGCGCATTTAAGATGTCCATATTTCAATGGGTGGCCATATTAATAGGTGTCCATAAGGTATCAGTCAGTCAATGCGCATGTTAATGTCCATATTTCAATGGGTGGCCACATTAATAGGTGTCCATAAGGTATAAGTCAGTCATCGTGCATGTTAGATGTCCATATTTCAATGGGTGGCCATATTTCAATGGGTGGCCACATTAATAGGTGTCCATAAGGTATCAGTCAGTCATTGCGCAAGTTAGATGTCCATATTTCAATGGGTGGCCATATTAATAGGTGTCCATAAAGTATCAGTCAGTCATTGCGCATGTTAGATGTCCATATTTCAATGGGTGGCCATGTTAATAGGTGTCCATAAGATATCAATCAGTCATCGCACATGTTAGATGTCCATATTTCAATGGGTGGCCATATTTCAATGGGTGGCCATATTTCAATGGGTGGCCACATTAATAGGTGTCCATAAGGTATCAGTCAGTCATCGCGCATGTTAGATGTCCATATTTCAATGGGTGGCCATATTAATAGGTGTCCATAAGGTATCAGTCAGTCATCGCGCACGTTAGATGTCCATATTTCAATGGGTGGCCACATTAATAGGTGTCCATAAGGTATCAGTCAGTGATTGCGCATGTTAGATGTCCATATTTCAATGGGTGGCCACATTAATAGGTGTCCATAAGGTATCAGTCAGTGATCGCACATGTTAGATGTCCATATTTCAATGGGTGGCCACATTAATAGGTGTCCATAAGGTATCAGTCAGTGATTGCGCATGTTAGATGTCCATATTTCAATGGGTGGCCACAATAATAGGTGTCCATAAGGTATCTGTCAGTCATCACGCATGTTAGATAGATTCCATGAAAGGATCTGGCGCGGGCGTGACAGGGTAGTCATGTGACTGTCTTTCATTTGGTTTGTACTTTGCCTCGCGTCTATAATAGTCAGCAAATTCCTGCGGCAAACGAAATGATAGTAAATAACATTGCAAAGTTTGTAGCATTTGATTTATTTACGATTAAAATAGTTGTGTCTTTTAATCCAATTTTATTGTGTGCTAAGATTATTATTATTATTGTGTTATAACAGAGCATATTAGGCATATTTTATATGAAAACCTTTGGAAATTTACGCTGGTGGCAACTCTTGCCTAACAAAGGTTTTCATACAAAATTTCGATTTTTGAAAATTCGTATCTTCGCAATTTGTGAAGCGATCTTTTCCAAACTTCACATTTTTACTAATTTCAACGAGCTCTTTCCAGCTATGATAATCATTTTTTGTCCTATGAGTTTTGAAATTACGTGATAAACCCTCATTCCTATGATTGGATAAAATATAATTTTTGATGTTTTTTTTTTATTTTGCACATTCTGGTTGGTTTAGCAGGAAGCCATTCGAATGTGAGCATTGATAAAAACACGCCGATTGGTTGATATTTTGAACAGCTTCTGATTGGATAAGCAGGAATCCATTTGAATGTTATTCACGCACGGTTTATCACGATTCATTCGTTGACACGTTTTACGTTTATGAATGGTTAGATATGAATAACAACCGTTCACTCTCACCGCGACTGTTCTCCAATCACGCATAATTTACTCTGTGTACGTTACTATGCATCCTAAGTCGGTTTCGTATGAGTGGGAAAGTTACGGTACCGTAGGTTTCCCACTCATATGATCAACGACTCTATTTTTAATAGCATTTAAGATCATAATGTTTATCACGTTTGTTGTAGTTGCTCTTGGGACGCAATAACTAACAAATTGCGTTGCTCGATTCTTAAGATACGTTACGTTCTAAAGATACGCTACGTTCTAAAGATACGCTACGTTCTAAAGATAAGATACGTTACGTTCTAAAGATACGCTACGTTACGTTCTAAAGATACGTTACGTTCTAAAGATAGGCTACGTTCTAAAGATACGCTAGGTTACGTTCTAAAGATAGGTTATGTTCTAAAGATACGCTACGTTACGTTCCGCTCTAAAGATAGGCTACATTGCGTTACGTGCTAACGATACGTTACGTTCTAAAGATACACTACGTTCTAAAGACACGTTTATGTTACGTTCTAAAGATACGTTACGTTCTAAAGATACGCTACATTACGTTCTATAGGCTACGTTGCGTTGCGTTCTAACGATACGTTACGTTCTGAAGATACGTTACGTTCTAAAGATACGTTACGTTCTAAAGATACGCTACAATGTACGTTCTAAAGATAGGTTACGTTACTTTCTAAATATACGCTACGTTGCGTTCTAACGATACGTTACGTTCTGAAGATACGTTACGTTCTAAAGATACGCTACGTTCTAAAGATACGCTACGTTACGTTCTAAAGATACGCTACGTTCTAAATATACGCTACGTTCTTACATTATGTAAAAATTCAAGCATTTGTCGCTGAATTCAAAATTATATTTATGTATTATCTACAATTGAATGGCACATTTAATACCAAACCTTCATTCCTAACACTTTTATCTAGTATCTTACATTTCCGCAGAGGGGGAACAAAAGTGTTACTGAATGAACAAGAATATTACAGGTAGAACAGGAAAAGGAAATCATGAAGTAAATATTCTTGAAAAATAATTGTAGGCTTTGTTTTTAGCTCGCTGAAAATCGGGGAAGGTCTTCGTGTAGCTGCACAAATTGTCCTGGCTATTGTTCTTTATGTAAAAACAATACATAGAACGACAATAGAACAATAGCCATTACTTTTGTGCAGCTACCACAGGGAGCCCAAGCATAAATTCAGTTAAAAAATAAAATTGGAAATAAAATACTTTTCATAATAGATTTTTCCCCCTATACACCTTTAAAAAAATCACCAGGCAGGTTAAGTTAACAGACAACAAAGGTGTATAGGGGAAAAAAATACTTTATTTCCAATTTTATTTTTTTACTGAATTTATGCTTGGGCTCCCTGTGTAGCTACACGAAGACTTGACGAAAATCGAAGGAGACTGTAGCATAGACTTATTATCGTCAAAAAAATAAATAATTAAAAAGTTACACTAATTTTTCCTTGGGAAACAAGTACTTTGATCTCAATCGAACCATTATTATTCAATCGAAAATTATTCGGTGGAACCTCGCTATCTCGAACTAGAAACGATATCCTCTTATTTTATTACTCGGTGGGATGCCTGTGGCACGCCGTGTTGAATTTCTTATGGCCACAAATTGCCAACTGGGCACCAAGGCGCATGCGCTGTGCCGCTGAAACCGAAGGCTCATTTCTGAAGCCCGCCGAGTGCTCGAGATAGCGGCGTTGCACTGTGTTATATTAGTAAGACGTTAAATATTCTTGGGTAAAGGGGAAAAAGGATTGATTTTACTCCAAAACAAAATCTTTTTTTCGACAGTCATTGAATATTGTCTCTGAAAATTCTGGTCTTTTATTTGAAACAATAATATTATGCTATTTTGCATGGTATCATGTTAAGAAGCAGTCTTCCCCTAATAGCTACACTAATAAAATAGTTCACTTTTTTTTCTTTTTCAGTTTTTGCAATTTTTCTGTTTTGTATTTATCAACAGCAATTTCAACATTTCTCCGCAGTTCCATTTTACATGTCGAAATCGTACGTTGCACATCGTACGTCACACATAGAACGTCTCACATCGCATATGGTACGTCGCACATCGAACGTCGCACATCAAACGTCTCACATCGCATATGGTACGTCGCACATCGAACGTCGCACATCGTACGTCGCACATCGTACGCCACACATCGTATGCCGCACATCGAACGTCGCATATCGTACGTCGCATATCGTACGTCGCACATCGTCACATTACATACAACAAACAACACGACTTAAAAATTTAAATCTATATCCCGAGTCACATTTTTAAAGAAAAATAAAATTTCAATCAAGGGATTTTGTACTATTTTAAAACTACACGGATTTATATATTCATTAAAATACATGACTTGAAAGGATGTCAAGATTAAATAAAATGCCGAAACGATGATGGTTTTGACACAGGCAACCCAAAATCATTTCGGCCGATAAAATACCACGTGACTAAACATTAGAAAACATACGTACTTATTATTGCATTTCTCATAGTTAGCTTAAGGTAGCTCATAGGAATAAGCAGTATTTTCTAACTGTACAGTTGTGTATTGGGTGCAACTCTGCCTCTCATTCGGGTTTTGATGGCACGGTGTGTATTTTTAAATCGCTATTAATAAAATATATTTGTTTGATTAGCGAGGTGCAGATGATATATAGTGGAACTTCTATATAACGGACCTCTATTAAGCGGCCACCCTCTATTCAGCGGCCACTTTTCAACGTCCTGATAATTTTTTGTCAGTAAATTAGACCTCTATTAAGCGGCCACCTCTATATAACGACCACTTTGCAAAGTCCCGAGGGTGGCCGTTATATAGAGGTTCCACTGTATACTCTATTCGTATCTAAGGCTACCGTATAACGGATTAAGCTGTTAAATAATTTAAAGACGTTTACGTAAGTCAGTCTAAACAATGACGTAATTAAGGTCATGTGACTAGACCACGTGTCAAGGTCACATGGTTTTCCCATGTAAATCGGGTGTCGATAAAACGTGTCACGGATCGTCAACCCAATCCACATGACAAAGTCACGTGACAGAGTTAGTCACGTGACAAAGTTAGTTGCGTGACGAAGTTAATTGCGTGACAAAATTAGTCACGTGACAAATTTAGTCACGTGACATATGTCTCGACCACGTGATCGTTTAGGGCGTATGAATGTGGTACTTATAAGGCCGTCTTCTACGCCTCCTGCGTATAAAGTAGATATACAAAGCCACAAACGCCAGCCCAATGGCCGTGTACACAACGAGACATAAGCTCGTGTCATATCTAGTGAGACCCAGATTGAAGGCAGTAGCGAATATACTGGCATGAGCCCGTCTTACTTGGTCAACGTCCTCCAGCTCAGCGGGTAGGTTCGCAGGCGGTTTGATTCGGATGTTGTCAACACCGTAGTGGTTCTTGAGGAACTGCAAGACGACATCGCGCTTCCATTTGCCGTCCTTCTCTTGACAATCCTTGCACGTGTCCTCGGGGGGGAACTGGATCTTAGGGTGGGCGGGGTCTTCGCTGGGATCACCATGGAGACGCTTGTTGGCTTTGTTATGCCCCTCCCACAGCCACAAGATGGCGTCATCGTGGGTGGTGACCTCCTTGTGGATCTTCGCAGACATGGCTGTAAAGTGTTCGACGCACTTGGTGCAGCCAAAGAAGTGCTTCACGTAGTCTCTGATCAACGTTAGAGTTCTTAGGCCGTCGTCAGGTTCCTCCAACAGTTTCCTCTTGGCGGCACAGTTGACGGTCAGGGTGTGGAACAGAGTCCACAGCGAACAAGGATAACCGCGGAAATGCACCTCGCTTCCCTGACACGCGTGCCAGTGTCGCTTCTTGGTCAGGAAAGAAAAATGAATCTAAAGAAACAAGCAAAGTAGGTTACTTGGAGTCAATAGTGACGTCATGACTTGGAGTCAATAGTGACGTCATGACTTGGAGTCAATAGTGACATCATTAATTTTAGAATCAATAGTGACGTCTTTACTTCTAGTCAACAGTGGCGTCATTTCTGGTTTATCAGTCATTTGGAAAAAATAAAACAGCTCCTGGCCGGACTGGTACCTTATTGATATTCTTTGCCATATCCAGGAAGGAATCACGTGTTATCCTTTGTGAAAGTACTCTTGCTGATAAACGTATGTAAAGCTTTCTGAAGAATTTCCTTAAACTACCCTTGCCTGGAAAACACTAAAGAGAGATCAATGCATTAGCAAGCAACATAACAAACATAGGAGAGGAGAGGAGAGGAGAGGAGAGGAGAGGAGAGGAGAGGAGAGGAGAGGAGAGGAGAGGAGAGGAGAGAGGAGAGGAGAGGAGAGGAGAGGAGAGGAGAGGAGAGAGAGAGGAGAGGAGAGGAGAGGAGAGGAGAGAGAGGAGAGAGAGGAGAGGAGAGGAGAGGAGAGGAGAGGAGAGGAGAGGAGAGGAGAGGAGAGGAGAGTAGAGAGAGGAGAGAGGAGGGTACTGACTGGTTACTCACATCTGCCACCAGACCCACAAAGTTTCTCAGAGCTGAGAATGCTTTGCTTTTAATTTCACTGTGGTTGGGAACCTCATTCCAGATCATGTGAGAAAGTCCACTGACCATATCCAACATATACACTTCTGAACTGTAGGAACAATGCAGAATTATGAATCATCATTATCATCCATCATTATTGTCCATCATCATCATCTAGCATCATCCATCATCATCATCCATCATGATCACCAAACAATTATGAATCACAAGATCATCCATCATCATCGACATCATCCACCATCTTTGTCATCATTACAATCTAATAATAACTTTATTTATATAGCGCTTTTACATGGACAACTTACAAAGCACTTTACAACTGATACAACTAAAATAAACGTAATCATAATCCAAAAATATATATATACTTAAATCTTAAACCTAATCTTAAGTGTTAAAAATAGAGTTAAAAATCATCACCATCATCATCATTAATTAGCATCACCATCCACCATCAATCCATCATCATTACAATCCATCATCATCACCATCCCTCATCACCATCCCTCATTATCATATCACCATCAACTATCTTCATCATTAACACCACCATCATCACCACCACCCACCATCATCATCACCATCATCATCACCATTCATCACCACCATCCATCATTATCATCGCCATCAACACCACAGACTTACCCAGTGCCAGTGGTATGTTTGTGCTTGTTCATATGCTCGTTATGTAAATCATTATCATCGCCATCAACACCACAGACTTACCCAGTGCCAGTGGTATGTTTGTGCTTGTTCATATGCTCGTTATGTAAATCATGATCATCGCCATCAACACCACAGACTTACCCAGTGCCAGTGGTATGTTTGTGCTTGTTCATATGCTCGTTATGTAAATCATTATCATCGCCATCAACACCACAGACTTACCCAGTGCCAGTGGTATGTTTGTGCTTGTTCATATGCTCGTTATGTAAATCATTATCATCGCCATCAACACCACAGACTTACCCAGTGCCAGTGGTATGTTTGTGCTTGTTCATATGCTCGTTATGTAAATCACTATCATCGCCATCAACACCACAGACTTACCCAGTGCCAGTGGTATGTTTGTGCTTGTTCATATGCTCGTTATGTAAATCATTATCATCGCCATCAACACCACAGACTTACCCAGTGCCAGTGGTATGTTTGTGCTTGTTCATATGCTCGTTATGTAAATCATTATCATCGCCATCAACACCACAGACTTACCCAGTGCCAGTGGTATGCTTGTGCTTGTTCATATGCTCGTTATGTAAATCATTATCATCGCCATCAACACCACAGACTTACCCAGTGCCAGTGGTATGTTTGTGCTTGTTCATATGCTCGTTATGTAAATTTTCAAAATGCTCAATAGCCTTCTCCACAGCATCTAGTCTAGGGAAAGGCTGTTCCTCAAACTGACGTTGATATCCAATGTCATGTAGAGTATTCTTGAAGTCAGCATGCGTTCTTTTCATCCTGTGGTACAATTAACAGATTGAGTGTAAAGTTAAAGGAGCACTCTCACAGATAATGCATTGCGCGCCTTGAACCCCTCACGTGCCATTTTCGTATGATACGAAAATGGCAGATTTCTACTTACCACACGAGAAGGAAGAGTTTCTCTGGAGAACTCTGAATTTGCCATTGCTGATCCGTATCGGAATTCGAAAGGCGAACTTTTCACGTGTACTTTTCGCGTGCGTTCTTGTCAAATCTAAGTAGTATCCCGTATGTAAACAATAACACGGCGCGCAATGCATTACCTGTGAGAGTGCTCCTTTAAGCTTGGTTAAATGACAAAAGAACAAGCATAAAAAATAATATTCAGGAGGTTTTTGTAGGCCGTGTTAAGATTCATTAATACAACTTTGAGTCATCAGGCTGTATTTTATATGAATTTAATCATTCTCTACTTTCTCATAGCACATAATGATTTGCACCTTGGGGGTGATACAAAAGAAAATGGTGTTGCATAATTACATGGTTGACAGAAAGCTCCCATTTTCTTTTGTATCACCCCACAAGGTGCAAAGCATTATGTGCTATGAGAAAGTAGAGAATACCAAGCTTTCGAGCAACTTGCTCTTCATCAGGGTTAGATATTCCAATAAACAAGAAAATCACGTAGCAAACACATAGCGTTTATTTTTCTCCGCGCGCTACTGATGAGTTTGCTACATGATTTTCTTGTTTATTGGAATATCTTTTCACAATGTAAACCCTGATGAAGAGCAAATTACTCGAAAGCTTGGTATGATTAAATTCATATCAAATACAGCCTGATGACTCAAGTTATATTGATGAATAAAAAATAATGTTCTGTGAAAGGGCCCACATAAGCGCAAGCACTAGGATGGAAAACCCTTATGCTTGCGCTAGCACTTATGATGGCATCAGATCTGTATTTACTGAAGAAAGAGAAAACAAGGTAGCATGCTTTATCGAGTTATAGAAGCACACAGGAATTGGAAGAAGACGGGAGAAGTGTTAGGAGAAGCACATGGCATTCTTTCCTGTGTGCTTCTATAACTTGATAAAGCACAGCAGCCTAGTTTTCTATTCCTTTTATAAAATACAATTAAAATAATAATTTAATTATGAATGAGGGTTTATCATGTAATTTCAAAACTCATAGGACAAAAAAATGATTATCATAGCTGGAAAGAGCTCGTTGAAATTAGTAAAAATGTGAAGTTTGGAAAAGATCGCTTCACAAATTGCGAAGATATGAATTTTCAAAAATCGAAATTTTGTATGAAAACCTTTGTTGGTAGGCAAGAGTTGCCTCCAAGCGTAAATTTCCAAAGGTTTTCATATAAAATTTCGATTTTTGAAAATTCATATCTTCGCAATTTGTGAAGCGATCTTTTCCAAACTTCACATTTTTACTAATTTCAACGAGCTCTTTCCAGCTATGATAATCATTTTTTGTCCTATGAGTTTTGAAATTACGTGATAAACCCTTATTGAAGGCAAGTTTTCAATTTTGTTTGTTACAAAAATGTTTGAATATCTGTGCGTGCACGTGCTGTGTGCTCTCATAACACCCGTGGCATACGAATCCTTTGGCAAATCAGAGTGCACGTTATATAGTTATTTTATAAAGAAAAACAATGCTTCTTGTTCTTGTGCAACCAGCCTTTAATGTCGTCAAAATGCATACATTCATTTACAGGACAGGACATGGGAGGACACTCACCTCGACAGTTCAGTCGGTTTTGCTCCTTGCTCGAGTGCGATAAGAACTGGAAATCTAATCCTTGCAATGTTATATTTGTGTAACAATGGAGACTAGAGAATAGAAAGGCAACAAACTATGCATAAGGAAAACACAATAGATCAATAATTTATTGCAAATCTGATACACAGTCCTTGCCACAGGCACATATTTTATCTTTCACATTCTTTTACTTGTATTCCTTTTTTTTTCTTTTTTTCTTTTTTTCTTTTCTTTTTTCTTTTTACTTTTACTCTTGTATTCAATGATACTATTATTACTTTGTAAAGAAAACTTATTTCCAATATTCAATACTGTTGAAGTGGGTGCACAGTCACAAAAATAAACCTGAAGTCCTCCTAGGCATGCGTGGTCTGCGCGACGACCGACACTGCCGTCCCAGACACCTTCTCCCAAGCTCAAGTGTGTTGATGATTTTAATTAACATTCTCCTACAAGCTCTTTTACCTTCCTATCAGTTGATCTTCTAACATCAATTTGTGGAAATCTCATCATATCAAGTATCAGCTACAAATAGAATTTAAATACGTATTACCAGAGGTATTTAATAGCAACGACCTACATTTAGCTCACAAGGATCAAGCATTTCCCAATTTTTGTCCTTGCACTTATGTTTGCGTCAGGCCCGTTTTCACATGACACAAATGCTTGAGCTAGTGTCTATGTTGCTAGTGACAACCAGGCTTAACCAAGGACTCACTGAGAAGACACACGCACACCAGCAGGCTGCATTCAGGCTGCATTTTCAGCCTGTCAGGGTGTCATTTGTGCCCAAACCTTGTGCACACCAACACCACCATGGCTGGAGATCGAGCCCAAAGCCTGGTTTCCATCGCAATCGCTGTGATCGCTGGAGCATTGTTTCCCTTTGATCGCTGCGATACATGTACATTTGGTTCTATCTCAGCGATCGCTACGATTGGATCGCTACGATCACTGCGATTGCTAAACACAGTTTTCGACGATTGCAGCGATTGTAGCGATCAAGTGGAAACCAGGCTTAAAGCTGCAGCTACACGAGCAATTTTCTGCTTGCACAGGTGACACAATGTTTTTAAATCACCAACACACGGTGAAAATCGCATGTGTAGCCAGCCTTGCATGGGCGACACGACAGCTGGAAAAAATCGCAAAAGAAAGCGAAATTAATGAGTTTCATTTTTCGCGACAAAGTCTGTGTAGCCACCACCGCGCATTGGTGATTAAAAAAAATTGCATCACCTGTGCAAGCAAAAAATTGGCTTAACTGTTGGAGCAACACACTGTAACTATGGTATACTGTAGTAATAACATACCTCTTTCCCTACGTAAGAGTAGGGTTCTTCAAACACAATTGCTAACATCTTATGCTTAGTGCTTCCATTTAGAAAATCCTCCACATTCCTTTCCCTGTTGAAAATAATCTATGTTTATATACAACTTATTTCATGTTGTCGCCTTCAAAAGGAACAAACAACAACCCAAGTTCGACCATTGCGATTAGTTTATTTCTTTACGATGTTAATGAATAAGCCAGTTCGGAGTTTAAGAATAAAGTTCAGTGCACATGGGATTTATCCCGATTATTATATCACCTTCTTTTGTTATTTAAAAATAACACAAACGTTAACAAAAGAAGGTGATATAATCGGGAAAAATTTACATGCGCACTAAAAGGGGTGTCGAATGGTCCCTGCAAAAAGCCAGAGTCTCGAAATTTTGCGGGCCTTGAAGTCTCGTTTTTCGCAAAAAGCAGTCTGAGAGTCTCAAATTTTGAAAACAAAGGAAATCGGTGAAAAAGCTTCTCGGGTTCGCAAAAATATGCCTGGTCTCGGAGTCTCGCAAAGTCTCGCCTTGACCATTCAATACCCCTACTGAACCTTATTAACCTTATTCTTAAACTCCGAACTGGCTTATACAATTTTGAAAGTGGTTAGAATGTTGCCATAACATTGCTTTGATAATTACGTGCAAGGGCTGAAGCTCGGTGCAGGATGAGCCAAGTGTTGTTGACTTTCTACTACATCGACCATTGTATGTAACAGATTAATAAATGTTTTATCTTCTTTAGTATATTCTGCAAAAACAGAAACAATCAACAATAAATTCATCTGTGCACTATAAAACCTATTAAGCCGCGGCTACACAGCGATTTTTTGCTTGCACAGGCAACGCGATTTTTTTGGAAATCGAAAATTGCTAGTTCAATTCTGATTTTAATGAGTTATAAAAACCGGAAATCAGAAATTGATATGATAATTTTCGAATATCTGGCATCAACAAAAATAAAAAACGGTGATACGGCAGTTTTTCAAAAAAATCATGTCGCCTGTGCAAGCAAAAAATCACTCGTGTAGCCGCGGCTTTAAACACAGCTACCACCAGTATGTTTTATACTTTATTCACATTTTAACAAGGTTATAAATTAAGCTCCTAGGGGATAAATGGTTAAATGAAGTATTCTATTCTACAGTCAGAGCGCGTATCTTCATGCCAAAATTGGTCGCAATCGTTGTGACATTAATATCAATAAACACTTCCTTCCAATGCTGCCAGTTTTTGAACAGACATTTTTGAAGCATCTTTCCACCCTCTACAAACATCTGACATTTCACTTGACAGCATCACAACTTAACAAAGAATGTGACAAACTTTGACATCAAATGCTTATCCTGAATCGTGTTGTAATCTAAAGGAACAGATGCAATGCAGCATTTGCATGCAATATAATTTACAGCTAAGTTGTGTCAAACTCAACCTTAAGGTACAGTGCTGCGCACACATGGTGCAACATTGCATGTCATATTGCTGGCAATATGGTTGCACCGTGCATCCACCTCTGCAATTGTTGTGATATAAAAAGCAATCACTGTATGTGCACAACAAATTGCAGAGCTGCGCACACATATATGTAGTAGTCAAATGTGTCATTACTGCAGTCAATGTTTGTAATGATCAAAAACATACATGTACCTTTAAAATTTTTGCCTAAATTATTTCTGTCCTTCATCGAGGCATTGTAAAACTGTGAATAGAAACAAAGAATAATATTTAAATAACTGGAATAAACTGGTGAGAAAACCCTTAGACAGTACTTTTTGTAGTTTTTCTCCCCCCTTGGGAAAAAATTTCACGATTTGTTTTTGCGAACGTGTGTATGCACAACAATGCCACTACCATTTTGTCACACTCAGAAACTTTTTTGACAATAACAGAGAGTGATCTCACAATCTGATTGGCTCTCATTGTCAATAAGAGTACAGACAATTATTTTTGTATGTCAGATTTCTTCATGTTCATGGAGCCATTTCATTGAGACGAAGAAACACAAAAGCTTCAGTCTTAAATCCTTTCACCGCCACACATTTTTTCTTAATTGTACCGCTAAAGTGAGTCACAAGTGTTGTGGGCATGTTTGTCTAGTTGCCTCTAAAGACGCCACTGGTGCTGAAAGGGTTAAAGCTTTGTGTTTGAGTAATCAACTGCACCTTGAGTGAGGGCATCAGCAGCTCAAAGAGAATTGCAGCTGAATCAATATCTAGTCAACTTTTGCTTGTATGAATCTCTACCACCCTTGTTTACTGAGCATTTACTTTAACACAAGCCATTCCAGTTTGTCGACAGGTCATCAGCTAAATGCACTGTATTCTTATTTAGATCCGCAATGATAGGGGTGTCGAATGGCTCCTGCAAAAAGTCAGAGTCTCGCAAAAAATTTGCGGGTTTCGAAGTCTCGTTTTTTCGCAAAAAAAAATTCTCTGGGTCTCGAATTTTGAAAACAAAGGAAATCGGTGAAAAAGCGTCTCGGGCTTGCAAAAATATGCCTTGTCTCGGAATCTTACAAAGTCTCTCCTTGACCATTTGATACCCCTAATGATCAACAGCAAGCTGAGAGTACGATTGCACAATAAGCAACATGGAGCGAGGGGTGCCCCACATTCATACATAAACTACAAGAACACTGATGTGCCGCAGTCTCGATTTTAACTTTGCCTAAATTAAATTTGACCGCTTTTAAAATGAAAACCAATGACCAAAACCACACAATAATTCAAATCTATACCACAAGATAACAGAAAATTAATTGTTTTCTAAGCTTAAAGTGCCTATCACCCCTGTGAGATTGTTTTAAAAATCTATTCAATACAAGCTGAATAGTTGGTGGGTTCAGTATTTTGTGATTTGAACCTTGCATTTATGAGTTATAGAGGTTTGAAATCTCAATAGAACACATCGGACACTTAATAAATAAACGTCATTTTTTTTATTTTTATGTAATATGTAAATTTGATGACGTCTACTAAGGAATTTGCCATAACTTCTTTAGACTTTTTTAAGAAGAACTTATTTTTTTTAAATGGGCAACAAAAGTTATAAATTCATTTATAAAGACTGTGAAAATATTCTGTAAGTTTTCAAAGGTCAATAATCAGCACAAGGGCGTTTTTGTTTTATATTATTGAAGCCAGTTCATTGAAGCAATAAAATCCAAGCAATATTGACGTGGAGCGAGCGAGTTAAAAAATACGGCAAACCGGTCATTCATTATGCGGGAACCACCTTAAGGCCCTGGCAAAAGGTTTCAACATTGCATTCAACATGCGTTCGATTTTGTTGAATAGCGATGTTGAAACGGTTTGCCACCGGCTTTCAACAATATTGAAAGTGTTGAAACGTGTTGAATCGATGATACTCTGTACAGTGTTGAGTTGTTTTGGCAATGCACTTCTTGATCTAAGGTTCAGAGAATAACCTATTGAATTTTAAAATGCTAATAATGTAATACTGACTACAGTAGTGTTGCAAGATTTTTGAAAGTGTCGTTTTGTCCTGCGAGGGCGGGGGTACTCCTATAAATGGACTATACAGGAATGTGATGCTCGACAGGGTATGGTTTTTGCCTCTTAACCATCAAGTCTACCACTGCAACATGCCGCTCACAAATGAGTCATTAGAGAGAATTAGCATGCACGACGCGAGAATGCAAGGTTAGATGACGAATATATCACATTTGGTCATTGTGTGACTACCGTGACAACGTTGCGACAGCAAGTTCACAACACCATTTCACGTCCTCTTCGTGACGTTGAGGATGCCAACGGTCGTTTTCAGTTATTCGTCAGCATGCGTGCCATCCTCTTTCACGTCACATCATGTTTGCTAAATCTCTCTATTGATTGTCATGCAACGCCAAGTCTGCCCTTTGTGCATTACTTCTAGCCTGGACCAGGGTACCTATTTTCGCAATTTTGTCTGGAACAGGGTTACAAAACCATCTTCCTTTTGTTTAAATCAGGGTCAGTCTCGGAGACTCAGTGGGAGTAACCCCCAGGACTTTTTGTTCACTTTGAAAATGAATGTTACCATGGTAACATCCACATTAGTCAACAATATCAGTTATAGAATATTGTCAAATTGGTGATTAAGGTTGCCATAGCAACAATATATTACCTTAATCGTTGGATATTCAGATATGTCATAATCACGGCATGTCTGCATATTTCTCTCATCTGCACAATCTAGCGCCGCTACTTGGATCACCTCCTGCCAGTCTAAAGAAAATTGCATCCCATTTGTTAGAACGATTATATTAATATAAAATATAAAACATGAAAATATAAATATAAAATATGAAACATGTCTAGTTACTCGGGCCCAGGCCGCAGGCCGCCCGAGTTAGAAAATGCGGATTTCGGTAGTAGTAGTAGTAGTAGTAGTAGTAGTAGTTTTGTTCGGCTTCAAAATGACGAGTATGCGACGTATTTAATCGTATCCGGAGTTTCAAGATTACTCCGCAGATTTGAAAAGATAAAGGAGACACAGGACTCAAGTAGATTATGAATCTTAGTTTTGAAAGCAGCTGTAGATCTTCAAGCTATTAAAAGGTCAGGATTCTAGTTCATCGTTCAATGACTAGAAGTGGTAAAAGGACTAGAAGCTCGCTTAAAATATATATTTTTTTAAACAAACGCGAGGCCGTTATCGGAACCATCTGACCTATGCAACCTCAAGACGTATCATGTTCGTACTCACCGGACTAATAGTCTCCCTCGTCACTCAACTGTCACTGATTGTCATGACGTCAGAGAAATTATATTGTATTGAAGAAGATGTCCTTGTTTTATTCGACGTTCGAACCGTAACTCGAACCCGAACTCGATTCCAAACTCGACGTTTCGGGATCTGAAGCTAGAGGGGACCTTTACACAAACTCATCAAAATCAAATCAATTGAACTCAAAGTCAAAAGGTAATCAAATGAACTCAAAGGCAAATCAAATGAACTCGACACATACATGTATATACATAGTCTCCCTCGTCACGCAACTGTCAGTCATTGTCAGGTCTCTCCTCGCGCAGCTGACATTGTCCTTGTTCTTCAACCAACTGTCATTCATTTTCAAGTACTTCCTCGAACAACTGACATTTTCCTTTTCACAATGCCCGAGTGAACGCTCATTGAGCGTCTTGTTTAAAAATATTTTCGTATACATCAAATGTAAAATATAAAAATGTTTGATATATTTTCAACAAAAAATGGTAAACATATTAATTATTAGATTATTTATTGTCATCATGCTGAGAGATTAAAATCTGAGAATCATCTGAGAACCATTTTGTATATAATATGGAAACCTTTGGACATAATAAATCACTCAAAGAACTGTATTTTATACAAGGAATACATCGTAGCAAAATATACCATAGCTGAATATGATAATTATAATAAATGTATTTATTATAGAACAAAGGAGCAAATGAATAGACGTGTCGCCATATAACAGCAAGTTTGAGTTCATTGTTGAAAAGCGTGACTATGAAACGATAAAAATGAATTATATAACATCGCTCTATCGAAATTTCGCGCCATTTCGTTTATACTCATAGTCATACTGTATTTCTAATAATCTGTGCAACAGTCATTAATCAATTAAGAAACGGATTTGAGAATAAAAAGAAGAAGAAATTCCATTATATTTACATTTGTAATTAAATATTCAATGACAGAACAAGGATAAACTTTGTTTGGGGAACGAAACACCATAACAAGAATCTGAGTCGGATTTTTTTGTGTGATTATTTAATACTCTTTGATCGCTTGGATCTTTGGCGATCGATAATATTAACATCAAGAGTACTATTCCAGACGAACTATAGAACGAAATAACTGGGATACCGTGTTCTTTAACTCAATAAAAGGGGTTTTTCATGAATAAGTAAAATAGTACCCGCTGTCAGAAAAATTAGAAGGAACCAAGTTCATGGCTTCGTTTCGTCACAAAAGCTTTGTAATAACCCTTTGAATTTCGACTTCCGACGCTTCAAAACTCAAACCTTACAAAGCAATCCATTCTTCTTTAAGTCTACTAATTATACAAAGTTCTTAGGAAGGACGTTATTGGGTAAAGAAGGAGTTTCACACTCACCTTTCGCTACTTTTGCCAGCTTTTTCCATGTCGGAGCGAATGCCTGGCAATGGCCGCACCAACTCGAATAAAACTCAACTATCCACGAAACAGGGCTGTTATAAACTACTTCGTCTATTGTACTATTATCTAAAAGGACTATATCGTCGTGTAACGAGTATAAACGGCCTTGGCATGGCTGTAAACTATAGAAAAAGATTAGAAAAAGTAGCGAGAAAGACTCAGGACTGACACCAGCCGCCATTGTTTTTAGTCCATTATGTGGGAAACCGCTGACATACGACGGGCTCTAATGGCTTTGCAGGTGGCGAAAAGCCGTCACGGGCCTAAAAAAAGCCTCAAAATGCTGCAACGATTTCAGTGCACTTAAAATTGCTTGAGTAATGGTGAAAGGGGAGATATTTTGAGCCAAGAACTGGCAGTTTGTCATTCTAGTTGAAGTCTTCTTGCATGTATAAAACTGAGGCAAAGCTGACGGCCAATTTCGGCTCCGCATCATATTATCAAAATTAAAATTGAAATTTTGTTCATTGGGCAAATAACTTAACAATAATAATAATAACTTTATTTAAAGTATTCCACTGGTTATTCAATTTAAACTTCTGGTGTCACTCTGTTTGTGAACGCCTATTCCATTAAACAGCTATTTTCTGACACTAGAAGCAATATTTTCCAAAGTATTGAACTGAAAAATGGAGTGCAACTTTGGATTCAAAAAAGAAGTGCGTGTGACTACTTTTTGTACTAAAGTGAAAAACCTTGGCGAAGCTTTATTTAATAAAGTGGTAATATGTTTTAGAAATGACCGTCTGTCCTGAACGGAATGACCAAAGATCTTACACGTGAGAAAACAATTTTCAATACGTTGTCGGGCACCGAAATCGTTGCTTTGTTCTCAGTTGAAGGTTTTCGATGTCATTCAGTTTCTTGTCGCGCGAGGTAGTTTTACCCGCTATATTACAGGTTTTCCATGGAGTATTCTCTGGTTCATAGCACAGTACATGCAGAACAGTGTTCATTGGCAAACAGGTTCTTTGATTCGTGGATTTTTGGTGATTAAAATTACCCGAGCTAATTCAAATAAAATATTCTCTTCACTAATTGAAGTAAACTAAAGCGATGTAGCGTAATTTGCTAGCAGGGCGGATCATCAGCGCCTTGCATATTTATTTAGCATGAACACTCCGTTTCTACAGAATGCAATTGTATTCAGTTTTACTTCCATGTTGGCTGTTGCTGTAGTTGTTCAGTGTTTTTAGTGCTGTTGTCGTCATCGTTGTTCGTAATTAGGTCCTTAAGCTAGGAACTGATTCTGTCTAAGCAAAATAGATAGAGATATTTATGAATTATAGTAATAATTAGATTCGTAAGTCATAATATTTAACACCTCAAAAAGTAGCAACATCGCCAGCTTCTGACTGAATATCAGAGCAAATCGTATCACGGCACCTTTTCGTAGTTTCCCAGAATTATTCAGGATCACACGCGCGCAAGCGAGGTCAGGTGACAAAAATATTAAAAAACATTGTTGCAGTGAGCTCTGGTCAACCTTTGCTCGCTACCAATACAAGATGATACCCGCAAGTTTGACTGACTACAGAACCTGTGAGAATTAGCTCAGATCTTGGCTGCCAATTAATGACCACCGTTGCAATGTTTACATAAATGCCTCTTTTAATATTTTTGTCGATCCCTGACCTCGGTTGCACGCGCGGAATCCTGAAGAATTCCGGCTGGGCAACTACGAACTAAGGTGCATACAAACGCGTTGTATGGCGAATAAAACACTTGTGTGAGTTTCCAGTCAAAAACAACTAGTTTATTTGCAAATTAAAATACAATAACATACTTTTAAAAACACAAATATCTATTCTAGATATATGAGAAATAAATACTAACGTAAAAGACTTTAGCAATGTCGCTCATCAAAAGATTTTCAATATTCCCATCTTCCTTTACGAGTCATTAAAACACATCCCCTTTTTGACGTAAAAACAAAATGGCCGCCACCAATACCCTGCACGCAAGGCATGATGGGAAGTAAGGTTTATTCGTACGCGAACCTTCGCTTGGAAAGTTGAAGTGAGAGGCAAAAACTAAAATATTTTCAAGAGTATTTTTAATTTGTCGTGGTGTCTCTTCCTTTCTCGCCTCGAACTTCGACTCTTTTCGGCGAAAGGAAGGCTAGCTTCCCGATAGGTCGTTGGCATAAATGCACAAATCATAAAGCCATATTTTGTCTTCATTCATACAAAAGAGGCTTCGGATATGTCTGCATATGATTAGCGCCACATAAACAAGCACAAACAGACGAAGCTTGTGTCATGTGAAAACGTTCAGGTCTTCGTGTAGCTGCACAAAAGTCCTGGCTATTGTTCCATTGTCGTTCTATGTATTGAGTTACATAAAAAAACAATAGCCAAGACAATTTGTGCAGCTACACGAAGACCTTGTCGTGAAAATGGGCCCCGCATAAGAAGTCCTTAGCGTCGAGCCCTTTCTCACGATGAAATAACGCCTCTCTGCTTGCGTTTATGCTCGCATGGCTAGTGAAAACCAGCGTTTTGATAAAAAGTAAGAAATAAATAATATACTGATATAATATATATAATGGTTTGTTTACGTACGAGAACATAGTTTTCTACTGACTATATACATGTATAAGTTTTGTTAAACACGAAGTTCCGATATAAAAGGATGCTGCCCAGTTTATCACGATCTTTGTTAGTTGCATAATTATCTACTCGTTCATGTAGCGATACAAAGATTAATTTGCAACGTTATTGTCTTACCCCTGGGTAGACTTCTTATATACTGGAACTTTGTGTTTAACTAGACGGAAGATGGAATGGCAATCTCAGCCAGTTCTATCCTTGGTAGAAGGGATACTAAGTGTAGAAAAGATGAAATTGCCACGATCAGAGAACATGAATGATTTTCTTTTGTGCACTAATTAAAAGTGCTTTTCTAATTTGTCTACTCATCTAATAATATCACTAAATAAGCTCCCCTATTGTTTACTGTATTCTATTCACTAATTATTTACATATCGACTAAATATCTATAGAGTGCAAACCATATGTCCGTGAAATAGTGCTATTACTAAGTAGTACTAAATAGTGTTATCTCTATTGTTTTCTATTGTTTCATCAGTGCTATTTAGTACTAATTAGTTAGTACTGTTTCACGGACATATGGTTTGCACTCTACTACAGTAAGCTTAGTGAGAATTAAAATTGCATAAATTATTATAATACCGCTAAAACAAAATTGGATGACAATATACAACTATTTTTAAAAGGTTGCCGTTCACTTCTTTATAGAGTGCGTTCTTCAGACGCTCCTCGCACGCTCCTCGCACGCTCTTCGCACAATCCTCGAACGCTCTTCGCACGCTCCTCACACGCTCTTCACACGATCCTCGCACGCTCTTCGCACGATCCTCATACGCTCTTCACACGATCCTCGCACGCTCTTCACACGCTCTTCGCACGATCCTCATACGCTCTTCACACGATCCTCACACGCTCTTCACACGATCCTCGCACGCTCTTCGCACGATCCTGATACGCTCTTCACACGATCCTCGCACGCTCTTCGCACGCTCTTCAAACGCTCTCCACACGATCCTCGTACGCTCCTCGCACGCTCTTCGCACAATCCTCGAACGCTCTTCGCACGCTCCTCACACGATCCTCGCACGCTCTTCGCACGATCCTGATACGCTCTTCACACGATCCTCGCACGCTCTTCAAACGCTCTTCAAACGCTCTCCACACGATCCTCGTACGCTCCTCGCACGCTCTTCGCACAATCCTCGAACGCTCTTCGCACGCTCCTCACACGATCCTCGCACGCTCTTCGCACGATCCTCACTTCACACGATCCTCGCACGCTCTTCGCACGATCCTCGCACGCTCTTCACACGCTCTTCACACGATCCTCGCACGCTCTTCGCACGCTCCTCGCACGCTTTCCCACTCATACAAAAACAACTCTATGACAAACGGTACTTTGTAACTCTTTTCAGTAATATTACCCATGGTTCCTTTCGGTTTTGGTACATTTAAGTGTTTCTCAGCAACAACATTAATTAAAACAGCTGTACAGGGTTTTCAGTAGATTTTTAACCAGCTGGCACTAAACTTTGTACAGGCATGTCATTACAGCATTTTTCTAGAAGTTGACACACAACGACAAATTTTATAGCCAGGACAGGTGGCTGCTTTTTGGGTCTGTGGCAAATGTTGGAAGACTGGGTTCGAGTGTTTTGATTGGCTGAATTAGTTACAAGTTTTTCGAGGTGTTGGGTCTCGATGAAAGACTAGTGGATTGTTATTATTATTATTATTAGTGGATGATGATGATGATTATTAGTGGAAATATCACTTGAGTGGATTCAATGTTCTTTCTCAAGCACATTGGATAAGCTAAACAGTGTTTAAATTGGAGATAACGTACATCTTTGAGGGTTGAAAAGGTCTATAAAGACGACACTAGTTCCCAAATAATAATTTAAATAATAATAATGATAATCAAGTGCGTAAAAGAAAATTAAAAGAGGTTTCGAACCTCAATAACCTTAATGACATGAAGTTTTTAACGAAATCTTTTGAAATCCAAGCAAAGAAAATATCAGCGAAAATTGGAGATAATATTGTCAAAATGTTACTAGTATTAGAACTTCTATCTCAATGGTTATAATACTCGTACCCAGTCTTCTAATGTATTTGCCACACACCGCTGAGAACCAGGTGTGTATATATGTATGTACAAATGATAGATAATAGCTACATGTAGTCATTTATTATGGATTAAAAGTGGACCATTCTCTTCAAGCTCAGCCTACCATCTTCTCTTTCCTGCAAACATATGCTATAGATCCCAACGTGGAAGCTTGAAACACAAACACTGAAAATATAACATATATGAGAACTTTAAACACTTCTGCCCTACCCTTACTACCAGTAGTATACATCCCGGCCCTAATATAGTAGAACTTGTAGGGGAGGGATGGTTGATAAAGAGATAGACCACCCCTCCCCTCTACAATGTGGAAGCTTGAAACACAAACACTGAAAATATAACATATGAGAACTTTTTTTACCAGGGAGTGGGGGTGGGTACTACTGCTACCATAAGAATCCCAGGTTCAAGGGGTTGGCAATTTGGTGAAGATTGGTAAATTTGTCACTTTCGGCGATTCACTACTGAAGGGGGGGGGGGGTCGTCACTTTAGGGGGTCGTCACATTAGGGGGTCGTTACTTTAGGGGGTCGTTACTTTAGGGGGTTGTTACTTTAGGGGGTCGTCACTTTAGGGGGTCGTCACTTTAGGGGGTCGTTACTTTAGGGGGGTTGCTATTTTTGGGATTGTACAGTATGTCCGAACACCAAAATTTGTAACATACTGTTTAAATTTTTTTTGTTTTTTTTTTAATTTAATTTTTGTTTGTTTTTTTTGTTTTTTTTTGTTTTTACTGTTTAATTTATTATTATTATTATTTAAACCAAGCAACTGTAAAGCAAATAGCATAAAAAGAGACATTACCTTCCATTCTTCCAAGATGTTAAACTAGTCAGTGGACCAGAACCAGGAAATTCTTCTATTAAAACGCATTCTGAAATGAAAATCATGAAGATATTTTCTAATAATTTCTTATTAATATCAGCTTTTGTTATACATGTAATTTGAGAGGTGGCAAATGATCCCATGAGATTTACCACAATCTCACTATCTTGAGGTTTTTTCTTGAAGACGTCTGGAATGATGCTGGAGTCTTCTCCACCTTGCTGTCTCTCATACATGTACTTTGTGATATACAATGTTTTGTGATATACAATGTAAAGGTTAAATCTATAACACCATGAAAAAGAGTATTTAACTTTACTGACATTACGAGCCTTATAAGTAGCCTTTCTTACTCCAACGAAGGGTTAAAGCTCGAAACATCAGTAAAGTTAAGTTTAAGCAATACAACACATTTTCCGTGTTTATATTCACTTTTACAAACACGCGGGATGTTGGGAGAACACGAGAAAAGTGAAAATCACGAGCCTCCCGGCGAGTTTATGATCCATGATAAAACATGTTTGACAACAGAAAAATATATATTTGTCGAATTGAATCCACTGCATCGCTTCAAGGTCTCTCAAGGTCACGGAAACCATGTTTATATTCACTTTTACAAACACGGTTTTTGGGAGCTTCTAGCCAATCAGAGCGCGCGTTATATACATGTTATTTTATAAACTCTTTTTCACAGTGTTATAGATTTCCTTTAACAATTATATAACCATTATATACTGACGCAGCCCATACTAGTGTACTCGCTATAGTTTCCATTGAAATTATCATTATACACCGACGCAGCCCATACTAGTGTACTCGCTATAGTTTCCATTGAATTTATCATTATACACCGACGCAGCCCATACTAGTGTACTCGCTAGTTTTCATTGAATTTATCATTATACACCGACGCAGCCCATACTAGTGTACTCGCTAGTTTTCATTGAATTTATCATTATACACCGACGCAGCCCATACTAGTGTACTCGCTAGTTTTCATTGAATTTATCATTATACACCGACGCAGCCCATACTAGTGTACTCGCTATAGTTTCCATTGAATTTATCATTATACACCGACGCAGCCCATACTAGTGTACTCGCTATAGTTTCCATTGAATTTATCATTATACACCGACGCAGCCCATACTAGTGTACTCGCTAGTTTTCATTGAATTTATCATTATACACCGACGCAGCCCATACTAGTGTACTCGCTAGTTTTCATTGAATTTATCATTATACACCGACGCAGCCCATACTAGTGTACTCGCTAGTTTTCATTGAATTTATCATTATACACCGACGCAGCCCATACTAGTGTACTTGCTAGTTTCCATCTATATATAATGTATACAAGTACTAAATACCTTTTGTTTCTCTGTTCCATATTCTAAGTGTGGAGTCATGTGAGGCGGTAGCAATCCTGAATGAAAGTTTAGAAGTAGTTTTAACAAATGGCATAACATAGTTGTGACAGAAACATGCTAAGCCACACTCAATTCTCATTTGACCGTCGCAGGTTTAATGTAATTACAGATACTCACAGTGGATGTGGAGTGATTCCTTCTGCGAATGGCAGGAACATGCAAGCTGACGTCGTCTGGGTGTGTCCAACATACTGATGAACTTGCTTTTTCTGTCTTAAGTCCCATAACTAGTGAATAAATAAATAAAAAAACACTATAATAGTTACAAGTACATAACAAAGTGCCGCACAGTTGCCGTTACCACTATTTTTGATGCACAGATACTCCTTAGGAGTCTATACTATCACTTTACTCATTTGCATAAGAAAATGAGTAACAATAGTCTATTGTTTGAAAATCCTCCAGCCTAATCGACTGTTCTTGTCTTGCTTTTCCGTGAGTCGTCTCATTGAGACCTTTGGTTATTACTACAAACATGTGACAGCAGATTTTACAACTAATTTACGTCACGCGTGACCAATAAATCGGAACATTCAAATGAAGTTTTGAAGTCTAGACTCGAGTCTCAAACATTCCAACAGAATCTCCTACAGACCACTAAATATTTTCTCAAAAACATTCATAAAATTGAATTGGATGAAAATTTGTGCCAGCTAAGCCTACATACTTTGCAATCACAACAGCCTGAGTAAACAGATATCTGATACTTTTTTCTTACAGATATATTCGTGGAGATTTGATTTTTCTGTCTGAATGCCCAGGGGGGGTACTCAGGGTTATCAGTGACGGGGAGGTGCGAAGACCTTTTTTGGGTTTGAATTTCGCGGCTTGGGACTCTTTTTGATATAAAGATTTTGGCAAGGACTTTTTTTTGGGTTGATAAAAATGATATCCTACCGTTCTCGATTTTATGCGGAGAAAAATTGGACTTTTTGGGGGTTACGATTTTGGGTCGTTGGACTTTTTTTGGGTCTTGTTTTTGCGTAATGGACTTTTTTGGGGTTAAAAAGTTTTTGGGTTAAAAAGTTTGGCCTCATTCGCACCTCCCGGTCACTGATACCCCTGAGTACCCCCCCCTGGGGACTCGAGTCGAGACTTCAAAACTTCATTTGAATGTTCCGATTTACTGGTCACGCGTGATGTAAATTAGCTGTAACAAACCCTATAAATGGTCCACTACAAATCAATACTCACAGTAGCTTCACAGCCGTTTCTGTTGAACCCATTATTACATGTCAGTATGTATCGACCATCACTAGAACAGTCGCAACACGTCTGGGAACAAAACGATAGCATACAATATTATCACTATACAGCATGCACAAATTAATGATCAATGGTAAGGAAATTATGCATAGCTATCATTTTTTGTAATAATAATAATAATAATAATAATAATAATAATAATAATAATAATAATAATTAATTTAATGAAAATGAAAACTAAACCCACACACCCACGCTTGATTGCCCTTAACTTAAACACCATGTAACAACTTAATCAGAATCAGTCTCTAATGATGTCGTTGTCAACGAAAGCTAAGACTATCAATAAATCCATCTTTTAAAACAGTAGTTCCTGGCTCCATTTCGATCAATCACCTTATACAATAATAATACTAATTTATTATTTAATTTATTTAAAGCCATATCAATGCTAGTACCCATTGTCACGCATGTACATTGTAAACTTGCTGCGATTTCAGTGAGATTCAGACTGACCCGGGTATTTGTGGAGATTTAATGTCTGAACATATTCGAAGCCTCCGCAATTTTGTTGCAACAAATCATGCCTAAATCGATGTGATTTCAAGTTACAGCAGCAGCCTGGGCATTAATAATAAAAATTTCATAATAAATTGCATTAAAAGTTGCCAGTGTACATTCAAATCAAATCAAATCAAATCAAAAGACTTTATTTTATGAGGGTGACATTAAACAGTCTCAGACTGATAAACTTGTGGCCCTCTAACCTAAACTAAATAAATCTATAAATCTATAAATATAATTATAAAAAGTTGAACATCAATCTACCATCAATCATTGTAACTGGCCTTTAGAGAGTGAAAACAAAGAAAATTAAATAATAGATTATTGTCTTCATAATGGGACAACCATAAACATGTAATGTGATAAATTTAAATTAAAGCTTACCACAACACAAAATACCAGCAGCGGTACAAAGTATAGAAGACATTGACTTCGTTTAGATTTCAATCTTGTGTCAGTTGTGATTTAAAAATATCCTAGTCATCGACTCGGGTCATCGAATACGTGCAAGAACTTTGTTCGATCACTCGAGACTTTTCCTATATTTGAGCCTTCAATTATGCGCTCTCGCGTGCATATTTACAACAAAGCATTTCGTTATCACTCGGCAATCTCATTCGGCAAGTTCTCGTATATCTGAGCCTGCGATGTATCTGAGCCGCTTTCACATTTGAGGTCAAAGACGAAACAGCATTTTTAGAGTCGGGCCTTCCACAGGAAGCCCAACTAATTACTATATGTATGTACTTTAATTTTGCAATCAGTGTATTTCAAGTTTTACCTGGAAATACTGCTTAGGTGGGAAAGTAAATGCTGGAGTCATCGTGCGTGTGTCCCATACCCTGAGAGAAACAAAGAAAAAGGTCAAAACGCACGGTAGTCCTAGATGACTAAGCACTATAGACAACTCCTTCTCTCTGTACATATTCTTATACATTTTCGCATAACTCACTTTTAACATGCTAATGAATAACATGCTAATGAGCAGATGAGTATTAAAATAACATGCTAATGAGGTGTGCGATACACGCTGAATGCTCAAATAAGACAACATAAAAGTGCAAACAAAGAAAAACTGGAGCAGAGAATAAAATATTAAATATGTCTGTGTAAATTTAGTTTCATCTTCAATAATGTTAGCATTTATCAGAGTCTTCGAAGCATGTAGCCCTGCACACACACCTCATTAGTATGTTATTTTACTCATTTTGTGTTAAAAGCAGGTTATGCAAAAACGTTCTATTATGTAGTTTTAGACATCAATCATAATGGAGTAAGCTCGGGTGTAGTTGCATACCTAACCATTTTGTCTTCTCCAGTTTGAACTACTTCGTGAGAATTTGGTATCCATTTAACACAGGAAACCTGGAGCAAAATAGGTCTACACTTAGTAAAACTAAAGCCAATAGAGCAACCATGGGTCAATTCAATCAAACTTTTACAACTGTGATTGACAAGTGTAGCTATTGTTCTTGGCAGCTAAAACAATAGCTACACTTGTCAGATTACAGTTGTAAATTAAAGTTTTATTGAATTTACCCCAGGTATAATTAACCCTCACCCTGCTACAAATGAAGCTTCTTTGAGGTCTCAAGTCTAAAGGGACGGACACAGGGCGCAACATTGCGCACTACATTGTACATGTATATTGCTGGATTGTTGCAATGTGTGTCCACCCATGCAATAATTTGCTATGGCCAAGGTTAGAAGTACAACATGAACCTACTTCTGCAATATAGCATGCAACAAATTGCAGAGGTGGACACATACTAAAACAGTGCGCATTGCCAGCCATCTCACGTACGGTGTTGCACCGTGTGTCTGTCCTTTGTAATTCTTGAACACTACAAGTCACAACTTTCTCCTTGAGTGATAACATACATGTAGTAATACAAACATGAAACCTGTTTATATACGTACCATACTGTACACACTACACGCATGTACAAGGGGTCTATATTATATATATATATTTACATCCATCACTTACCAAGTTTCTAGTGACCTCATTATGGTTGATACACTGACCAGTATCAATATTCCATAATCGTACACTATTGTCTCTTGACCCAGAAAACAACAAAGTTTCATCTGATAAAATAAGGTTAGAGAAAATAGTTCAAAATAACATTAATGTGGGAAGCATCTAAGAGGTCCATCTTTGAGCACAAGTTGGAGTACTAATAATCATCTCCATGGATATAAATTTTGACTACTGTACATGTATTATTATATGTTATATATATATAGCTTACGCACACTCTGATTGGCTGATTCCCTGTCCAAATCTATGATCTATTATCCCGGTAAACACACGGATTTTGCAGCACGTGCATAATTTAATGGTGTCAGTACATGTAGTAGCGAGCGCACAACTACAATTTTATTCAAAAACACAACAGAATCCTCAACTTTCTTGCCATTTTTATCTTTGTCCATCAATGTTTCAATTTTCAGCTGGTCTTACCATTATATCACATAACATTAGGACATGGTACAAGTGTATTCCTAGCCATCTTTCCCCGCTGGTAGTTAGCCACATTATCACACTTTCTATTTGTGGCATTTCCCAATTTTCAAAGTCATTTGTTTTATCATGAATATTACATGTACATATTAATGGATAATCACATGGTTTTTCTCATGTAATTTAGGTCGATTAATTTAAACTTTGAACACACCATGATTTAGGTCTATTCCTGTTACGACAAGCTTATGCCCCTCATAAGTGTCTAGCACAGTCATGTTGTGATCGTCTCCTATCTTCCAGAGTTTAATAGTTTTATCCCTCGATGAGCTGTACACAACTTCATCTTTGGATGACAGAACCTGCGGAATACAAGCACAGTGGTTGCAGTTACAATGTATTCCAGTGTCGGCCAATAAACAGGGTCCTACAAGAACAGAGTGACTTGTGGTCAAAACCCAAATTCTCCTTCGAAAATCAAAGAATCTCAAGGAGAATTTAGATTTTGATCGGAGGTCACTTATGTTGTTCATGCAGGAAGCCCTTCGTGTATTGTCTGAAACATACATATATTCAGTATGCCTTTTTTACATAATGATGATGACGACGACAACAACGACGATAACCTTGTTTGACCATTATATACACAGGTGCAGTCCCTATACTCAGGGGTTTCAATAGAAGCTGGTTACCGCCGGAGCTCCGGCAGTTATTTACCGTTCCTCCGGCAGCGACTTTTGTCAGTGTATGATTGTACAGATCTAAATAAATTTGTTGTGTATATGGCTACTTTGAGCATCTCGTACAGCTACTATTAAAATTAATGAAACCCCTGCCTACTACATGTACTATGTAGCTGAACCACTAGTTTTCATTCCGTCTGTGCACAACAGCGTAAGTAACCTTGAGATTAAAATTCAAATTCTTCTTAGGAATTCAAAAATCCTTAGGAAGAAATATTAAGAGTTTGATCAGAGAGTACTTACAATTTTGAAAGCACCCTTCAATTGTTGGCAAGGAACTGTCTATTCCCTCTTTCTCTCACTCGACACACACACTCTCTCTCTCTCCTTCAAGCCTTCTGTATGACATGACATGATAGGTGTCCCCAATTAGCATACTGTTAATGTAAGCTAACTAATTAAGACATGTTAATAAAGTTTTATTATTATTATGTGATACTTAACCTTGGTTATTTCTTTTTCATGTCCTATCCATCTCTGTGTCACCACACCTGAGCGGAGATTAAACAGCACTACTGTCTGGGAATGAAAATAAGCACTTAATCAACACAAAAGAATCATTCAGTCAAACCTATTTGTAGTGGGTAATGAAGGACAATAAATTATTATAATATAGCAATGATATAGCGCACGCTCTGATTAGCTAGAGTTCTATGAACTATTTCCCCATGGGCTGCACACTCTCATCAACTTCCCACAGGCCTCGTCTGATCGCACGCGCGCTGGTTAAAATAACGCGCATGGTCATTGGCTAAAATTGCTATGAACTATTTCCCCATGAACTGCACGCTCTCTAGATGCCATATGATAAATCAATTAGTCAACTCGTGTCCATGTGCCCATTGCGTTATAGACGCACGAGAGAAAATATAAAGAACTCTTAACAAGCTAGTCGCACTTGGCTACGCCTCGTGCCACTCTTACGCTTCTTAAGAGTTCTTTATATTTTCTCTCGTGTGTCTATAACGCAATAGGCGCATGGACGCTCGTTGACTAATTTACCCAGATCTCAAACTCTTGATGTTTTTCAGACGTGTCTTGAAGTCACAAATTTCACAAATGAAATCTAGCCTTACAAGCTTAAGTATTGGACTCACAATTCAGTAACTTAGTTGTTATTTTACCAATCACCTTATATTATTAGATGCTTACAGCTTAGCCAACTAAAAACCTCTAAGCTTATATTTATGATTTCAGTTAGTAAATAAAGTATACGTTTTTGTTATTGACATATTCAAAGTTCTGATATACCGGCGTACATGTACCTGAATAGGTTTGAACGCCCATCTTGTTTAAATCAAAGTTATTATTTGTATTGTATTTTAATAATGTGTAGTGTCAATAAAAGCTTATAAAATCAGATGATCTTTCGGCATTAACGTAACTCATAAGATTAATAAATGACTAGCTTAGATGAGAACACTACGATGTCTATCAGTATACTCTACATCTCGTTGGATACATACTCTGTCAGCGCTGCCAGACAAGCAGAAACCTTCAGAAAACGTCGAAAGACAAGTCACGGCATCTCTATGCACGGGCTCATATTCAGTCGCTTGATGGCTCGCAATGACATCAATCAGGCCTTCATCGCCGTAACATCCTTTACTTTTACGCGGTTTAGACTTCCGCAGCCCCATCCATACACTCTCAAAGCAACGAAAACAGCCCGGTTGCATTAAAACTAATTTAGAATCTTTGTTTTCAGGATTAAATTTGAAGATTTCGAGTGAATACGTCGGCCATTTTGTTTGAGTAAACGATTTGGCTGACCAGCGGTTATAGATATTGCTTTGATTTGATTGGCTAAAGTGTTTTGATTTGATTGGTTGGATGAAAGAGCGGGCAAATACGTCATTCAAAAACAAAATTTAATTGGTTGAAGTGACGTTACGTATAAGTGACGTCATAATTGTCACAGCTGTTGCTAAGTTACAAGCAAGAAGTTTGTAAATGAACGAAAGTTCTTTATCTTGTGGATTTTTAACTATCACAGAGAGACAAGAAGACAAATTTGGTAAAATTCAAGCCCACAAAGCTTTCATAGAGCGCTGCTCTTTCTCACACGACGACAACCTGCTAGCAACTTGCTCGGGAGATGAAACTTTGAAAATATGGGAAGTTTGGAACTCATCACTTTTGTTCACTTTGAACGGACACGAAGGAGCGGTCTGGGACTGTGAGTTTAACTCGGATTCTTCACTCCTTTGCTCTTGCTCGAGCGACAAAACTGTGCGTGTTTGGAAACTAGCTGAACGTAGGGTACTTACACAGAGAAAACATCCAACAACAGTCTGGGTTTGTCGGTTTTGTCCTGGGCCTACCCAAGCCATTGCATCGTGTTCTTCTAATTATAGCATAATTATCTGGAACTACGCAGACGATTGTATTGTCCGGGTTATCGAAGGACATCGCAATGTTGTCGAAGATATAAGTTTCTCTCCCTTCGATGGGTCTACAATTGCCTCATGTTCGCGGGATAAAAATGTCTATCTATGGAGAAATTATCTCTCCCTCTCGCAACAAAAGTCGGAACCGGTAGTACTCAGAGGCCATACAGGGCGTGTGAATTCATGTGCCTTCTCGCCTTTAAGCGACGACAAACTTGTATCGTGTTCGTCTGATTTAAAGATTATAGTATGGGACACAGTGGGTGTGGTCAAACTACACGTGATGTGTGGACATCATAATGCTATATGGAAGTGTACTTTTGGTCTGTATCGGGGACATCTACTGTTAGCCACGTGTTCTAGTGACAGGTCTTTGAGGTAAGATTATAGTATGGGATACCGTGGGTGTGGTCAAACTACACGTGCTGTGTGGACATTATAATGCTATATGGAAGTGTACTTTTGGTCTGTATCGGGGACATCTACTGTTAGCCACGTGTTCTAGTGACAGGTCTTTGAGGTAAGATTATAGTATGGGACACCGTGGGTGTGGTCAAACTACACGTGATGTGTGGACATTATAATGCTATATGGAAGTGTGCTTTTGGTCTGTATCGGGGACATCTACTGTTAGCCACGTGTTCTAGTGACGAACCCTAGTGACAGGTCTTTGAGGTAAGTTTATAGTATGGGACACTGTAGGGTAGGTATGGTCAAACTACACGTGCTGTGTGGACATTATAATGCTATATGGAAGTGTGCTGAAACTGATGTGGTGCTATTTCAAGGTCGTAGAAACTTCAACGATACAATATACAATTCAATACAATAGAGGCGTTTTCGTATGAGTGGGAATGTAATGCCGTGCCGTGCAGTATTGAAAGAGTTTGATTGGACGAGATGCATCTGCACGCTTTTTGATTGGTTCAGAAAGAACCCATTTGAGTGCCACGGTACCGTATAGGTTTCCCACTCATACGAAAACGACTCTAACGATAACTATCATAACACTGTGTTTTCTTTACAGAATTTGGGATCCCAAATCAGGCTGCGAGTTGAAAAAGTTTGTCAATTTTGACTCGCTTCTGGACCCACAAGCTCAATTGTTCTGCTGCGCTTTCTCAAGCAATTCAGCCAGTGGTGAAACCAGACTCGCTGTTACGTCATTAGAAGGCGGGCTATATATAGCCAGACTTGATGACGTCATTAATGACGTAATTGAACTACTCGAGTAGCCGGATTCATTACTTCATCGATGACGTAGTTAGAGTAATGGATAGATTCGATTACTTCGTTGATGACGTACCTGGTGAAGAACGTGTAGAAGATGACGTCATGGTTGATGATCTTGGTTGACTGTATCGGATGACATCACTGCTAATGACGTCGTTGAGTGGATCAGATGACATCACTGATGACGATATGGATATGTAGATGACGTCACTGATGACATAGGCGCTGGTTTGTTAATGTCACGTACACTTGTTCGGCATGGATTTAGTGATCGACATGTATGAAATGTACTAGTGGTTTGCCAAAATATCTATTGATTTCTACGAATTACACAGGCATCCCAAGCCTAATTGTCATCTTATTCAATAAAATCACCATAATCATCGTGTATCATTGTCATCATCATCATTATCACTATCATTATTACAGTCAAAGGACATGAAGCGTGCCCCTCTATACTGCAATATTCAATGCATTATTGGATTTTTGGTCGTTTCAATCTTCTGTTTACGAAAACAAAATTAAACTCATATCACGAATTCTGACTGCACTCCGGGATTCAACCAAGGAAGTGCCATCGTATATTTTTGCATGGTGATGTTAAAGAAAATGTGGTGTAGAGTCATAAAACACAAATTTTAACGATATGTACACGTGCATGATATACGCTGCCATCTCAGGCCCGTAGCCAGGGGGGGTGCACGGGGTGCGTTCGCACCCCCCCCCACAGACCCCCAAAAGGTCCACATATGTTGGGGAAAGGTCCATATATCAATATGCATTGGTTTGCCGAGACAGTGCAGGAAGTAATTAGCAATATTAGCAATATGCGTAAATCACAAACAGCTCTTGGAGAACGCTGAAAATAGCATTTCCGAGACGCGACAAACCCACCATATATTCTTCACGGGAGCGGGGGGGGGGGGGAGGTTCGGAAATCTCCAGAGCTGTCCGCCATCTTGTTTTTGGTAGTAAAGTACGCTAATGTAGCGTATGTTTGATAGTTTGGTCCACTTTGGCCTGGAGAGCACCTCCCCACAAAAAATCCTGGCTACGGGCCTGCATCTGTCACGGTGCGAGTACAATCAATGTATAAACAATGTTTACGTGAATTTAGCGTAACTTTCTCTTCCCAGTAAACTGCGACATACTTGAGCTTTCTTTTCACAGCTTTCGAGATATACACGTGATAGAGACTCTGATTCTTGAATAGTGGTTTGACATTCTTCCATGTTAAAATGTTTTGACTTCGCGATCATAGGCGTGGGAACGGTCCACTCTGATTGGTTGATTTGGGTTTAATGGCACTGATGGTATTCCTGTGTAGTTTCTATATATGGAGTTAGACGGTTCGTGATTTGAATTTACAGTATTTTTGTTTCCATTAACGGAAGATTGAACTGACGAGAACGACAAATAATGAATTTTAAGTTCAATAATGAATTTAATATTGCAGTCTAGGGAGGCACGCTTCATGTCCTTTGACTGTAACATATCTTCATCAATATCTTCATCAAAACTCCCACTATCGGCAGAAGCATCGTCGATCGCACCATTGTCATCATTATCATCGTTATCATTACAGAATATTTTCAAAAACGTTCACTAATACAAGTTGAGATATTATGATGTAAATTTTGCACTCCCCATATTAACCCAACACTGAAAAACAGCATGTTTCTATATATTGAATGTAACCACCGTAACTAACTAAAATTGTCTGTCTGTCCGTCTACTTCACCAACTGCCCGAATACGATTCGTATCCTGTGCGCGCCCTCGTCCTTACATCGAGGTGCCTGTCTCAGTACGTGATAAATTAAATCTCATTATCATGATCTTCTTCATCATCATTATATTCACTATCATCATCATCATCATATCAACCATAAAATATATGATCATGATACCATACTGATCATCATACTTTTTATTTACAAAAGCTGAGAATCAAGTTATAAATACATACGAAGTAAAGTATTTTAATTAGCATTTCGCTTCCTTTAATTCAATTTATATCAGTTATTATGAAACTAATGCGTATATATAATACAATTATAGTGGTCTGTATATTCAGAAAAAGTAGGTTTCTTCGTTAAAAACTAAATTATTATTATTATTATTTTATTATTAAATTACAATAATTATCTTTGGTAAGAAGACGATAAATCTGTATATAGATATAATACTGTTTCCGTGTGTGTATTTGCTGACTGCAAAGGTACGCTTGATGAATACAAACTAAATTTTTCTTCTTACTGAAATAATATCATATTTTTTTGGAATATTTACAACGTATACATCTTATAAAATTTAGAGATAATAATTTTAAGATTTTGCTTCGTTAATTAGTTTTTCATCTAAAAATGCTGCAGATAAACTCACAATGTACTCTAAGACCACGAGATAAAACGTAATTCTTTAATTATCTTAAATTTTCAAATGAAATGCGGCGACTTATCGTAAAATGGCGGTCGGCCATTGTTCGCTCATCCCGCCGTATTTCTTCGCGAAATTTCAGCGCCATTTTGTTTGAGTTCAAGCTGAATTCCTAGTTCTTCGTCCTGGAATTCGTCTGCAGTCTTCATTCAGGACTTCTACTCTGTCTTTAATCAAACTGTATCCTTCTCTCAAGGACTGCAAATCGTTTGCCATTTCTTTCAGTTGCAGTTTCAGTTCTTCCAGTCTTGACGTAGCGACGCTCGGATTCGTCGCCGAGAAATGTCGCGTTTCGGGTTCCATCCTCCAAGGTAACTAATAAATAAACTATAAACGTTTCTCAGAACACCAGAATTGAATTAATGCATGGAGTTGTTTCTGTATGTTTTGACTTTTGTTTGCTGCTAGCTGTGGCGGCAGTTTTGTTTCGGAGTTTATAAGAAACGATGTCAACAGTTTGGTTGGATTCAATGGCGGCTTTTTCGGCGAGTTTGCTTGGAGATCTAGCGTTGAGCATCTACGAAACTACCATTCCTTCCTCAGCTAGCCTATGCGTTCTTCCCTTCTCTCTGGAGCTAACGCTCTTTGGTCGGGACACTAGTATTGTATCTAAATGCAACGGTTTGTTTTGTTTAAGCGTGTGGTGTTGAATCGACAGGTAGCGTGTCCAACCGATATTGATATTCAAAACCACGACGCTCTATTCGCGTCTTATTTTCGTTTTCTTTCTTTTATTGTTCGTTCAGCTTCTTCTTTTCATCTGAAATTTCAGTCAGTGTTGTTGGTCGAATTTTGAGGTTTTTCTGATTGTCGTAATATAATCCAAGTTCGACTGTATCACACCAAGTCAACGATGTAAAATTTACACTAATTTTTTTTGTCAATTCTGTATATGTACAGCAGCGTGGCAGCTTTCTAGAAGTATTGTCGTGAAACGGTCAGTAAAAATGAAGCTATTTTAATACAACAAAATATAAGTTACATAGTTATAATGTGTAAACTTCCTTATACATGGCCGTTCGACGTATCAGTTGTTCTTACATACCATGGAAATCGAAAATATATGCGGTTAAATGTTTATAATTTTAAGCTACAATCTTCTAAACCGAAGAAGAAGCATTTTTCACACCAAAAGTGTCCCAATATTCGGTCGAGCGTCGGTGCTTTGCGCAAACAACAGCATCGAAATGGCTTCTTGCATTTATTTGTTTGAATTCAGTGATTTTGCTCTCGACTGGCTTTTATTTCCAAGCCATCAGTTCGTGAAAAAAAATATTATACATTAACCATGCTGATGTTAATTAATTTTCAAGCAATTACTGGCATATGTATTTAAAGGACTCCAGCTGAAAACCAAATTGGTTCAAGTTAGTTTACATTCGTAAACTGCCGTTGGAATTTTGAGTTTTAAAAGCTAGTTTTACAATTTCATCGCTTCAAAATGGAAAACTAGATCAAATAGCATTGAAATGATATGCCAGTTACAATCTTAATTTGATTATTTCATCTGGCTAGTTATAATTAGGTATTTTCCACCATTGTAGAACACGGACTGTATAAGCGATATATAAGCTTTTATATTATTATTATTATTATTATTATTATTATTATTATTATTATTATTATTATTATTATTATTATTATTATTATTATTATTATTATTATTATTATTATTATTGTTATAATTATTATTATTATTATTATTATTATTATTATTATTATTGTTATTATTATTATCGTTATTTATTTATTTTAATAATAATGATAACTTTATTTCTCAAAACAAATTACAAATTATTATTATTATTATTATTATTATTATTATTATTATTATTATTATTATTGTGACAAATATTTCCATTTTCTCGCTCTATATTTTAATTCAAATCATTTCAACAAAGAAAGAAAGAAAGAAATATTAAACAAATAAACATATATCTCCATGAATGAATGATTGAAATTATTCTCATGTTTACAATATTATTTACGTATATTTTGTGGTCAAAAACGTCGCCAAAGACTTGAAACCACAAATTGCAGAGCACAACACGAACCCTTACTAAGATGGAGATTAAAATCAAAGTTGGAGCAGATTCTTCATCAAAAACATCCCGGCAAATGCTATTTAATTTAAAAAGCTTAAAAACAATTATTTCTTAAATAAAATTTTCAAACTGCAGACTGCTTTAAATAAATATGTGTTGCGAAAACTTTGGGGGTTCGTCGCGGAGATATTTTGGCATCCTGACCAATACCATGTGCTTTCCAGCAGGTATGAACGATTTTCGGTAACGAAAAACTAAATATTTCATTCTTTTGTGTCATACAGATTCATAGGCGCTTGTACACCATCGACCGTCTGTTTATTCGCGAATATAGCGTCTCAAAATGACATACATTTGACTATTATTGGTCGTGCAATCTTGAAGGGACATCAAACTGTATCGGGTAAGTGTTTTCGGCTGTAATTTTAGCATTTTCGTGTCCCTAAAGCTAAAACCTATCTTGTTAGAATGAGCTACGATGTATTCCCACGCAAACCATTGCTGTTCTATCGGGGTTAGTTTTATTGTATGCCAAATTGAATTCATGTTTGAAAGCAAAATGAAGAAGTATAGACTCGTGAATATGCTAAAAATTCCAATATGCTTAATCCCGCTAAATCAAAGCAAATATTCAATGTTTCCATTTGTGTTAGCGTATCATAAGCACTCTGCTTATCTCGTACCTAATACAATTGACACCAAGTACATTTCAATTAAAACAGCTTAGTCTATAAGATGACAAGGATAAAACTTATAAGGGGCTAGTAGTCAAACTAGTACAGACTGCATCGGTGTATACTAATAATCAAGCAAGTGTACTATAGCATGAAACTTTAACAACGTGAAAAAAGCACTAACATTAATTATCACGTTTTGGACGCCAGAAAAACAGCGACTGCCGTCGACCGGTAAGTACACAGTGTTAAAGTTTCATTCTACACACATGTCCAATCGAGATAAAACTTAACCTCTAATTATATCAGAAAAATAGCTATTGTTTTATCTTTTAGTAAGCAAAATATGGCTGTAAATATTTATAAGATTGAGTTATATTTTGACATTTCGTCTAAGGTATTTACAACCTGCAAATTACCGAGTTCTCATTCAGTATGTTCTCCGCGGCTTCGATTGTAGCCGTATAAATTATGGAAACGATTTATCTCTAGATCATAACTACGATACAATAACTTGTTCTTATACAGGTGTATAAAAGTCACAGAAATGGAGAAGATTTCCCTAGTTTTAGTCGTTTGCTTGCATCTTTCTTTTCTCTCGACAAACTCAGTTGCTCAAGGTAAGGAACATAGTAATAATAATAATACTGAATGTTTATATATAGCGCATTTCACAATTGCACAATGAGGGTTTATCACGTAATTTCAAAACTCATAGGACAAAAAATGATTATCATAGCTGGAAAGAGCTCGTTGAAATTAGTAAAAATGTGAAGTTTGGAAAAGATCGCTCCACAAATTACGAAGATATGAATTTTCAAAAATCGAAATTTTATATGAAAACCTTTGGAAATTACGCTTGGAGGCAACTCTTGCCTCCAACAAAGGTATTTCGATTTTTGAAAATTCATATCTTCGTAATTTGTGGAGCGATCTTTTCCACACTTCACATTTTTACTAATTTCAACGAGCTCTTTCCAGCTATGATAATTATTTTGTTGTCCTATGAGTTTTGAAATTATGTGATAAACCCTCATTGCAATGGAGGAATTTTCGGGCTGCATATGAAAGGCGTCCATGGCAGCCGAGCAGCTTACAATCATGAGGAGTTAGTATGTTATGCCTCCAATTTGAAGTAGGCTATTGAACCTTATTAACCGGGTAACAATCCCCTACTCGATCTTTTCGAAGAGTCGACAAGGTTCTTTGATGTCTGCCCCGAATCTGCAATATATGATCAACAGAATTTACGCGTTTTTGAAATGTTTGAACAATTTAACCAAAATAAGGTGACAGTCCCGTTCAATTTAGGAAAATTAATTTTTGTTATTCACCACTTTAATAATATCTACTACTACTACTACTACTACTACTACTACTACTACTACTACTACTACTACTACTACTACTACTACTACTACTACTACTACTACTACTACTACTACTACTACTACTACTACTACTACTACTACTATGCTACACTACCACTACCACTACTACTACTACTACTACTACTACTACTACTACTACTACTACTACTACTACTACTACTACTACTACTACTACTACTACTACTACTACTACTACTACTGCTGCTACTACTACTACTACTACTACTACTACTACTACTACTACTACTACTACTACTACTACTACTACTACTACTACTACTACTACTACTACTACTACTACTAATAATAATAATAATAATAATACTACTACTACTACTACTACTACTACTACTACTACTACTACTACTACTACTACTACTACTACTACTACTACTACTACTACTACTACTACTACTATCTACTACTACTACTACTACTACTACTACTACTACTACTAATAATAATAATAATAATACTAGCTACTACTACTACTACTACTGCTGCTACTACTACTACTACTACTATACTACTAATACTACTATACTACTACTACTACACTGCTGCTACTACTACTACTACTACTACTACTACTACTACTACTACAACTACTACTACTGCTGCTACTACTACTACTACTACTACTACTACTACTACTACTACTACTACTACTACTACTACTACTACTACTACTACTACTACTACTACTACTACTACTACTACTACTACTACTACTACTACTACTACTACTACTACTACTACTACTACTACTACTACTACTACTACTACTACTACTACTACTACTACTACTACTACTACTACTACTACTACTACTACTACTACTACTACTACTACTACTACTACTACTACTACTACTACTACTACTACTACTACTACTACTACTACTACTACTACTACTACTACTACTACTACTACTACTACTACTACTACTACTACTACTACTACTACTACTACTACTACTACTACTACTACTACTACTACTACTACTACTACTACTACTACTACTACTACTACTACTACTACTACTACTACTACTACTACTACTACTACTACTACTACTACTACTACTACTATACTACTACTACTACTACTACTACTACTACTACTACTACTACTACTACTACTACTACTACTACTACTACTACTACTACTACTACTACTACTACTACTACTACTACTACTACAACCGTACTACTACTACTACTACTACTACTACTAGTACAGGACTACTATTACCAGAAGTACATAATTATGTACTTCTGCTATTACTAATACTAATCACAACAAACCGACAACGTACCACCATGTAAAGCTAAACTATAAGTATAAATCAGGAGCCCATAAGTAGGAGCGTCCATACGGTATTGGGTAGTGTCACAGCGTTTTCACATGAGTGTGGTTATTTTTAACAGTTTTCCCGCGAATTTTGACCAATCAGAGAACGTTTCCGGTATATATGACGTTTTTATGAATTTTGATGAGATGGCAGGTAAAATAAAGATGGCATCTGATAGCGACAAAGAGTATTCTTCAAGTGAACTAAACTACCGAATCGTCTAGTGATAGTGAGAGCAGTATTGAGTCATTCGGTACATAAAAATCAATTGAAAGTGATAGTGGTGACGATTGTGCTTCTAAAGGCATCCAAAGCAAGTGGTTCGAAGAACTCGAAGTGACCGAAGGAGAAGCTGTTGTACAAAGTTGTAGCGTATGGATGCAAATTAGCCGAAGACTTTCAAAGACATATTTTCGTCTAAACGGCTATTTCGTCAGAAAGTGAATTCAATTTATTCATATTTCTGATCAGAAAACACACGTTCACATTATCTATCCACGAAACTCTGCCACGAAACCGCCTGGCCATCACTTCAATTCAAATCCTGTAAGTTCACTTCGTTCGGGAAACGCAGTCTAGAATTTTAGGTCAAGGTTCAAAGTAGCCGCGGCCTATGGAATCCCGGGAAGTTGTTGGAATGATAAAATTAGGAATCAGACACAAAGAAAAACTGGATAATTCTGACTTTTATTTGTACATTTATTCGAGTCTGTCCGCCATTTTATTTTTGTCGTGAAACCGGACATGAAACCGTTATACCGGAAACGTTCTCTGATTGGTCAAATGACCTTCTTTCGCGGAAAAACTGTTCTAAAAATAACCACACTTGTGAAAACGCTGTGACATAGACCCGCCCAGTATGGAGCATGGACGCTCCTACTTATGGGCTCCTGTATAAATATATAGCTGATCGACTCGGGACAAACTTAACTTTTTTCTCAGAAATGCAACGAATATGCGTCCCTGGCATCGAACACTACAACGTCACCCTCGCGAGAGGAGTAGAAGCAGGGACGTACCGTCGATTAGGTGCAGTTCAAAATGTACAAGAATGCCTGGACAAATTGTGTAATCGAGGAGAAGGCGATGTTGCTTACATGTTAAACAGTATCTGCTACATCATCAAGTGCTTCGACGTCAGTTCCTGCGACTTTGCCTCCATGCCGTTTTCGCAGGATTTGAAGTCAATCCTCATCGAGGTCAGGTGGAAAGGTGAGTCTCATTCGTTTCTACTTTAGTTACTTACTCAGCGGGCTGCTTATGGCACGCCGAGTTGAAAATTCCTATGGCCAGAAATCGCCAACTGGGTACCAAGGCGCATGCGCTCTGTGCCGCTGAGGAAACCGAAGGCTCATTAATTGCTGAAGCCCGCTGAGTTCACTTGTTTATTTTATTTGATCTTCAAACAAACGCAAAGAAAGTCGACATCAAGTTTGGAAAAACAGTAAGAATAAAGTGAGCGTTTGAAGGTATCATAAGAGGGTGAACTGAGCACGGATGTACTGATACCTTGAGCAGCATTACGTACGTCTTAAAATGATATCGACTTGCAGTAATCCGTTTGACTCATTAATAAACATGAATCTTGTTACCATCGTTACAGAGGTTCCCTTGACAACGACCGCCAGGCCGCTTTCCACCGACGATCAATCTTTGACATCAATGGCTCCTCCACCAACGAATCCAGGTGAGTGCGTCGGTTCTACGGAGGTGTTTTTGTATGAGTGAGAAAGATAAGGTACCGTATTGAAATATAGTTTAATTGGCTGAGATGCATCTGTACGCTTTTTGATTGGTTCAGAAAGGAAGCCATTTGAGTGTCACAGTAACGTACCGTATTGAAATATAGTTTAATTGGCTGAGATGCATCTGTACGCTTTTTGATTGGTTCAGAAAGGTTGAGTGTCACGGTACCGTTCCGTATTGAAAGAGTTTGATTGGATGAGATGCATCTGTACGCTTTTTGATTGGTTCAGAAAGGAAGCCATTTGAGTGCCACGGTACCGTACCGTATTGAAAGAGTTTGATTGGATGAGATGCATCTGTACGCTTTTTGATTGGTTCAGAAAGGAAGCCATTTGAGTGTCACGGTACCGTTCCGTATTGAAAGAGTTTGATTGGATGAGATGCATCTGTACGCTTTTTGATTGGTTCAGAAAGGAAGCCATTTGAGTGTCACGGTACCGTTCCGTATTGAAAGAGTTTGATTGGATGAGATGCATCTGTACGCTTTTTGATTAGTTCAGTTCAGAAAGGAAGCCATTTGAGTGTCACGGTACCGTTCCGTATTGAAAGAGTTTGATTGGATGAGATGCATCTGTACGCTTTTTGATTAGTTCAGAAAGGAAGCCATTTGAGTGTCACGGTACCGTTCCGTATTGAAAGAGTTTGATTGGATGAGATGCATCTGTACGCTTTTTGATTGGTTCAGAAAGGAAGCCATTTGAGTGTCACGGTACCGTTCCGTATTGAAAGAGTTTGATTGGATGAGATGCATCTGTACGCTTTTTGATTAGTTCAGAAAGGAAGCCATTTGAGTGTCACGGTACCGTTCCGTATTGAAAGAGTTTGATTGGATGAGATGCATCTGTACGCTTTTTGATTAGTTCAGAAAGGAGGCCATTTGAGTGTCACGGTACCGTTCCGTATTGAAAGAGTTTGATTGGATGAGATGCATCTGTACGCTTTTTGATTGGTTCAGAAAGGAAGCCATTTGAGTGTCACGGTACCGTTCCGTATTGAAAGAGTTTGATTGGATGAGATGCATCTGTACGCTTTTTGATTAGTTCAGAAAGGAGGCCATTTGAGTGTCACGGTACCGTTCCGTATTGAAAGAGTTTGATTGGATGAGATGCATCTGTACGCTTTTTGATTGGTTCAGAAAGGAAGCCATTTGAGTGTCACGGTACCGTTCCGTATTGAAAGAGTTTGATTGGATGAGATGCATCTGTACGCTTTTTGATTAGTTCAGAAAGGAAGCCATTTGAGTGTCACGGTACCGTTCCGTATTGAAAGAGTTTGATTGGATGAGATGCATCTGTACGCTTTTTGATTGGTTCAGAAAGGAAGCCATTTGAGTGTCACGGTACCGTTCCGTATTGAAAGAGTTTGATTGGATGAGATGCATCTGTACGCTTTTTGATTGGTTCAGAAAGGAAGCCATTTGAGTGTCACGGTACCGTTCCGTATTGAAAGAGTTTGATTGGATGAGATGCATCTGTACGCTTTTTGATTGGTTCAGAAGAAGGAAGCCATTTGAGTGTCACGGTACCGTTCCGTATTGAAAGAGTTTGATTGGATGAGATGCATCTGTACGCTTTTTGATTGGTTCAGAAAGGAAGCCATTTGAGTGTCACGGTACCGTTCCGTATTGAAAGAGTTTGATTGGATGAGATGCATCTGTACGCTTTTTGATTAGTTCAGAAAGGAAGCCATTTGAGTGTCACGGTACCGTTCCGTATTGAAAGAGTTTGATTGGATGAGATGCATCTGTACGCTTTTTGATTGGTTCAGAAAGGAAGCCATTTGAGTGTCACGGTACCGTTCCGTATTGAAAGAGTTTGATTGGATGAGATGCATCTGTACGCTTTTTGATTAGTTCAGAAAGGAAGCCATTTGAGTGTCACGGTACCGTTCCGTATTGAAAGAGTTTGATTGGATGAGATGCATCTGTACGCTTTTTGATTGGTTCAGAAAGGAAGCCATTTGAGTGTCACGGTACCGTTCCGTATTGAAAGAGTTTGATTGGATGAGATGCATCTGTACGCTTTTTGATTGGTTCAGAAAGGAAGCCATTTGAGTGTCACGGTACCGTTCCGTATTGAAAGAGTTTGATTGGATGAGATGCATCTGTACGCTTTTTGATTGGTTCAGAAAGGAAGCCATTTGAGTGTCACGGTACCGTTCCGTATTGAAAGAGTTTGATTGGATGAGATGCATCTGTACGCTTTTTGATTGGTTCAGAAAGGAAGCCATTTGAGTGTCACGGTACCGTTCCGTATTGAAAGAGTTTGATTGGATGAGATGCATCTGTACGCTTTTTGATTGGTTCAGAAAGGAAGCCATTTGAGTGTCACGGTACCGTTCCGTATTGAAAGAGTTTGATTGGATGAGATGCATCTGTACGCTTTTTGATTGGTTCAGAAAAGAAGCCATTTGAGTGTCACGGTACCGTTCCGTATTGAAAGAGTTTGATTGGATGAGATGCATCTGTACGCTTTTTGATTGGTTCAGAAAAGAAGCCATTTGAGTGTCACGGTACCGTTCCGTATTGAAAGAGTTTGATTGGATGAGATGCATCTGTACGCTTTTTGATTGGTTCAGAAAAGAAGCCATTTGAGTGTCACGGCACCGTAGGTTTCCCACTCTTACGAAAACGACTCTAATACTCCAATCATGCACTAAACTCATTTCGCCAATCAGAAATTCTAGCTGAAAATAGCTGATCTTATTTCTTGAATTAAGAACTTCAGCAAGACTAGAATATCAAATGCGCTAAAGCTATGTTCTCGAGTTAATTAAAGCTAGGATCCGATGACATATACTGACGAAATTCCTCATATTCAAGATAGCTTCCAAATATGGCATTCTGTTACCAAATAAGGAAATGGACCGGAAGTAGAACTCCAAACACAGATTTCCCAAGGATATCGAGAGAATTGGTTAATTATATAGTATATTGATGTTGCTATTGTACATAGACTCTCTAAGCGCTCTTGGACCTTTGGCCGAAAACAGCGCTATACAAATAAATTATTATTATTTTATTTTTATTATTATGATGGGTTAAAACTTAAAACTTACTTATTTCAGAAGGCATATTTATAACACACTGATGCATTATTCAAGTTATTATTTAATACTTTTACATTCAAAGTTTACTTTATATTTCATTTTAATTGTGAAGCGCATTTGAACATTTTTATGCTAATTTGCGCTATATAAATACAGACTATTATTATTATTATTATTGTTATTATTATTATTATTATTATTATAGGATTTTTTATCTATTTTTTATCTCTTATTTGTAATTTGTTTTGAGAAATAAAGTTATTATTTATCATTGTTATTATTATTATTATTATTGTTATTATTATTATTATTATTGTTGTTATTATTATTATTATTATTATTATTATTATTATTATTATTATTATTATTATTATTATTTGTTATTATTATTATTATTATTATTATTATTATTATTATTATTATTATTATTATTGTTTGTTATTATTATTATTATTATTATTATTATTATTATTATTATTATTATTATTATTATTATTATTATTATTATTATTATTATTATTATTATTATTATTATTATTATTATTATTATTATTATTATTATTATGGTCTTGAAATTAATGTTCTTTTGTTATTCACAGTTAGATTATACTGTATAATAATAATAATAATAATAATAATAATAATAATAATAATAATAACAATAATAATAATAATGTATACGCAGCAGATCACTCATTAAATTACTGATGATGGCAGCAGCACTGCCGAAACATGTCTAACCTAAAAGTTGTCGTGATTTTCATCAAACTATTATTATTATCATCATTATTATCCATTGTTCTTCATGGCAGGACCTCCCGTAGGACCTGACGGTAAAGTAGCTACTTCCACCGAGCATCGTTTGCTTCAGGATATCATCTACACCTCTGCGTACGACCGTGAGGTCCGACCAGTCGTCACTTATGAAGATCAACTCAAAATTCTCTTCCAACTGAAGCTTGTACAGATTGTCGATGTGGTGAGGGGTAGGCTGCACCACAGGCAGCCCAACCATTGCTTCTTTGCATGCGCGCGTCTTTTTTGATGGGTTTCCTGTGTTTCTATTCAATACTGCATTTATGCGGGCGTGTCGTACGGGACGCACACAGGAAGCCCAACATAATACGTGTTGCGCGCGCGCTCTACCACAGGAAACCCATCAAAAAAGACGCGCGATTACAAATATCTTTTTTTTTATTAATTATAAATAGCCTTATAATTATGGTTGGGCTGCTTGTGGCTGCACACATCAAAATCCGCGAAGATAATTACGCTCACCTCCGGTCTGTGATCAATGTTAGAGCACTATTTATGTATGTACAGACAATTGCAAAAATTCTGTAAATCAAGTACATCAGTATATCCATATATCGGGTGCATTATGGGTAAACTTGAAAGAGGGAACCGTGAACGAAAATGCTGTAGGTATACGTAGGATCTGTAAAAGATCTAATCAGCTATACATATGGCAAACATGAAATTCAAGAAAGGCTGATACTACGTAGAAATAAACACACAAACACCAACATGATAGAGCAAGAGAGAGCCAGGATCGGCAACCGTAGACAGCTGTTTCGTTCTTTTGGAACTCATCAGTACGGTGTAGCGAGAGCAACAAACACCAACTCAGAAAGCCAATGTATGTTACTATATAATGTATGTTACTATGTATGTTATTATTATGGGTAATACTATTTTAGAGTTTTTCCACAAAATATGCAGCAGAGACTTACAAACAACAAACTAGAGACTAAATTACATAACATTCTAGAGTTTCACCAATGTTGCTTGCGTGAAACATCATTTAGGGGACTTTTTCAATTACCCATAATGCACCCGATATATGGATATACTGATATACTTGATTTACATAATTTTTGCAAAGGGCTGTATATATATATGATTATTGCGAGTTATCGTTTCTAATTTTTCATGTTTTTCCTTTCAGTCTGAAAAGGAGGAATCGTTTCGAGTTAACGTTTGGACAACGCAGGTAACAATCTCGTCCCAGATCCCTGCGTCCTCGTGGTCTTCATTTGTTGTCGCTGTCCATGGGGAACGTGGCCACTATGAAAGAGACTGTGCAGGAAAATAGCACTCTACTGACAATATCGATTCAATAAATACACTATAATGATAGAGATGAAATGTCATGATGATATTGATAATTTATTGATGATGATTAAGATTTATGATGACGATGATCGGTGATAATGATTGATGGTGATGATGATGACAATGATGATGTTGATTGATAATGATGACGATGATGATGATGCTTGATGATGATAATGACGATTGATAATGACGATTGATAATGACGATTGATAATGACGATTGATAATGACGATTAATTATTTATTATTATTAATGATGATATGCTTGATGATGATGAATGATGTTGATGACAATTGATGATGATAATGATTGATGATATATTCTGAATGTTTGTATAGCAATGGCAGGATCCTTTCTTGAGATGGGACCCGACTAAGTATGACGGTATCGACACTATTAACGTTGAGCCTGACATGATATGGTTGCCCATTGTTATCCTGTACAACAAGTAGGTTTTTGTGTATTTTTTTTCTCGTTTTCTTTACAAGTTTTGCTATGATTTAATTGTTTTAATATGTTAGCTCATCATTACATTGTGTGAGTTTAGTTTAGCGAAAATAGAGTACAAATAAAGTACAAATAGACAATAGCTAAGTACATTTGACGACATTGAATAAAGGTTATTGTATTGTATTGTATTGTATATTGTATTGTATCGTGTTGTATTGTATTGTATTGTATTGTATCGTGTTGTATTGTATTGTATTGTATTGTATCGTATTGTATTGTATTGTTGTATTGTATTGTATTGTATTGGTACTGTATTGTATTGTATCGTATTGTATCCGTATGGTATCGTATTGTATTGTATTGTTGTATTGTATTGTATTGTATTGTATTGGTACTGTATTGTATTGTATTGTATCGTATCGTATCGTATCGTATCGTATCGTATCGGTATTGTATTGTATTGTATTGTATCATATCGTATCGTATCGTATTGTATTGGTATTGTATCGTATTGTATCGTATTGTATCGTATTGTATCGTGTCGTGTCGTGTCGTGTCGTGTCGTATCGTATCGTATCGTAGTGTACTAGTGTATTGTAGTGTAGTGTAGTGTAGTGTAGTGTAGTGTAGTGTAGTGTAGTGTAGTGTAGTGTAGTGTAGTGTAGTGTAGTGTAGTGTAGTAGTGTAGTGTAGTGTAGTGTAGTGTAGTGTAGTGTAGTGTAGTGTGTAGTGTAGTGTAGTGTAGTGTAGTGTAGTGTAGTGTAGTGTAGTGTAGTGTAGTGTAGTGTAGTGTAGTGTAGTGTAGTGTAGTGTAGTGTAGTGTAGTGTAGTGTAGTGTAGTGTAGTGTAGTGTAGTGTAGTGTAGTGTAGTGTAGTGTAGTGTAGTGTAGTGTAGTGTAGTGTAGTGTAGTGTAGTGTAGTGTAGTGTAGTGTAGTGTAGTGTAGTGTAGTGTAGTGTAGTGTAGTGTAGTAGTGTAGTGTAGTGTAGTGTAGTGTAGTGTAGTAGTAGTGTAGTGTAGTGTAGTGTAGTGTAGTGTAGTGTAGTGTAGTGTAGTGTAGTGTAGTGTAGTGTAGTGTAGTGTAGTGTAGTGTAGTGTAGTGTAGTGTAGTGTAGTGTAGTGTAGTGTAGTGTAGTGTAGTGTAGTGTAGTGTAGTGTAGTGTAGTGTAGTGTAGTGTAGTGTAGTGTAGTGTAGTGTAGTGTAGTGTAGTGTAGTGTGTGTGTAGTGTAGTGTAGTGTAGTGTAGTGTAGTGTAGTAGTGTAGTAGTGTAGTGTAGTGTAGTGTAGTGTAGTGTAGTGTAGTGTAGTAGTGTAGTGTAGTGTAGTGTAGTGTAGTGTAGTGTAGTGTAGTGTAGTGTAGTGTAGTGTAGTGTAGTGTAGTGTAGTGTAGTGTAGTGTAGTGTAGTGTGTTGTGTAGTGTAGTGTAGTGTAGTGTAGTGTAGTGTAGTGTAGTGTAGTGTAGTGTAGTGTAGTGTAGTGTAGTGTAGTGTAGTGTAGTGTAGTGTAGTGTAGTGTAGTGTAGTGTAGTGTAGTGTAGTGTAGTGTAGTGTAGTGTAGTGTAGTGTAGTGTAGTAGTGTAGTAGTGTAGTGTAGTGTAGTGTAGTGTAGTGTAGTGTAGTGTAGTGTAGTGTAGTGTAGTGTAGTGTAGTGTAGTGTAGTGTAGTGTAGTGTAGTGTAGTGTGTAGTGTAGTGTAGTGTGTAGTGTAGTGTAGTGTAGTGTAGTGTAGTGTAGTGTAGTAGTAGTGTAGTGTAGTAGTGTAGTAGTGTAGTGTAGTGTAGTGTAGTGTAGTGTAGTGTAGTAGTGTAGTAGTGTAGTGTAGTGTAGTGTAGTGTAGTGTAGTGTAGTGTAGTGTAGTGTAGTGTAGTGTAGCCATTTCTGTTCAATATTCAATCTGTTCTCTATTTGCCTGCTGTATTTTCTTCTTCATATTTCCCTGGGAAACTATTAGTAGACTTCCAGTAAAACCTCTTTGTGCCTCCACATCTCGTAGGCGACATAACTTATAAGTTTCCAATTCCCATTGTTTTATTTTCTCAATCAAATAAGTGGAATTATTACCTCTTGCGACCATCTCCCGTAACCTATAACCTTGCCTGAAAACAAGGGTGGTCGCTTATGAGAAGTTTGCCTTTTCGTTAGATTTAACTGACAATGTGACAAATTCTTGTTTCGTTTGACAGTGCGGCGAGTGGTTTTTCTGGTGGAATGGAGAAATACAAAACCAAAGTAGTGATCGACAATAATGGAACAGTCAAATGGTTTTCAGCTACGCAGTTTTTATCGTCGTGCAAACTCAACATTCGGTACTTTCCATTTGATGAACAATACTGTTACATGACATTCGGGTAAGCATATCTATATACCTACACCTAGACCTATATACCTACACCTAGACCTATATACCTATGTACCTAGACCTAGACCTATATATACCAACACCTAGACCTATATACCTAGACCTAGACCTATATATCTATGTACCTAGACCTAGACCTATATATACCAACACCTAGACCTATATACCTATATACCTACACCTAGACGTATATATACCAACACTAGACCTATATACCTACACCTAGAACTATATATACCTACACCTAGACCTATATACCTACACCTAGAACTATATATACCTACACCTAGACCTATATACCTACACCTAGACCTATATACCTATGTACCTAGACCTATATACCTAGACCTATATACCTAGACCTATATACCTAGACCTATATACCTAGACCTATATGCCTAGACCTATATACCTAGACCTATATACCTAGACCTATATACCTAGACCTATATACCTAGACCTATATACCTAGACCTATATACCTAGACCTATATAACTAGACCTATATACCTAGACCTATATACCTAGACCTATATACCTAGACCTATGTACCTAGACCTATATACCTAGACCTATATACCTAGATCTACACACCTAGACCTATATACCTATGTACCTAGACCTATATACCTAGATCTATATACCTAGACCTATAGACCTAGACCTTTGTACCTACACAGACCTACACCTAGACATATGTACCTAGACCTACATACCTAGACCTATATACCTAGACCTATATACCTAGACCTTTGTACTTACACCTAGACCTATATACCTACACCTAGACCTATATACCTAGACCTATATACCTAGACCTATATACCTAGACCTATATACCTAGACCTATGTACCTAGACCTATATACCTAGACCTATATACCTAGACCTACACACCTAGACCTATATACCTATGTACCTAGACCTATATACCTACACCTATAGACCTAGACCTTTGTACCTACACAGACCTATACCTATATACCTAGACCTATATACCTAGACCTAGACCTAGACCTATATACCTAGACCTAGACCTATATAGCTAGACCTGTACTACATTATCGTACATTGAAGAAATGGTTCACGCTTAGCGTGCATCCATCGAGTTATGGATGCACGCGAGAGGTTGCTAAGCACGAAAGAAGCGTAAGAGTCGCACGAGGCGTAGCCGAGTGCGACTCTAGCTTCTTGAGTGCTTGAGCAACCTCGCAAGGTATTATAACTCACCAAAAACTGAATGGATACGGCTTAAAATCGGCTCGGACACAGAAGAGATGACTACAAACAAGTTAGTGTTTTCGATATTTTATTCAAACTGAATTTTTACCAAATGATTATAGCGTTCAAAAGACGCCATACATTTACTTGATAAAGTTGTGCTTGCTTCACTGCTGACCGATGGACCATGCAATGCCTTTGAAAGGACCCTGCTACAATGAGGGTTTATCACGTAATTTCAAAACTTATAGGATACATAGGTCAAAAAAATGATTATCATAGCTGGAAAGAGCTCGTTGAAATTAGTAAAAATGCGAAGTTTGGAAAAGATCGCTTCACAAATTGCGAAGATATGAATTTTCAAAAATCGAAATTTTATATGAAAACCTTTGGAAATTTACGCAAGTTTTCCGATACAAAATTTCGATTTTTGAAAAATCATATCTTTGTAATTTGTGAAGCTACCTTTTCCAAACTTCACATTTTTACTAATTTCAACGAGCTCTTTCCAGCTATGATAATCATTTTTTTGTCCTATGAGTTAGCACATGGGCATTTTGTCTGCGCATGCGTGAAATGCCAACATATGAACACAAACTCTGACACGCGCATATATCCCGCGCCATCCCGCGCTATAATTTAAATAACAGGAATAACAAACAAGATGGCGAAGTTCTATTTCATATATTTATTTATTAACTTGTCTATATGAATATATGCAACTCTAAAATGATGGATTCTATTTTATCAATGCTGAAGGCATGCTGTAGTTGTCATAACCAGTATTTACGATGCATTATGAGTTGCATATTGCAAGGTGAGGGAGGTCCAGACATGACAAGCTAAACTGACAATGGCTGCCGTCTTCGCTATATACATGCACTTTGAACATTCATAGCAGGAGCTATGCATTTTTTGAAAGTCATTTATTGTGATGAATGGAATGACTATTGAATAATCTTCGCCTCCGTAACATTAAGCAGCTTGGGGGTCGGTAGAAATCGAAAGATAATTTGACTTGAATGCTTGGAGTCCACATTTCTACTCTTCGTGAGTCCCGTAAATGGTAAGCAAAAATATTGGAATGCAAAACAGTGGAAACAAGTTTTAATTTTCTTAACAACTAATTTTTCTGCAAAGTCTGTTCTCTCATTTATACTTTCAAAGAATTAGAATAAGGAAATAGACGGAAGATATGATAGAACCATGGCTTCGAGAAGTAACACAAAACATCAATTCCGCCATGATTACACCGAGTATAGGGTGAGAAGAATCTATTAAATCTGACAGCTACATGTATGCATTTTTTGAAGCCCCATTCTCTATAAAAACTGAAATTATATCAAGGAATGAATGCTGTGGTAATTATCTCCAACTTGGGGGTCGGTAAAAATTTCAAGAAATATATCGTTAAAGTTCGATCTAAATTGAACACTTCTACATATTCACCGAACTATAGCTCGAAATCGCATCCACCTGAAAGACCATTTCATTAAAATTCTAAAAGTTTACTTTCATCACAATTACCAAGCGTTAATCCAGTGCTGTAGAATACTTGGTTGTAGAAATAATTAACGCTGAACATCCAACTCCAAACACCACAGTCGCATTTCAATGTAAAATATCTCGCCATCAAAGAAATAACAGCGGCCGGCAAAGATATACCCAGGGGAAGAAGTGTTTATCGTCTTTCAAAATGAGTAAATTTTCATGACGTATACACTTTAGAAACGCGTAGATCTCCTACAAAATATCCTTAAAATGAACTATCGAGCTGTATTGGCGCATGCGCAGACAAAATACCCATATGCTCTATGAGTTTTGAAATTACATGATAAACCCTCATTGTGAAGCTGTGATGTCGACGGGCGTGAGTTGTAATGGGCAAGAGATTGCTCGTTCCTGTGGCCAGAAATCGTCATTATGTGCCTGTTAGCGACCCCAGCGTTTGACCAAAGTGTAAGAGCTTAAAAATGGCAAAAATTATAACCCGTTAGAGCGGGTTAAGTCAACCCGCTAGAACGGCTTGAGAAACCTAAAATCACTAGTGGTTGGTCAACCCGCTACAGCCGAACCCCCTACAACCGGTTCATCATCAACCCGCTAGAACGGCTTGAGAAACCTAAAATCTCTAGTATTATACTAGGCGATGAACCCGCTAGAACGGGTTGGTCAACCCGCTACAGCCGAACCACCCGCTAAAACGGCTTGAGAAACCTAAAATCTCTAGTATTATACTAGGCGATGAACCCGCTAGAACGGGTTGGTCAACCCGCTACAGTCGAACCACCCGCTAGAACGGCTTGAGAAACCTAAAATCTCTAGTATTATACTAGGCGATGAACCTGCTAGAACGGGTTGTTCAACCCGCTACAGCCGAACCCGCTACAACCAGTTCATTATCAACCCGCTAGAACGGCTTGAGAAACCTAAAATCTCTAGTATTATACTATAGGCGATGAACCCGCTAGAACGGGTTGGTCAACCCGCTACAGCCGAACCCGCTACAACCGGCTCATCGTCAACCCGCTAGAACGGCTTGAGAAACCTAAAATCTCTAGTATTATACTAGGCGATGAACCCGCTAGAACGGGTTGGTCAACCCGCTACAACCGAACCCGCTACAACCGGTTCATCGTCAACCCGCTAGAACGGCTTGAGAAACCTAAAATCTCTAGTATTATACTAGGCGATGAACCCGCTAGAACGGGTTGGTCAACCCGCTACAGCCGAACTCGCTACAACCGGTTCATCATCAACCCGCTAGAACGGCTTGAGAAACCTAAAATCTCTAGTATTATACTAGGCGATGAACCCGCTAGAACGGGTTGGTCAACCCGCTACAACCGAACCCGCTACAACCGGTTCATCGTCAACCCGCTAGAACGGCTTGAGAAACCTAAAATCTCTAGTATTATACTAGGCGATGAACCCGCTAGAACGGGTTGGTCAACCCGCTACAGCCGAACCACCCGCTAGAACGGCTTGAGAAACCTAAAATCTCTAGTATTATACTAGGCGATGAACCCGCTAGAACGGGTTGGTCAACCCGCTACAGCCGAACCACCCGCTAGAACGGCTTGAGAAACCTAAAATCTCTAGTATTATACTAGGCGATGAACCCGCTAGAACGGGTTCGCTACAGCCGAACCCGCTACAACCGGTTCATCGTCAACCCGCTAGAACGGCTTGAGAAACCTAAAATCTCTAGTATTATACTAGGCGATGAACCCGCTAGAACGGGTTGGTCAACCCGCTACAGCCGAACCCGCTACAACCGGTTCATCATCAACCCGCTAGAACGGCTTGAGAAACCTAAAATCTCTAGTATTATACTAGGCGATGAACCCGCTAGAACGGGTTGGTCAACCCGCTACAGCCGAACCCGCTACAACCGGTTCATCATCAACCCGCTAGAACGGCTTGAGAAACCTAAAATCTCTAGTATTATACTAGGCGATGAACCCGCTAGAACGGGTTGGTCAACCCGCTACAGCCGAACCCGCTACAACCGGTTCATCGTCAACCCGCTAGAACGGCTTGAGAAACCCGGGTTTCAATCTTCAATCTTAAAACTGGTGGTTGAAAGGCTCCGTTGGCCTTCTCGCCCTCTTCTACAGAAAAACAGCACAACGTTGAACCAGACACATCGAAGAAGGGACAAAGGTGCTGCAAAGGAAAAAAATTGACTGGTTTTAAGCTTCCTAAGATCTTCTACCTCTATGGCTGGCTGATGTCTTGTATTTTCTTTGCCGCTTCGTTTTAGTTGTATTAACTGGGCGTCTAGCATCTGGTTTGACGACAGTGCAAATCTTGGGTCATGTGCAAGACGAAGACTTCTGTTGTATGGAGGGACATTAAGGTAGCGTTCAATGGCATGACGGAATCCAAGTAAGGTTGATTTACTGTAGTTTTCGCCGTTTTTTACTCTCGCTTCAGCGTAAAAGCGCCTCAGGTTTTGGTCGAGCTGGCCAATAGGCGACTAGGACCTAGGTCACGTGACCCCAACACCCTTAAATCGAACAGCGGTGTCAAATGAACTCCAGAAATGAAAAGAGCAACTCGAAATTAGTAAAAGGGCGACGTTTCAGCGGATAATGTCTGACACAGGAGAAATGACATTAAAAATAAAATTCATCGTTTTCTAAGATTTTGTTCGGAAAACAAAACAAAACAAAGCCTTGTAGTTGTATGACAAGTTTATCAGTTCAATGCGTTGTGTGACTAGACGGCATTTACATTTTATTGCTTGTCCGTTGTCAAGCTATACAAACAGTTTTTGGTGAAGTTTTTATCGTCTAAAAATACTCAAAACTATTACCACATACCTTTAAAAGTTGATACAGACCAGCTAGTTGTTCTTTTGGTCTTTTCAGAGTGTCGTTCTGACACAATTTTGTCCAACTCTTTATCTGACAACGATGGAAATCTTTGACTTGCTTTTCCCTCGATTGAAAGCCAGTTAAATTCAACGTCGAATGACGGCACTGGATCAACACCTTCAGAAGGTGGATTTTCAGCCATTTCAAATATTTTTAGTTAGTCTTATTTAAGATTCTTATTAGTTTTAGTTGACAAAAGAACCGAAAAAAGTTTTCTTTGTACGTCGACCGACTTCCGACCGACAAAACAAATCTGACGTCAGCGTGCAACCCATGGGCAAATGGTCCACGGTAAATTAGCCAATCAGATCATGTGATTTAGTTTAGCTATGTTATAAATCATCTATTCTTGTTGTAGTTCATGGACGTATAGTAACAAGTATCTATATACCTAGACCTGTACTACATTCCCGTACATATCATCTATTCTTGTTGTAGTGCATGGACGTATAGTACCAAGTACCTATATACCTAGACCTGTACTACATTCCCGTACATATCATCTATTCTTGTTGTAGTTCATGGACGTATAGTACCAAGTACCTATATACCTAGACCTGTACTACATTCCCGTACATATCATCTATTCTTGTTGTAGTTCATGGACGTATAGCACCAAGTACCTATATACCTAGACCTGTACTACATTCCCGTACATATCATCTATTCTTGTTGTAGTTCATGGACGTATAGTACCAAGTATCTATATATACCTAGACCTGTACTACATTCCCGCACATATCATCTATTCTTGTTAATTGTAGTTCATGGACGTATAGTACCAAGTATCTATATACCTAGACCTGTACTACATTCCCGTACATATCATCTATTCTTGTTGTAGTTCATGGACGTATAGTACCAAGTACCTATATACCTAGACCTGTACTACATTCCCGTACATATCATCTATTCTTGTTGTAGTGCATGGACGTATAGTACCAAGTACCTATATATACCTAGACCTGTACTACATTCCCGTACATATCATCTATTCTTGTTGTAGTTCATGGACGTATAGCACCAAGTACCTATATACCTAGACCTGTACTACATTCCCGTACATATCATCTATTCTTGTTGTAGTTCATGGACGTATAGTACCAAGTATCTATATACCTAGACCTGTACTACATTCCCGTACATATCATCTATTCTTGTTGTAGTTCATGGACGTATAGCACCAAGTACCTATATACCTAGACCTGTACTACATTCCCGTACATATCATCTATTCTTGTTGTAGTTCATGGACGTATAGCACCAAGTACCTATATACCTAGACCTGTACTATATTCCCGTACATATCATCTATTCTTGTTGTAGTTCATGGACGTATAGCACCAAGTACCTATATACCTAGACCTGTACTACATTCCCCTACATATCATCTATTCTTGTTGTAGTTCATGGACGTATAGCACCAAGTACCTATATACCTAGACCTGTACTACATTCCCGTACATATCATCTATTCTTGTTGTAATACCATGATCGCCTCGGTTTCCTTTGTCCTTCCAGGGACATACAAATCACTAAATCTCCCTTCTCCAATTTTCCGACCGGGAAATTTAGTAAGACAATGCAGAAATCCATTGTCTAATTTTCCCGGCGGGAAAATTAGACAATGGAGACTCTGGTCGTCCCCAGTCTGTCCCTCATATAACAATCACTGGGACCGTGGACAGAGTAATCTGTCCAACTTACGTTTAACCTGAAAGCTGGCTCTATTCCAAGTTTCAAAAGAGTCCAACACATGTGGGATGCTATGTCCTCGACTCTGCGCATGAGCAGCGCATGTGCAAAGACCGGAATTCTTTCTTTTCTGGACTAAAATCTTGGAACTCTTTATTTCTTGCCTTTTCCCATTGCTTACTAAACGTTAACACACCATGAAGGTTTTTTTTTCGTATTTTCGGGCACTTTCCCTTGATTGGTCAACTTCAGCGTCTTTTACAAATGCAAAAGAACTCTCCGCCATGATTTTTGACCAAATGACGATTACTGAATATTCCTAAACTGACTAATAAAAATACTCGATCATTGTACAAATGAAACAAAGCATCACAATTTCTAAATTCTCCAGAGTGTGGTGTAATCAACGCTCTTTGAGAGAAATATAGTAGTTCGTACTGCTCTAAGTTATGCAAAGTGAACTATATTTTACTTTATTTCCTCGGTGATCATGGTATTACAAACTGATACTATGACAATTCGGGAAATTAGTGATTAAATTTCCTTCAAGCCTCGGGAGAGTTTGTAAAAGTCCCTACGGCGTCGGGACTTCCTCAAACTCTCCCTCGGCTTGCGGGAAATTTAATCACTAATTTCCCTCTTGTCATGGTATTACTTATAATAGTTCATGGACGTATAGCACCAAGTACCTATATACCTAGACCTGTACTACATTCCCGTACATATCATCTATTCTTGTTGTAGTTCATGGACGTACAGTACCAAGTACCTATAGACCTAGACCTGCAGTCCGTACTACATTCCCGTACATATCATCTATTCTTGTTGTAGTTCATGGACGTATATACAAGTATCTATATACCTAGACCTGTACTACATTCCCGTACATATCATCTATTCTTGTTGTAGTTCATGGACGTATAGCACCAAGTACATGGACATGTTAACCACACAAGTACAGGCTGATCTATCATCATACACAGCAAACGGAGAATGGGAGGTACTAGACGTTCCTGTCAAAGAAAACAAAGTACTCTACCCATGTTGTGAAGATACCTTCTCCGACATTACCTACACCATTCACATCAAAAGGAAAGTGTCCTACTATGTCTTCAACTTGATTATTCCCCCCATGATGATTGTGGTGTTTGCCTTGGTCGGGTTTTGTCTTCCTCCAGAGTCTGGCGAGCGAATAGCATTGAACATCACAGTCTTGCTGTCGATGACAGTGTTCTTGAACATCGCGTCCAACACCTTACCGGCCACGTCAGATAACATTCCATTACTCGGGTACTTCTACTTCATCATCATGATCGAACTTTGCTCAGCTATCGTCGTCACTACTGCTGTCTTGCGGATTTACTACTTTGGTCACGTGCGCATGCCTGACAATATTCGTATTATCATCAACGAGTGGATCGCGTCAATGCTGTTCTTCTTCATCACCACCAAGCCCAAAGGCAAAGGTATCTACCAATGTCTTGCAGCTGAGAAGCCCGCTGACAGGACGTGCCGATGGCTCATGGCGCAAAACCCGGTGACGTCACGGTCGTACGTGGTACAGACAGAAGAAAACCACGTGAACCATATTCAAGAGAGAGTATCTCTACTGGACTACACACCTAATGCCAGGAGAAACCACGTACAGATTGTAAAGGTAAGACAGGTGCAGACGCGACGGTGCAATATTTCAGCAATGACAGTGTTTGCCCACCTGTGCAATTTGTTGCCTCAATAAGCTTAATAATTGTAGTGGTTTCAGCCTGTAAAGAGGGTGTCAAGGAAGAGGAGGGGCTGAGAGAAGAGTAGGGGGAGTACGAGAGACTATTAAATGACTCATCGTCTTCCTATTTTCCCCTCTCTCTCCGCTCCCCCTCTGAGAACTCTCTCTCCCCCTCCCCCTCTGAGAACATATTCATCGCCATTTGGAGATTTTTAAAATCACTTCAAACAAACACAATCAAATTCTATTTGTGTGTAATTTCAGCCCCCTCCACAGCGGCAGGCTCCGTCGTTAACGAAGAGTCGTAGTGAGCCCGCCATCAACTCTCTAGGCGTGGCTACCGATCCGCGCACCAAAGTCCGCCACCGTCACAAGACTGTATCTTCCAAACCAAGGTACAACATCAACCACATCCTGCAGAAGAAAGTGGCCGAGGGCTTGGAGGTGCTGACGAGCAGGGTGACCGAGGAAGGAGAAAAAGACGAATGTATATTGGAGTGGCAATTCGCTGCTACGGTGTTAGATCGCCTTTGCTTCGTCATCTTCTTCATTACAATGTGCATCCCTCTAATGTATTTCTTCTACTCCTCTCCCGAAAAGCAGCCACCTGTTTTAGGCGAGTGATGAGAAACGGGCGTCATTTGCAGCAGATTGTAGCCGAGCCATCACTACTATGTTTGAAAGCGAGGTCTGTGACGTCATAGCAGCCAATTGGTTATTTTCTTGTGGTTGTCAAGGCGACGTAGCGCGAGGCTCAATTGTATCATTTGACTTCCAAGTACTAGTGGCGTATGGAAGTGAGGCTGTGACCATATTAGGTCATAAATGGGCGGCATGATTTTGATGCAAGAGTTAAGAATTTTTTCAAATTGATTGTGAAAATCAAGGGTATGTTTGAGAGGTTTTACACCAATCTCTACAAGAACCAGAAACTGTTGTGGAAATAAGAGTCAATAAAGGCTTTCACATTGACTCAAGTCACGTGATGAAAATAGCTATTGCCCAGTCCCTCTCGAGGTGTTTTACCGATGCCTGAGGCCGGTCTACATGTAAATGATGAAAAACGAGTTAGAAAAACGCTTTCCGACGCCGCGAAACGCTCGTGTGAAAGGGAAGCTTTCGATGAAAAATTCGTTGAAAATCATTACGTGTGGACTGAGCCCGAGTATCCACAGAAACCGCTGACCCAACCGAACCGTATTCTCGAAGATGTATTTGTTATTAGAACACTTTGCTTTGGTTTCAAGTTGTTTGTTCATCAGACTCAGTTGCTTCAAAAGCACATTTTGTTTCCGTAAATCATTAAGGAATACTTTTAAAATGATGCATAATATTTTCTTTGTTAATGACATTTGACGTTGAATTAACGAAGAGAAGTTTACCCTATTCCCAACTACTGTATAAATACTCCTCACAGCTATTAAAATGGCGTTTTGAATGTGTGTTAGAATCGTAGTTTAAAATTAAAACAAGACGCTCATTGAGCGTTCACTCGTGCCCTGGTGCAATTGCGTTCTGAAATGAAGTTCATAATGAGAGACGCATGGGCCTATTACCACAGTTCAAAAAACGGTTTAACCGGAACAGAACTCGGTAAATACATGCAACTCGCTACTTTTTGCAGGAGAGGAAAATGTTTCGAGATGACAGCGAGCCAAATTTTGACATAAATACATATTTTGACGTGCTACTTTTTGCAGGAGAGGAAAATGTTTCGAGATGACAGCGAGCCAAATTTTGACATAAATACATATTTTGACGTTAATTTCGATTTCGAATTTGATGACAATGAACTTTTAAAGGTTTTCGAAGACCAGAATACAACCTTTAATGTACAGAACGGCGCCAAAAAGCAAGAAGCGAATCGGCTACCCGCGGTGGATGATGAAGTATCAAAATTTATCATGGAAAACAGAAACCAAAACACGGCCGAAAAGACGCAAACTGACCAAAACGTGTTCTACAAGTGGGCCAAAACTATCAACGAGACCAGACAAATACAAGATATACCGCATCACGAACTCGACAGAATCCTAGCCTATTTTGTAGTGAAAGTGCGCAAACAAAATGGCGATGAATATGAGCCAGATACCCTTACCTCATATATCCGTAGTATCGATCGCTTCCTCAGAGAACAAGGCAAACAGTACTCCATTTTGCTGGATAGAGAATTTAACCGTTCCCGGGAAGCCTTGGCTTGTAAAAGAAAGGAGCTTCGTAAGTGTGGAAAAGGCCAGAGACCAAACAAAGCCAGAGGATTGAGCACCGACCATATCCAGATATTGTACGAAAAGAAACAACTTGGCAACAGTACTCCCCAAGTCCTACTGCGCACAATTTGGTTTCATAACACTGTTTACTTGGGTTGGAGAGCGCAAGATGAACACCATCGTGTAAGAATCGGCGACTTTGAGGTGAAAACAGAAGAAGGAAAAGAGTACGTTGAATGGATTAAGGAACGTGGCAGCAAAACCAGAACAGGCGAAAAAGAGTTCATCCCAGACCGTCCATTCAATCCTAAAATGTTTGCAACTGGTGGACCTCGTTGCCCAGTAAAGTTATTCAAGGAACTTACGTATCTAGCAGACCAGAAGATATGAATACACCAGATTCTCCTTTCTACTTGGCAGCCAATTCAAAATCATCATCAGAGATATGGTTTAAAAGACAGCCACTGGGAAAACACTCGCTGGCAAAGTTCATGAAAGAGATGTGCAAAGCCGCCGATATCGATGGCCGTTTTACCAACCACTCCGCACGAAGAACCATGATTTCAACGCTACGAAAAGAAAATGACGTAGAGCCTCTGAACATCATCGCCCTGGCTGGCCAGAGAAACCTAAAGTCTTTGGACAGCTATTCAGAAGCTTCAACTGAACAACAGCAGATAATGTCTTCCAAAATAAGTGAGCACATCGAAGGAAGAAAACCAAGCATAATGAATCATTCAGCCTCAAGTCGACTCAAGCCGTTCCAGCCTTCTCATACACTAACATCTAATCCACTAGTTCAGCCTGCAGAAGAGCCAGATTCCAAACAAAGCATGTTTTATGGCGCTGTTTTCAATCATTGTTCCATCAAAGTTGGTGGTTTACTATCAGATTCTTCGGCGGATGAACCATCTCCAGCGAGGTTTACAAAGAGATTTCAGTAATAGAATCCATCCATTAGACAGTGATGATGAACATTAAAAACTTGTGAACTCACACTTCTCTATTTTGGCTGGAAGTTTTCGCTATTATTCCGACTTTTTCAATCATTTTGATTGTTAGTTGACTCATTTTGATCAGCCTCTAAAAGTGTGTTCAGTGTTCTGAACGAAAATCTAGTTTGACGAGTTTCAGTGACAGCTGTCATTATATTTACCTGTTGTCCAATAAGATTAAAGACATTTGATTGGTACGGTTGTTCGAAAGGCGATTAGCGCTAATCCAGGATTAAATCTTAAGAAAACTATTGACGCTAATCCAGGATTAGCACTAATCGTCTTTCGAACAACCGGTCCCTGTTGTTTACGTTTTCACTGAGCGAAAGAGCGCGCGAACCTTGAAAGGTTTTGAAAAAATAGATAAATTTACTCAAAAACGGAAATTTTTTTTTTTCAAAGTATAATAAATAACTTATTTGGTGTTTTTCCCGTAATACGGGCTGATATTTTACTCGTTACTCGCATTTTTCCTCATCCCTTCGGGACTCGGAAAAATACATTCGCAACTCGAGCTCGTAAAATATCAGCCCGTATTACGGGAAAAACCCCAAATAAGATCTAAATATTGTCTATTGTTTTGCAAATCACTACACTATGGTCCCGTGGCTCGCGTCTACAACTCAATGCGCTTGAAACTGATGATCTGAGTTCGATTCCTGAATGACCACAATTTTTTTTTCATTATAGTTTGTCCTTGGTCTTTCTTTCTTTCTTTTTTTGTTTTTGTTTCGCTAAGAGTTTCTGTCTCTAATTTATTTTACATTCATTTTTGGTGGATGGAAATTCGTTATATTTCCAATAAATGTCCAAGATTTGAAGAGTGTATGCCTTTCCAGTGTTAATAGCTGAGAGTAATTAGTATAGGAAATACCACAGTTCGAGAAGAATTAATGAAAAATACCACGCGTATTTGATGAAAGTGGCTTAATACCACGAGTGCGTAGCACGAGTGGTATTCAGCCACTTTCATCAAATACAAGTGGCCATGGTATTTTTCATTAATTCTTCGAGAACTAAGTGGTATTTCCTATTAATAACACCTACAAAAAATATGAGTTTCTTTATAGTAGCAAATCGCACGTAACGCAACCACAACCACAAATAATAAAATAGCAATTTTCTTAATACCGTGCAATTAATTAATTGCACGGTGCAATTAATTAATTGCACGGTATTAAGAAAAAATCCACAGTCAATCGGCCAATCAGAAACGAGTATTTTTTGTAGGTGTGTTATTAATGAAATAAATAACTACTGGCTCATGTCGTGATTTTCGTGATTTATAACGTCAGTTTTCACAGCTTAGCTCGTTGGGAATACTTGGTTTTGCTTCGCGTTTGAATTTTTTGTTTTTGTTTTTTTAACACTAAATTTCTTTACAAAACTTGCGATCGCTTTTCATGCTCCTACTCCTAACCTTCGAATTTTTTTACAGTCTTAAGCCTTTCCAGGAGCCCATAAGTTGGAGCATCTATGCTATGGGTCTATAGTCCAGGCATTTTACGACAAAAAGTAGGTCAACCTATCACTAATTGCAACAGAAGGTTTTCCTGCATAATATAGTCCAGAATACCGTCTAGAACAACATACTAAAAGTCTACAAAATTCACGGGAACATCCTCAAAATCGACTTTATTTGAGGTCCAGTATTTCATTGACATGAAAACGAGGCTCTGAACCGGAAGTTGTTTTATTATGCCTTTGAATGGCTTGTATTTGCCTGAAATCACCTGGAAACCAGGAATTGTGATTGAGGTAGTGTAAGTAAGCTGACAGGGAAACAGGAAGGGGGTGCGGACAATAAAATAGGGGGTGGTACGTACTGGTAGTGACAATTATGGTGCAGTACTATATATATAAGCCCACTTTAATATATAAATTGTGTTAGCTATGTTTCTGATTTCGATCATTGCATCGTTTTAAAATCAAATAAAGTAAATATAAAATAGGTGATTGATATATTCATGGGGCTTTCAGTATATAATAAACGCCGTTGCTAAAGTTATCTTGCGGGAGTCGTTTATAACATGTTATAACGGAGGTTTAACTCTATGCTTGTTTCTTAACTGACGGTCTGCAATATAACATTGGATCTATATACGTTGGATTAATGATTGATGTCAGTCAATCAATTGTATAAACTACGTGGAATAGTGTTTGTTTTATTAACATAAAGTTCGGAAAGTAGCGAGGGTCGTCAGTTTTCGGGATTAGTAGCCTTCGGAGTCATTACTTTTGGGGCGGTCGCTATTTTCTTTTATTTCGGGGGGTCGTTACTTTCAGGTAGGAAAAACATTAAATAATATTGGTATACCATGCTTTATCTCCCAAGTAAACTGCATTCGAAATCAGTCAACAATTGTTGTTAAACGGGATATTTTTGCATGCAATTTAATCATTCTCTAAATGCGCCAAAATCAGTATACCGTCAGTTCAGTAAAGCGCAGACCAGTGTGTCATTTTGCCGCAGGATGAAACGTAGAAAGTTATTTTTTGTGTTGTTTGCGTGAAATACTATGGTATACTTAATCAGCTCATGGATCAGTACGCTGATCACCGTTTCTTCACTAAATTAAACACTTGGCAAGAAATACTAATATTTCTAGGTGATATTAATAGTCTGTCGCGACGATCAGTGATTTTTTTTAACAAAGCAAAAGTTTGCGTGTCACTGTACTTTCGGGCTTCGGGGGACTGTTATTATATTTATTACCAGCCATGACTGAATTTTGGACGTTACTTTCGGGGGGTTGTTATATACTTTCTGGACTTTACGCCGGTATTATCACTTGCTCAGATGATGGACGATTAGTTTAAAAGTTCAGTGGCTATCCAAGTTGACATCAACTTGGATATTACTGTGATTTGTACAATCCGTCATTAAACGGAGGATTACCAGAGCAAATCATCAGTGATTACCCTTCACACCTGCCTTCAGTGAAATAATCTCCTTTCCAACTGTTTTGCTTCGATCATTAATGGTATTTACGTCAACCCTATTTTCGGGCTTCCACCCGTATATTTTTGTAAACGTTTTAAGGTCGCCATACACGAGGGAACATGTGGTAGGGATATGTCCCAGGGACATACAGCAGCAACAAAATCACGTTCTGTATACACAAGGGGACGTGTAGCGGGAATATGAAGCAGGGACAAAATTTCAACAGACACACATTCAGGAAAATGTAGCAGGAACGTGTCGCAGGGACGTGTAGTAGGAACATGTCCCTCCGTCTGAACTCCCAGGTCTGGATTATTTTGTTCAAAGCTGTGAAGCACGATTTTTCCAGAAATTTTGTCCCCGCAACATTTTCCATGAAGTTCAACAGGTCCCTGCGACACGTTCCTGCTACATTTTCCTGTGTGTGTAATTTTGTCGCTGCTATTGATGTCCCTGCTACATGTCCCCACTGCACGTCACCCTGAGTGTGTACAGAATGTGATTTTTTCGATGCTGTATGTGCCTGGGATATGTCCCTGCTGCACTGTCCCTCGTGTATAGCGACCTTTAGGAACGTTTTTGGCCGATCCACACGTCGTATACTGCGATTGTTTACGGATCGTTTTGAAGGTTACGTGACGCGCGATTTGTCCCAAAAATGGCGAGTGAATCGCGAAATACACTTCATAGACAAAATATAAAGACGTGCATGAAATGGCTTAAATGCGGATTCTTTTTAGTCATGAATTTACGAAAGAATGGCTTGTGAAGCATGATCACAACCCCCTTTGCTACCGTGCATTGAAAATCGCCGTGAGATCGCTCTATATCTTACAAATGAAATAAAATTGACGCTTTGCAGTAAAATCGCATGCACGTAAACAGTGCTCGAGACATTTTCAGCTACCAAATGTTTCCATTTGCTGAGCTGGAACTGCTATTTTTTAGCCTATAATTATTTGCTTCTTCATGCGAAAATTGACCAGCTTGCAAAAAAGCTGATTTAGTTTCCCTGTCAGCTTACTTACACTACCTCAATCACAATTCCTGGTTTCCAGGTGATTTCAGGCAAATACAAGCCATTCAAAGGCATAATAAAACAACTTTCGGTTCAAGGCCTCGTTTTCATGTCAATGAAATACTGGACCTCAAATAAAGTCGATTTTAAGGATGTTCCCGTGCATAGATTTTTGTAGACTTTTAGTATGTTGTTCTAAACGGTATTTTGGACTATATTATGCAGAAAAATCTTCTGTTGCAATTAGTGATAGGTCTATCAGTAAAATGCCTGGACTACTATGGGACGGCGTAAGAACAAGTTTGGCTATTTTTAGAACACGAAATTGACCAATCACTGTGCACTTCCGGTCATAGTACACGTTCCGAGCTGTTGATCACGAGAAGCGAGCTGAGCTAAACATTTCGAAGCGGTAGAAATGTTCTACAATGTATTTCATGTTTAACTACTGCAGAGAGACTGGTTGAAGTTCGTAAACAAGGATAATATAAATGGATTTGTCAGTCATTGATCTGCAGTTTTAATATCGCGAAGACTCAAAATAGAGTTTCGACTGAATCCCAGAGACAACTACTAAGATATGGCGATTTGGTGTGTCTCAACTGTGAATATTTATTTTGCGAAACAAATCTAAATCTAAATCTAAATCTAAATATAAATCTAAATATAAAGTACAGCATTTTAGACGTAAAAAATAGTACCATACCGCAGAATAATCTAGTTGTCTCTGGGATTAAGACGAAACCATATTTTGATTCAATCTTCAATTATTATCTTCACCCGGGTCTTTAACTGCAGATCAATGACTGACAAATCCATTTATATTATCCTTGTTTACTATTTTCAGCGGTCTCACCTAGTACTATAAAGAGCACACCCACTGATATGAATATATTATCAGTTCGCTCTAGACGCAGAAAGGTCAAGTGCGTCGATGCGGTTTACATTAAGTAATTCACCATCTTATCTGTACTCCGTTTTCCCGTGGCAGCTCCTCACCCTTTTCATTATTTACTTTTGCATCTTTGTCTGAAAGTGGCCGCCAGATCTCCATAGCTCAAAGGTACTGGGCGAGACTGGTGAAAATAGGATACGAAGTTCAATCACGGCATGAGTTTCTCTGCAGTAGTTAAACATGAAATACATTGTAGAACATTTCTACTTCGAAATGTTTCAGTGAAAAACATATTGTAATTGTATTTGCAGCAATTTTAGCTGCTCACTTCTCGTGACTCCAACAGCTCTAACGTGTTCTATGACCGGAAGTGCACAGTAATTGGTCAATTTCGTGTTCTAAAAATAGCCAAACTTCTTCTTGCGCCGTCACAGATTATAATGCTAGTCTTCCTCGCATCCGCCTTTAGTTCCGTCACGCAACGCTCTCTAAAAGACGGATGCGAGGGAGACTAATGGGCTCCTGACCTTTCAAAATAGTTGTTGTGGTGCCTCCCCCTCCCCCCCCCCCCCCCAAAATATTTTGTCACTACGGTCCTAATCTCGTAAATGCAATTAGGGCAACCTTTTCAGGACATCCCTACTATAGACTACTACTTAATACACTTTTAAAACGATGTTTACGTGGGCATAGAAATATATCAACTTTATTGGATGTTTCGATCTCGCTGACATCATTTTCAACAGCTGTTTGACCATCAGTGGTTAGTTAAAACTGCGGTTTAATTATGAATAAATAAATGGAAGCAACAAAGCAGTCCGTTAGCGATAATTGTTCAAGGTGAAAATAGCTTAACAAAACTTAGGCCCCGTCCACCCTACTCCGTTCTCGTTTGAAAACGCATCGTTTTTGTATTGTTCTCTATCCTCAAGGGAATCGAAAACAATCAGCTCATTACCAGAAACAATAGGAAAACGCAAGTTGGCGTTTTAGTGTGGACGGGGTCTTACAAATATCGCTTTTGCTATTACAATTAACGACCCCCCGAAAGTAGCGATCCCTCCGAAAGTAGCGATCCTCCCTTCAGCTCTAGAGCGATGATTCAGAATGACGAACAGCACTGGCAAACAGCACGTAAAGAGCCAGAACATTTACTGCTACACTGATAAGCAAATGTAACAAAAGAAATACGTTCTAGATCCTGTGAATATTTGTTTGTTGGTTAAAATACCGTCGGTACGTACGCGATGTGTATGGCTCCTAAAAGTTAACGATTTTAGCACCCCGAACATAGCGACCACCCGAAAGTAGCGACCCCCCGAAGGTTAGGGGCGGGCCATTTGATTTTTGATGGGGGGGGGGGGGGGGGGGATATAAAAGTATGGTCGATATTTATATATGGATTATGTTCACCTGTACAAATTTCACGGTTCGTGATGACATGCATGAAACCGAAAACTCCTCTTCAGCCGATCTATCAGTACGGGAACAGACATGATAAGTCTTGTACAGACAGGAACTAAATACCTGGTGTATTTGCTGTGAAAAATGACACGTAAATAAAATGAGTTCATTGTTTTCCTTTGGAAGTGATTCATTATTGATTATAGATTATATTTAGGACCACTTAGAATGAAATGAAGTTCTAAGTACTGATTATCATACATTATCATACAAAGAATGCAGATTTGTCTTTACATTTAAAATCCTCTCAAGAACTAGAGGAATAAAAATCACATTACGCAACTTAAATGGATCCTCCTTCTTTAATTAAATAGTTGACTGTGGTTCTAATTATTAAATCAGTTTCATCAGTCCATATTTTAACTTCACATGCGTTATTAACTTCCTGTCACGCCCGAGTTGGTCACCTCCGTATCCTCTTCACAAAAGAGACGCACGAGTTGCACGAACTCGATCAAGATGTCCAGATATTGGAATAACACTACGTTTGTACCGATCAACAACACCGAAGATAGTGGCTTTCCACCAATCGTCCGACACATCTATGTTGGGTACTACGTAATCATATTCTTCATGGCCACAGTCGGCAATTTATTTGCTATTTTAGCTTGTTACAAGAACTTCAAGCAACGTTCGGCCATACTGTTGGCCTACATTGCTAGTCTTGCCGTGGCAGATTTATTATTTACCCTTCTTACACCAGTGGACCTCGCAGCGTTTTTGGCACGTTCTTGGGTCTGTGGACCATTCTTGTGCCGCTTACAGAGTTTCCTGATCGAGAGTAGCTACACTGCGTCGATTATCACTCTCGCTGCCATAAGCTACGAACGGTTCAAGGCTGTGTCTACGCCGTTACTTGCTCGATCACAGAGGATCAGTCAGAGAAAATTTATCCCTGTTTTTATCTGGATAATTTCCATTATTTCATGCACTCCATTATTGTATGCTTATGTCATCATCAGAGATGAGAATGGAGTTGAACAATGCGTCAACATTGCATGGGGGGATGGAGGGAGGCAGATATATTACTCCGTTCAAGGGGTTATACTCTTTCTGTTGCCACTACTCTACATGGTCTACGCTCACGTTCAGATCTTCAGGATTATCAAAAAACATGCTCTGACGAGAGAGAAGTTGGCCTCCAAGCAAGTCGAGACTAGAAGTCGGCGCAAAATTGGCAAAATGCTGGTGATTGTCACGTGTATATTTGTGACATGCTATTTTCCCTTCGTTTTCATTCGATCGATGAAATACTTTGACCTCTTTAATCAGGACATGATTTGGCGTCTGGTGCAGTTGCTGATTTTTACTCAAGCTGCAGTGAACCCGGTGATCTATTGCTTTTACAACAAGCAGTTTCGAGTTGTTTTCAAAGATTTGCTGAGATGTCGATGGAGTACCGTTCGTCACAGGCCAGAGATCTCTCACAGCGGCGGAACTGCAAAGACGAGGTCATCATCTATGATAGCAGCATCAGTGAAGCTTGAACCACTTCATGGGAGTACTGAGCGGATACAGCACTCAAGTTCTAAAGTTTAAGGATGTGATAGAAGAAAGCAACTGATTGAAGCAGTGGTCGCAAAAATGGAATATAGTGAACTGAATTAAAATCAGAAAAATAATTGAATCAACGAACTTCCCAGATGCACATTTAATCTATTTAGAATGGAATTAGATGGAAAGAACGAAACGGAACGGTTCTGATGAACACTAAGGACTCTACTTTGACCAGTGTCAACGTGTGTTCGGTTCTGGAACCATATATAGCCCGGCCACAATAATCCTACTGCTAGGACTGTACCTCAGTTTAATTTAATATATTGAAACCATACGTTTCGCCGGTCCTCTGAGGCGTTCCATATTTTTCGTTTTTCACCGTCATACGATCAATGGACAAGATAAAACTTTCGCTTATATGATATTACTTATATACTTTTTAATTTATTAGTCGGGCTTCCTGTGGAAGACCCGACTCTAAAAATGCAGAGCGGTCGTCTTCGTATTCTTTGACCTCAAATCGCAAATTGGGTTCTACAGCGCATGCGCCTTGTGCCGACCGCGAGGAGCTCTGAGTACGAGAATGCTGTTCCACACGACCCTCACAAGCTTTAGCTTTAAATAATATCGTGTTTAAATAAAAGTTATTGTATTGTATTGTATTGCTAAGCTTATCAAGACGAGACATCGCACATCGTCCTCTGTGAACACAAACTACGAACAAAATGACAAAACAATGACTATTGACTTGATTACGAACTCTCAGTGAAGCTGAAAAGAACTGCCCTGATTGCAAGAAAAGCAAGAGCAAGATTGATCTTGATGACCTGAAGCGAAAGACCATCGTCAACGAAGCAACTGGAAAACTACTTATGCAGCACATGTGAACCTCAGCTGCTCGCAGGGTATTGTGGCTCTTACAGTCCTCACAGTAAATATCGTCATTCTTTTGTTTTATTTTATTACTCGTGCCCAGGCTTAAGGCCTGCACGAGTCTAAGATTACAGGCCCTATTTTTTTTATTACTCGTTCCCAGGCCAAAGGCCGCACGAGTTGAAAGACACAGACCGTATTTTTGTTATTCCACGTCGCAAATCTGCAATCGAGTGGGACTGGGAACGAGACCACGAGACTGACCATGAGGTTGCAGCGATCGACGTTGTAGCGACGTTTTGTAGTGTCGATCGAGAAAGAAAGTCAAGTCAAGATGGTGAAGGTATTCGTCTTCTGTTTTTTCCTCTTTACGCTCGAAATGCTTACAAATGCACACACCGTTCGCGGTAAATCTACACTAAAAGACGTTGAGCGTTTTCGGAAATATGGATTGTTCCGCGAACCTATGAAAGCCATGAAAGCCTTGAATGCCATGAAAGCCAAAGTTATGCACTTGTCAATGTTTAGCCCCAGGGGGGGGGGGGGGGGGGGGGGGGGGGGGGCGGGCATACCCGGGGGATTTGACTAGATCCCCTCTCCTGTGGGTGGGGAATTTGACATAACGTAAGATCCCGAGGGAGGGGCCATTTGACGAGGTCGCGCAAGAGCCTGGAGCCTATCCCCTAAAAAGCAGAGAAAGACTGGGACCGAGTATCGGATTGCACGCCATTTTGATCGCTGTCAAGTCCACGTGTGTATTCGTAGTGAAGCGGAACTGAACTTTCACCTCAACCTTGATTTAAGATATACATGATATCTGATTCTAATTAGGATCTCATCTGAAACCTATCATAGCAATGCTGAAATGAATTAAAGTTTATGGATTCAAAAGCAGCTTTTGGGGTAATACTGACATTTCATCATTTAATTTAACCCCTAGGGTAGGGGTATTTGACACCAGCACTTATCCCCTGGGCAGGGTATTTGACATGAAATGGGGTAAAATGTCAAATCCCCCTGGGTATGCCCGGCCCCCCCACCCTGGGGCTAAACATTGACAAGTGTATTATACTCGATGAACATGTTATGAAAGCCTTGAAAACGACGAAAGCCAAAGTTATAAACGATCAACATGTTATGAAAGCCTTGATGCCATTGGAAAGCCAAAGTTATACTCGATGAACATGTTATATATATGATGAAAGCCTTGAAAACGACGAAAGCCAAAGTTATAAACGATCAACATGTTATGAAAGCCTTGAATGCCATTGGAAAGCCAAAGTTATACTCGATGAACATATTATGAAGTGGACTTTACTTTGCATTATTTGTGTCATGAGTGTTACTATTGTTGTCATACAAGTTTATGCTTGCTATTGCTGTGCTACCTACCTACATATAAGCTTAAACAGTTATGATTGTGATATATTTGAGAAAGCAAGCGAATTATCTGTCAATACTGATGAGAAGGATTCACAGTTTATATCAATAAAAACATGTAGATCACGATATGCAAAGTTTATTTATTGCTGCCGCAGCGAGTGAGCCTGAAGCGAGCGAGTAAGGCAGCATACTATTCGGTACAAGCTATTCGGTACAAGCTGGCAAAAATCTCGACTTGCTTTTAACCACAATGCATCATTTCTATTGTCTCTTTGCTGTCATTTTTTACCACCATGCTTTGCGACATGTTGTTTCTTGAAATACGAGTCATTTGTAGCTTGACGCAGGGAAGTGTAGATCAATGCAAAGTTTTGTCTCCGTGCTCTTCGTCTTGTTATTGCACTTACTACTTACCTATCTACTTGCTAGTAGGGTCCACAAACTCGACTGTGGTGAACTCTTGTTTTATTTGAAAGCTGGTAATTCGAAAAAGCTATGAAAACTTCCATGTAATCTAACTTTCGCGACGACAGACGAGCAAAAACTTTAAATTTAAATTTAAAATTTAAAACTTTAAATTCTAGTCAGTTTTAATAAAAATTAAAGATACAAAACTATAAAAATATACAATTATTTACAACGATTTAAAATTTCAATTAAAATATGCTACAATTTGGTTCAAATAATTCGGACAGCAATAGGTGATTTTCACGATGGCGTCATATGACTACAACTACCAGAATGCTTTGGGAATTTTCTTTCTTAGATATTGAACGAGTAACAGCTTTCCAAACATCTCAAAATTTACAAAGAAATGTATGTTTCAGGGGCAAGCGTCCCCTGTAACCATACATTTCTTTGCAGTTTTTGAATGTCTGTAGTTCATTTGCTACTTGTCCAAACCCTATCAAACTCCTGAAACTTACTAATTCTGATACTTAATTAGATTAATTCTAAAAACTTGTTCCCAGTCCTTTACTCGTTTCCAAAGTGGCTAATTGGTGTTAATTATCTAACAAAAGAAAATGGGCAAAGCATTCTGGTAGTTGTAGTCATGTGACGTCATCAAGAAAACGGCCTATTGGAATTTAAAATCTACACTAATTTTTCATTCTTCTCAAGTTTTTGAAAGTCTAACGACGCCATCGCAAAGCCGCCCTTGGTTTCTTCATTTGACGGGTAATACTTTCCACTCTGCTTAGCCGCCTGCTTACGCAGATAGAAGAATACGATGACTACAGCGACAAGTAACACAATCAAGACAAAAGCAATCGATAGACCCAATTCCAGGTCTCTTGACTGGGGTTGCTGCTGACGGTTACTTGACGTGGGCTCATCAATTATGGTTTTATTTTCACAAAATTGACCGCTGTACCCAGTTTCGCAGACGCAGCGGTAGCTTCCCTTGATGTCCTCACAGGAAGCTCCGTTTCGACATTTGTGAGTCCCGGTTGAGCATTCGTCGATGTTGTTGCTGCAGCGGTAACCCTGGAACCCAGTCCCTTCGCATACACAATTGAACCCATTCTCCCGGTCGACGCACACTCCGTTATGTAGACACGGATTACTGTCGCACTCATTCAGTTCATTCTCACAAGTTCTGCCAGAAAAACCGGGGGGACACTGGCACGTGAAGGACCCTGGGGTATTTCCGCACGTAGCACCGTTCTGACAAGGCGAAGCCGAGACAGGTGAACATTCATCAACATCAACATCACAATAAATGCCTTTATATCCAGTATTGGTACAATTGCACGAAAATGAGCCCACGGTATTGTTGCACATGCCATGCGCACAAGGTTTCCCAAAGCATTCATCGATATCTTCCTCGCATCGTCCACCTCTGTATCCACTTGAGCATGAACAAGAGTAATTTGCAATGAGGTCGGTACAGTTACTTTTATGCTGACAAGGATTGGGAGAACAGTCATTGATGTTGACTTCACAATTAGATCCTGTAAAACCAGTCAAACAGGAGCAGGAATAGCTGGCTACATTGTCCAGGCACGATGCTCCGTTTTTACAAGGGTTGGGAGAGCAATCGTCAATGTTCACCGAACAAGTTGAACCAGTGAATCCAGGAAGACACTGGCAAGAATATCCTGCAACTTTGTCTTTGCAAGTGGCACCATTTTTACAAGGGTTGGGAGAGCAATCGTCAATGTTCACCGAACAAGTTGAACCAGTATATCCAGGAAGACACTGGCAAGAATATCCTGCAACTTTGTCTTTGCAAGTGGCACCGTTTTTACAAGGGTTGGGAGAGCAATCGTCAATGTTCACCGTACAAGTTGAACCAGTATATCCAGGAAGACATTGGCAAGAATATCCTGCAACTTGGTCTTTGCAAGTAGCACCATTTTTACAAGGGTTGGGAGAGCAATCGTCAATGTTCACCGAACAAGTTGAACCAGTATATCCAGGAAGACACTGGCAAGAATATCCTGCAACTTTGTCTTTGCAAGTGGCACCGTTTTTACAAGGGTTGGGAGAGCAATTATCAATGTTCACCGAACAAGTTGAACCAGTATATCCAGGAAGACACTGGCAAGAATATCCTGCAACTTTGTCTTTGCAAGTGGCACCATTTTTACAAGGGTTGGGAGAGCAATCGTCAATGTTCACCGAACAAGTTGAACCAGTATATATCCAGGAAGACATTGGCAAGAATATCCTGCAACTTTGTCTTTGCAAGTGGCACCATTTTTACAAGGGTTGGGAGAGCAATCGTCAATGTTCACCGAACAAGTTGAACCAGTATATCCAGGAAGACACTGGCAAGAATATCCTGCAACTTTGTCTTTGCAAGTGGCACCATTTTTACAAGGGTTGGGAGAGCAATCGTCAATGTTCACCGAACAAGTTGAACCAGTATATCCAGGAAGACACTGGCAAGAATATCCTGCAACTTTGTCTTTGCAAGTGGCACCGTTTTTACAAGGGTTGGGAGAGCAATCGTCAATGTTCACCGTACAAGTTGAACCAGTATATCCAGGAAGACATTGGCAAGAATATCCTGCAACTTGGTCTTTGCAAGTAGCACCATTTGTACAAGGGTTGGGAGAGCAATCGTCAATGTTCACCGAACAAGTTGAACCAGTATATCCAGGAAGACACTGGCAAGAATATCCTGCAACTTCGTCTTTGCAAGTGGCACCATTTTTACAAGGGTTGGGAGAGCAATCGTCAATGTTCACCGAACAAGTTGAACCAGTATATCCAGGAAGACACTGGCAAGAATATCCTGCAACTTTGTCTTTGCAAGTGGCACCATTTTTACAAGGGTTGGGAGAGCAATCGTCAATGTTCACCGAACAAGTTGAACCAGTATATCCAGGAAGACACTGGCAAGAATATCCTGCAACTTTGTCTTTGCAAGTGGCACCATTTTTACAAGGGTTGGGAGAGCAATCGTCAATGTTCACCGAACAAGTTGAACCAGTATATCCAGGAAGACACTGGCAAGAATATCCTGCAACTTTGTCTTTGCAAGTGGCACCATTTTTACAAGGGTTGGGAGAGCAATCGTCAATGTTCACCGAACAAGTTGAACCAGTATATCCAGGAAGACACTGGCAAGAATATCCTGCAACTTTGTCTTTGCAAGTGGCACCGTTTTTACAAGGGTTGGGAGAGCAATCGTCAATGTTCACCGTACAAGTTGAACCAGTATATCCAGGAAGACACTGGCAAGAATATCCTGCAACTTGGTCTTTGCAAGTGGCACCATTTTTACAAGGGTTGGGAGAGCAATCGTCAATGTTCACCGAACAAGTTGAACCAGTATATCCAGGAAGACACTGGCAAGAATATCCTGCAACTTTGTCTTTGCAAGTGGCACCATTTTTACAAGGGTTGGGAGAGCAATCGTCAATGTTCACCGAACAAGTTGAACCAGTATATCCAGGAAGACACTGGCAAGAATATCCTGCAACTTTGTCTTTGCAAGTGGCACCATTTTTACAAGGGTTGGGAGAGCAATCGTCAATGTTCACCGAACAAGTTGAACCAGTATATCCAGGAAGACACTGGCAAGAATATCCTGCAACTTTGTCTTTGCAAGTGGCACCATTTTTACAAGGGGTTGGGAGAGCAATCGTCAATGTTCACCGAACAAGTTGAACCAGTATATCCAGGAAGACACTGGCAAGAATATCCTGCAACTTCGTCTTTGCAAGTGGCACCGTTTTTACAAGGGTTGGGAGAGCAATCGTCAATGTTCACCGAACAAGTTGAACCAGTATATCCAGGAAGACATTGGCAAGAATATCCTGCAACTTGGTCTTTGCAAGTGGCACCGTTTTTACAAGGGTTGGGAGAGCAATCGTCAATGTTCACCGAACAAGTTGAACCAGTATATCCAGGAAGACATTGGCAAGAATATCCTGCAACTTGGTCTTTGCAAGTGGCACCATTTTTACAAGGGTTGGGAGAGCAATCGTCAATGTTCACCGAACAAGTTGAACCAGTATATCCAGGAAGACACTGGCAAGAATATCCTGCAACTTGGTCTTTGCAAGTAGCACCGTTTTTACAAGGGTTGGGAGAGCAATCGTCAATGTTCACCGAACAATTAACCCCAGAGTAACCCGCCAAACAATTACATATATAGATTCCACCCTTACTACTACAGGTAGCGCCATTCTTGCAAGGATTTGGTTGACATGTGCTGACAGGAATCGTGCAGTTACGTCCAGTAAATCCATTTTTGCACAAACAGGTATAGTTTCCAGTTGAATTCAAACAAACGTGGTTATTACAAGGATTCGGGTTACAATTATCGATGATTTCAGAACAGTTTCGTCCTTCATATCCAAGAACACAGCTACAGGAATAATTTGCACTGAGGTCTTTACACGTTGCACCATTGAGACACGGATTACGAGAACAGCCGTCTACGGTTATCTCACAGTTCCTCCCAATAAAACCATTCATGCAATCACACGAGTAGTTACCGACCAAGTCCCGACAAGTGCCCGAGTTACGACAAGGTGAACCTCGGCAGTCATTTATGGGAATGGTGCAATACGTTCCCGTGAATCCCTGCGGGCAGACACAGCTAAATCCCGATGAGGTATTGACACATGTCGCCCCATTGCTACAGTTATTAGTGTTACAGTCAGGAATACGTACTGTACAGTTGGCACCAGTCCACCGCGGGAGGCAAGTACAGTTGAACGAACTACCAACATCGACGCATTCGCTGTTAATAGGACAGGGATTGAGTGCACACGAAGAGTTTCTATGGCAACCAATTTGTATTTGTGAATGGGTCACGGATAGACCTTTTTGTGATGATGGTGTCAGAATGTGAACGAAGCGATCGTGGAATTGGATTCCTTTTAGACATCCTTGATATGATTTGGTAGTCGACATGCCTGGGAAGGAAAAAGGAAATACTCAGCATATTTGAGTCTGAAAAACGTTTCAAAGTCTTAAAATCTTTAAAGTGCCTATGAAACGAAAATGTCGATCCTTGTTTTATTATACATTATTGTTGTTTGGTCTTTCTCTGAACATTTGCTGTATTTAAACATCGACTTTGAGCGTGCGAACATTTTCTTTTCGTGGTTCGAAAATTATCATTTTCAACCAAAATGTGCGACAAGAGACTGGGCCCTTGACAATGGCTCGGTGACGTCATAAGTTGTGTATGCCTTTGTTTGCACAACTTATGACGTCACATTTCTATAGTTTGACCGAGCGGGAATTGTCGCACTTTGAAATCCAAAATGCCCAAGTTCGTGCGCGAAATAAAAAATGTTCCCGTAGCTCAATTCACTTTTTATTAACGCCATGTAAACAAGCAAATAGTAAACTTTCGTAGTAGCAAATAAAAACGGGGTCTGTTTTTTCGTTTCATAGGCACTTTAAGCCGTGGTTTTCACTAGCGACGAAAGCATAAGCGCAAGAACTGGAAATATGTTGATCCGTGTGTTGATGCTTGCGTCTTCCCGTTTTCACAGTGGCATAAGGCCTCTTGTGATTATGCTTGCGTCAGGCCCGTTTTCACAGTGACATAAGGCGTCTTGTGTTTGAGCTTTCTTGTGTCGCTAGTGAAAACCAGGAGTAAACGAGACGATTCGTTCATAAACGGCAGCCTTCGATTTGCAGAACATCTTATTGAACAGAGCAATCAAATCCTCTCATTTTACCACACAAGCTAATAGCAACCGCCGTTCAATCTTTTTTGATGTAAGATCATTGAGAATTATGACGTCATAAGTAATCACAAGTTAGTATTATGACGTCATAAGTAATCACAAGTTAGTATTATGACGTCATAAGTAATCACAAGTTAGTATTATGACGTCATAAGTAATCACAAGTTAGTATTATGACGTCATAAGGTAATCACAAGTTAGTATTATGACGTCATAAGTAATCACAAGTTAGTATTATGACGTCATAAGTAATCACAAGTTAGTATTATGACGTCATAAGTAATCACAAGTTAGTATTATGACGTCATAAGTAATCACAAGTTAGTATTATGACGTCATAAGTAATCACAAGTTAGTATTATGACGTCATAAGTAATCACAAGTTAGTATTATGACGTCATAAGTAATCACAAGTTAGTATTATGACGTCATAAGTAATCACAAATTAGTATTATGACGTCATAAGTAATCACAAGTTAGTATTATGACGTCATAAGTAATCACAAGTTAGTATTATGACGTCATAAGTAATCACAAGTTAGTATTATGACGTCATAAGTAATCACAAGTTAGTATTATGACGTCATAAGTAATCACAAGTTAGTATTATGACGTCATAAGTAATCACAAGTTAGTATTATGACGTCATAAGTAATCACAAGTTAGTATTATGACGTCATAAGTAATCACAAGTTAGTATTATGACGTCATAAGTAATCACAAGTTAGTATTATGACGTCATAAGTAATCACAAGTTAGTATTATGACGTCATAAGTAATCACAAGTTAGTATTATGACGTCATAAGTAATCACAAGTTAGTATTATGACGTGACATGCGCGTGCAATTAGAATCAACGTCACAAAAGCGCGCAATTAGAATTGACATAATGAACGTGTTAATGAGAAATTAGATGTCATAAAGGTGCGGACACACGTTGCAACATTCCCTGCAACATGCTTAATGAACGTATGACAAACGCCAGCAACAATACATGTTGCAGGGAATGTTGCACCGTGTGTCCGCACCTTAAGGTAGGCGAACTTTTGGTACTTTTACGCCACAAATGCAACAATATAAATAAATTACAATAAATATAGAAAACATTGCGATGAGTTAAGACTGATAACCGACAGGAAGCCTCATGAAAACTATTGCTATTTAATTACTTGATATTGACGTCATTTCCGGTCTCGTGCGGAATTTTATTTAATTCATCAGCTGAATTGCACCTTTTCAATAGAATACTCTCTGCTTGATAGAACATGGAGCCGGGCAGTTTTGCCCCTCAGTCGAAGGTAAATAATGAGATTCAAGGACTGATATCAAGCAATTTCACATATCGGTGGGTATACCGAGGATACCGCGACCTCACCTTTTGCCCGCGAGTAGGGAAATCCACCAATATGTACATAGATACTGTGCCCAGTAGTGATGTCAAGTACACTCTGGCTGCCTTGAATGTCAGTCTCCTTGACATGCGTACCATCAACCACCATACGCACGTGTTTATAGCGTCGTGACCACGTGACATTGTGCCAAAGACCGTCACTGATTGGTTTATCAATAACAATAGCAGCAGATCCTGAAAAGACAAATTCCGAAATTTTTTCCTTTTTCTCTTTTTGGGATCCCTGTTTCAATGAAAATGTGAGAGGAAACTGGGGACCAGTCCTTACCTGAGCCTAGATCAGCGGTAAATCTAAGACGGCCGGAAGTGATGTCAATCATAAGAAAGTCGGTATTAGTCCCTCCCGGTCGCCATCCAGCGTACATAACAAGACCGCTGGACTGAACGGTTTGGAGCCATAGAGAACCACTTTGGCCGAACAGCCAGTGAGTGGTGTTGAGTACAGCCTCGATGTAGCTGCTTTGTGATAGATACGTGATGGATGTGCCTGGAAATAAAGACAAACGATAAGCAACGGTTTGAAAGTAGTTACCAAATAATTTGGTTGCGTAATCCGCTGAACAGAACAAGATGGCGGATCACATTTTACCACAATCCTTTGCGCGCGTAAACCACTACACCTCGTAGAAACTATAGAACAGAGTTTTGAAAAGTGTGAAGCTGTTGCCTGCTTTATTAAAATAATAATAATAATAATAATAATAATAAAAATAAATATGAACGTGTCAGAAAGTTTGTAGATGTGAATAGTACTGATTTAGGTTCGCAAAGGATTACTGGGTAAAATGTACAGCAGCCATCTTGTTCTTTATAGCAAAAGAAACGATAAAAGATATTTGATAAGAAATATGTGTCTTTACCATGGGTACCATAGATCCGAGTAGAGCCTGGTACCCAGGGTAGTGGCCTCACATTTTGAATACTCACTAATCTGACATGTTTTTCCACTGAAGTCCGCCAAGCACGTGCACACAAACCCCGACCACGTGGCCACACACGTGCCTCCATTGGCACATACATTACCATTGCAGTTTTCTTCCTTCTTGCAGCCCGCGTTTGGCAACGTATACCCAGAGCTCTTAGCGAGCTCGAATGTGTTCTGGATCCCATTGCGATTGATCGTTACTGCGCGTGCGCAACCACTGAATGTCTTCGAACCTCCAAGCGCTAATCCCAAGTTGACAAGACTATTGAGAAGTGAACCCATGTACAGCTTGCTATCGAGGTGAGATATGGCGGTAGAGCTGAGTTGGAGGATCTTCTCGACGGAGTCAACCCGGACCTTCACGTGACCGGAAGTGACGTTGACGTGGACTTGGTGCCAGGCTCCGTCGCCGAGATTCGCCCCAAGTCGTTTAGAATTTTGATTAAGAAAGTCAACGTGGAATGCTGCTATGAGTTGACCTCTGGTCAAGGACAGCCCAAAGGAGCCTGGTGCCGACTGGAAAGGGAATGAAATAGAATGAAAGGGTCATGAGATGGGACAGAAGGAATGGAAGGAAGAGCGGCAATTATATAAGCTTGCCATCTCACTTTTCCGTCTCTTCACACTATACTACAATTGAGTTGGAGGGAGGTACAAGAACCACTGAGGACGTAGACCGGTCTAAGTACCCCTACCCCCTCCCCTTGCCACACCCCATCCGGCACCCCCACCCCTCCCCCCAACTCCGGTAATTGTTATTATTAGCGTTGGCATTTTTCAATATTCTACTTACTCCTTTTTCGGTGTAAACGAGAACCCCGTCCGGTACCGACGCGGCAGAAAACTCAAACGACAGTGACGTCATGGCCGAGGGGGACTGGAACATCAACCCATTGTTGTTATCTTGATTGAAGGTCGCGATAGCTTGCTTCTCACAATATGCGCCCTCGTACCCCGTTTTGCATTGACAGCGGTAGTCAAACCACTGATCCACGCATGCGCCGTGTTTACACTTATGGTTCAAGCAGACGTCGGTTCTTGGGCAACCAGTTTGTATGTTGTGGGACTTTGGCATAAAATACGACAGAATATCTGCGATTCTGTTGATTTGGAAGTCCTGAGGAATATAAATAATAGACAGGAATTTCATGGGGAACTCGCTTGTCAGACGTGTTTTAAACAGGTTTTAGCAAACATTGAATTGTATAACATGGCCAACGTTTTGAACCTTTTTGGAATTTTGCGATGTGGAAAATGTTTGGCGCGCAAAGGATTGTGGTATAAATGTACAAGGCGTCTTTTTATAGATTGCAAGAAAATTTCAAGTGAAGCGTTTCATCGATTAACTGGACCAAGACTGCAAAACAGCGAAACTCCGTCGAGAAGAGTTGAAGTTCGATCGAGTCCGGCGTTGATCAGGCCTCGAGAGAATGAGCCGAGACGGAGACGACGCGAGGGGAGTGAGTCGAGACGCGCGAGAAACTGGACAAGACGTTCACTAAGGTAAATGACATGTACAGGTTTTAACAGGTTTTGTATAACCGGATATACAGGTTTTAAACAGGTTTTAGAAACTGAACCAGCCATCCACGCAACACGTTCGCAAGGTAAAAATGTTTCATTCCTTACCTCAATACAACCAACGAAGTTCCCATCACCGACGATTTGTGTACGAATCAGGGGGGTGAACAGCCTAAGCCCACCCATCGTCGGTGTCCCATAGAACGTCGATGAACTCGATGCCTGTACGGTAGCTTTTGCTTTACAGGTACCTCCTGCGCATGCGTTAGACTCTACGGTCACTTCCGCTTCCGTCTTGGAGAGAACGACCGTTAGCTTGTGAAATACGCCGTCATTGAGGTTTTTACCGGTCGTTACTACTGCTGTGTTCATGCCTAAGTTTAGTGACAAACGAATGGATCCTTGGTGTAGCTCTACGGCGAGGTGGTCGGGGTGTTCTTTCGTGTAGTCCTGTGAGGTACAACAACAATAAGTAAGTAAGTAAGTAATTAAGTAAGGAGGGGGACATGGGGGTTTGCGGTGTTGCGGTGTTGGCTGTTTTTTCGTGCGGTATTACGGTGATTGCAACTGCCAAATGGCGGTATTGCGGTGATGTCAAACCTTGCGATGTACGGTGTTTACGTTATTAAACGTGCGGTGTCCGGTGAAACGATCAGATTGATTGCGGTGTTGCGGTTTCTGATTCAAGATAAATGTCAAAGTATTGGACCATTTGATTAAAATTCATGTCGTCATTTGCTATTGCGGTGTCGGTGTTTCGTTGACTTTTCGTGCGGTGATGCGGTGATTTCGGATTTTTTTCGCGGTGTTGCGGTGTTCGAGAAACCCCCCCCCTTGTGAGGTACCCCCCCCCCATGTCCCCCTCAGTAAGTAGACTTTATTTACAGAGGGTGACACGTGACTTTATTGGAGTAAACTGATAAACTTGTGAGGTACAACAACAATAAGTAAGTAAGTAAGTAAGTAGACTTTATTTAAAGAGGGTGACACGTGACATTATTGGAGTAAACTGATAAACTTGTGAGGTACAACAACAATAAGTAAATAAGCAAGTAAGTAGACTTTATTTAAAGAGGGTGACACGTGACATTATTGGAGTAAACTGATAAACTTGTGAGGTACAACAACAATAAGTAAGTAAGTAAGTAAGTAGACTTTATTTACAGAGGGTGACACGTGACAGTATTGGAGTAAACTGATAAACTTGCGGCCCTAACAAAATTCAAAAAATTTATAAAGCGCTATTTCCCTAGAGTCCAAAAGCGCTATACATCTATAAAAAGGTCTTGTATAGGGTTTGCAGTAAAATATTTTTAGCTGGATTTTGGGAAGGACATAAAAGGCGCATGGACGTCTAACTGAAGTTAGATGTTAGTACAGTGGAAGGCCGGCCTTCGTAGTCAATTGTAGCTACAAAAATTACGAATGAACCGACCGAACGATGGCACTTTACAGAGGACATCACAAAATCACTTAATTATAATATATGAAACAAATATATTCTATTTTTTCCCATGTGTCTGTACTTTTATAGATGCATAGAAGACGTCAAAATGTGGTGAGAACAACAGCCACGTCACTCGACTTCGTCCCGTGGCGTACTTTTTCTTGCTCTCACCACATTTTGAAATGCAAAACTAGTGGAATTTACTTGTTTAATAACCTTACAACAACAACAACAACAACAACAACAACAACAACAACAACAGCAACAACAGCAACAACAGCAAATAACAACGACGAGGTACGGACAAACTTGTACTCACCGCTCCTTGATAAATCAAAAGTCCTTCCAAAAGAGTAGTTCGGAATCTAAATGACACCAGAGACGAGGTCGAGAGAGACTGGAAGTACATCGGGATGTACGAGCCGCGTCTGAAGTTGATCACGTGGAGAGATTCGCATCGGTTCCCTTGGTAACCATCAACACAGCGACACTGGAAACTATTCACTCCGTCGACGCAAGTGCCGCCATTTTTACACGGATTTGATGAGCACTCGTCGATATTGACGTCACAGGTCAAACCGGTATAACCTGCTTTACAGGTACACGTGAATTTATTGTTCGACGCGGAACAAGTACCGCCATTTTGACAAGGCTTGGTCGCACAGTCAGTCACCAGGCTCTCGCAATGTATCCCAGTGTACCCTGGTGCGCACGTGCAGGAGTAGCCATTCACGTGATCAGTACACGTGCCTCCATTACCGCAAGGGATGCTGGAACATTCATTAAAATCGACCTCGCAATGCACCCCGGTATACCCTGCAGGGCATGCGCAGTAGAAGCTTCCCGGTGTGTTCTGACATGAGCCTCGTTTGCACGGGGAGGCCTGGCACTCGTCTATATCTACAGCACAGTGGGCACCAGTCCACCCAGACGTGCAATTGCACTGACGTATGGAATTGATCACGTGACAAGTACCGTTGTTCTGGCAGATACTTGAATGACACACAGAGCTGTTGAACTGGCAGTGTTGACCTGAAGACAACGAAAGAAGCCTTAGTGAATTGAAATGAATAGACTTTATTTATCGAGGGTTGCACATGACAGTTTGTATCCGTCTAATAACTGATGTGTCACGTGATATGTATATGGATGTACGTGTCTGTTTCCGTAGGTCCGTAGAGGTCAACTTGTGGTAAGTCTAAAAATCGCGTCTAAATTTGGCCATTACAAAAAAGAGCAGGAGACTGGGACCAAGTCCGTAAAACTAATTCAATAAGAAACTGTCATTTTCTGACAGAGCAGATCAAACTTAGCTAATCTGGAAAGTTTGGTGAACTTTGGCTTAATATTGACGATGCTAGAGGGCATCAAAGATGTCTATTTTCCCATACAAACTCTGAATTTTTTTACGTCGTCTACCCAAACCATACATTCACTGTAAATATTCAAAATTTCAAAAGTTGTTGGGCTTCCTGTGTAAGTAAGTAAGTACTGTAGTCTCCTTCGCAGCCATTTTTAGTCTCGTTCCAGTAGTAAGTAGTTTATTTCAACACGTTTCGTCCAGGAGCATAGCTCGTTCACAATACGAACGTGTAATATAAGAATACTCTAATTAACAAACCTTATAACTAATTTTATATGGAGTAAATGGTGTATGGAGTCGTTACCAGTTTTTCGCAACTCTACCACAGGAAGCCCATAAAAAGATGCGCGCATACAATGTTTTACCTGTAAATCCTTGCGGACATCGACACGAGTACCCAACTAGTCCCACGTGTTCTTGACACGTGCCATTATTGAGACATGGGTCAGACAGACACTCGATGATGTTAGCTTCACATCGGTTGCCAAGGAAACCAGGCGGACACTGACAGTAGTAATGGTTGAGCCTATCGTGGCACGTACCGCCATGGAAGCATGGGTTGGATTGACACTCGTTGGTATTGTGTTCGCAGCGAGGTCCTTGGAAACCCGCGGGACAGGTACACGAGAAATTGCCTGCAGGAAATGCACAATGTTTTAAATACAACGATGCAAAGGTATCGTCACGTGCAATAACGCACAAGGATTGGTGACAGCAACATCAACAGTTACACTATCTACACTATATAGTATAGTTTCGCGTTGTTTAGAGATGACCGCTGTCCTTGACAAAAGACGCATTTGTACAGGCTTAGCCTCGATTCAGAAACCAGTCCGTGCAATTCAAAAATGTTTCTATTGTTTTATGTCAATATTTTTTCGTGTTCTTGTTGATATTTGTGATTCATTTACACCGACTCGAGGCTAAGCCTGTACAAATGCGTCTGCGGTTTTACAGCGATATCTGTGAACGTGAAAAGGGACTATAGTAACTGTTACAGTATAGTATAGTATCATTATCAACATCAACAATACAGTCGAACCTCTCCTTACGGACACCTCTCTCCTAATACAGACTCCACTATTGCGGACAGTTCCCTTGGTCTAGGCAAAATGCCCATACATTCTATGTAAAAAAAAAAAACCTCTGTAATACGGACCCTCTATAATACGGACACTTTGCTCTGTCCCTTCGGTGTCCGTATTAGAGTTTCGACTGTAACAACAATGTCAATCAGAACAACTATCATCACCACCAGCAAAAACAGTATCGCCATCAATCACGCTGAAACTCATGTAAAAAAAAATTCCACTGAATTGAGTCCTATTTATTGACCTCCCCACCTCTATAAATTGAATCAATCTACACCCATGGTACACATATACATGTATGACACCCATACCTTGGCCATCGTGACATGTGCCATTATTAAGACAAGGCTGACTTGTACACTCGTTGATGTCTACGTCACATTTACTCCCGGTATATCCTACAGGGCACTGACAATGATGTCTGTTTAGACCATCTATACACTGTTGATAAGGTTGGCAGGGATTGCCGGCACAGTCGTTGATGTTGACTTCACAGTTTAGACCTGTGAATCCATGTGAACACTGACAGCGGTGACTAGAGAGGGAATGCAAGGAAACAGTCAACCTTATGCACGAATATATCAAAAAATAAGTAATGTCCCACACATCTATTGATGGGCTTCCTGTGGTAGAACGGGAGGAATACGTATCATTTTGGGCTCCCTGTGTCTTACGCCCGGAATCGCGCACGTTTATGCTCAACTGGGCAAACAAAATAGTTGAACGTAAACGCAAGGAAAAACGCGAGCCCAATACGTATTCCGCACACTCTACCACAGGAAACCCACGAAGAAAGACGTGCACTTACAAGGCTTAATTTATACAAATTCTTACCCTTTCAGCTGATTAGTACATGTACCGCCATTTTGACACGGTCTCGTCACACAGTCGTTGATAGTAATGTTACATAGCGGTCCAGTGTAACCAGTCGAACAGTGACATGTGAAGCCATTGACGCCATCAATACACGTCCCTCCAGACCCACACGGTGATGGTGATTGGTTACACTCATTGATGTTAACTTCACAATGCTGGCCTGAAGCAAAACACACCAGAATGAACCCAGGAGAGCAATGCACCAAACACAGAATGGCATTTCGGTTGTAAATAGTCTCCTAGCTATGCACACGTTCTTCTTTTCGGGATCCCTGTGTCACTGGGAGCACAGCCCACACCAAAAATTTAGTATGGGCCATATATGGGCCAAATATGGGGAAAATATGGAAAAGTATATGGGTTTTATGTGGCCCATATTAAACCCAGAATTCCAAAATATATGGGTTATATATGGATTAAATATGGATTAAGTACGTATTTGGTCATAATCCATGTATTATCCATATATTACCCATATTTTTCCCATATATTACTCATTTATGTGGCCCATATATTTCCCATACTTCCCATATATTTCCCATATACTTCCCATATATTTCCCATACATGGGCCATATATGGGCCAGATATGGGAAAAGTATGGAATTTATATGGATAAAATGTGGTTACTATATGGGTTTTATGTGGGCCCATATTAAACCCATATTAATTCCATATTAAACCCAGCTATTCCAAAATGTATGGGTTATATATGGATTAAATCTGGATTAAGTACGTATTTGGTCAAAATCCATGTATTATCCATATATAATCCGTATTATTCCCATATATTACTCATTTATGTGGCCCATATATTTTCCATACTTCCCATATATTTCCCATACTTCCCATATATTTCCCATATACTTCCCATATATTATCCATACTATTCCCATATATTTCCCATATACTTCCCATATATTATCCATACTATTCCCATATATTTCCCATATACTTCCCATATATTATCCATACTATTCCCATATATTTCCCATAACAATACCCATATATTATCCATATTATTCCCATATATTTCCCATATACTTCCCATATATTTCCCATACTTCCCATATATTCCCCATATACTTCCCATATATTATCCATACTATTCCTATATATTTCCCATATACTTCCCATATATTATCCATACTATTCCCAGATATTTCCCATACCAATACCCAGATATTATCCAGATTATTCCCAGATATTTCCCATATACTTTCCATATATTATCCATACTATTCCCATATATTTTCCATATTTCCCATATATTTCCCATGCACTTCCCATATATTATCCATACTATTCCCATATATTTTCCATATTTCTCATATATTTCCCATATACTTCCCATATATTATCCATATACTTCCCATATATTATCCATACTATTTCCATATATTTTCCATACTTCCCATATATTTCCAATATACTTTCCATATATTATCCATACTATTCCCATCCTATTCCCATGCATCCCATATATTTCCTATATATTAATTCCCCATACTTACAGTACTGAATATTTCTTAATACAGTATAATTTTTGTGAATAATATTATTTAAAAATGCACATCATGCAGTATCAAAAAATATTTATTGATAATTGAAAGCTTTTTACAAATGTAAATCAGAAGTATACATGCATAAGTTATTCTTTCTTATGGCCAGTCAGTCTACAGTCAATTATATGACTGGTCAAATAACTTTGAATAGATCATGATCAGTTATAACTCGATCATGTAAAGTCGCCGCAATAGATTTGTTAGCCCGGCAAACTTCAAACTATTATAGTTCATGTAAATATTAGAATGTCCATAAATGTCCATCAGTAGCTAATGCAGTATATATGAAATATATGAATCCAAGTGGAGCCTGAAACTACTTATATGAACCCACCTGCTCTCAGTGGCTTAGATACATGTAGCGCAGTTGGTAGAACATTACACCGGTATCGCAAAGGTTGTGGGTTTGATTCCCGTTGTAAGTCTGATTTTTTTCCAGACATTATTTCCAGTAGTTTCAGGCTCCACTTGGATTCATATATTTTATGAATCAGTGCATTATGCCACCATTACAGTCGACTGGTGAATACACATGCATGAACAGCATTAATTCTGTAAAATAAAGTTGATGAAGTATCACTTCTAAATTATGCACTGTACATTGCACATAATTAACTAACAATCATAAAGAAACTGCATCAGTCTTACTTTGATTTGCATATATCTACAGAATGATTTCATGTCCAACAGAAGCTACATGTAACAGATAATGTTGAGGCTTGTCAAAGACCAAGTTCATGCAATTCAACTCGACTTGTGAATACTTTGCAGTCATCATAAAACTCTTGATCTCTAACTGTAGTTGATGTAGAAAAGTGTTCAAATTAAACCACCTGAAAATCAATTGAAAAGAACTCACAATTCGGAAACTCTGACAATAACTTTTTCTTAAGATATTTAATGACTGAATTATGTCTTGTAATAACTAATAAGCTTATAACTAATATTTAATTTGATAAGTTTAAGTTGAATACTTTTTATACTGCAGATTCAACAAATATTAAAAACATGACTACAAGTACTGCATACTTACAGGTAGAATAGAGTGAAATAGAACAATGAAAAGGATTAAAATACAATGCTTATAGTTTTAGCTTTCAAACTAAGCTATGATAAATAACACACAGCAAATAAAACTCTACCTTTTTAGCCTTTGTCATGTCTAACGAAAGTCTTCAGTCAGCTGCCATCTTGTCACGTTTGTCAACAACAGTTTTACCGTGAAAAACAGCTTTATTCCATAAATTTCCTTCAGAAAAGGAGATATTAAGATTTTAGAACATTTTACAGCTTACTTTATAACAAAAAAAAGAACGTTTTACTTACCAGAAAGGTGAATAAACGGTGTGTTTTTTGTCTTCTTTGAAGAAAAACAAGCGACTGCCTCGATTTTCCCGCTCTTTTACCGATAGTCACGTGACCTTATGTGGATAACTGCTGACCAACATTAGCATGTTCATAAAGGAATGGATTTTAATATGCTGACAGTCAAAAACATATACTAATTGTTTTCTGAATAGTTTAAGCAGAAAGTATGAAGCTACAGTAATGGTAAAGTTATTATTATTATTATTAAAGTAAATACATGCATAATATATTTAAAAATCCAAAGAAATGTGAATGAAGTTAATTACTTGAGATGCCTGTGTAACCCATACATTGCCCATATACCACCCATATTTTATCCTTATATTAATAATTGGGCCCATGTATGGCCCACATATCCCAGTATTAACTAAAATGTTAACCCATATATTGCCCTTATATTAATCATTGGGCCCATATTTGGCCCACATATCCCAGTATTAACTAAAATGTTAACCCATATATTGCCCATACATACCCATGTTTTACCCTTATATTAATAATTGGGCCCATATATGGCCCACATATCCCAGTATTAACTAATATGTTAACCCATATATTGCCCATATATCAATAATTGGGCCCATGTATAGCCCACATATCCTAAAATGTTATCCCATATATTGCCCACATATACCCATATATTACCCATATATCAATAAAATGGGCCCATATATGGCCCACATATCCCCTACTGACTAAAATATTATCCCATATATTGCCCACATATACCCATATATTACCCATATATCAATAAAATGGGCCCACATATGGCCCACATATCCCCTACTGACTAAAATATTATCCCATATATTGCCCACATATACCCATATATTACCCATATATCAATAAAATGGGCCCATATATGGCCCACATATCCCCTACTGACTAAAATATTATCCCATATATTGCCCACATATTACCCATATATCAATAAAATGGGCCCATATATGGCCCACATATCCCCTACTGACTAAAATGTTATCCCATATATTGCCCACATATACCCATATATTACCCATATATCAATAAAATGGGTCCATATATGGCCCACATATCCCCTACTGACTAAAATATTATCCCATGTATTGCCCACATATACCCATATATTACCCATATATCAATAAAATGGGTCCATATATGGCCCACATATCCCCTACTGACTAAACTTTTATCCCATATATTGCCCACGTATACCCATATATTACCCATATATCAATAAAATGGGTCCATATATGGCCCACATATCCCCTACTGACTAAAAGTTTATCCCATATATTGCCCACATATACCCATATATTACCCATATATCAATAATTGGGCCATATATGGCCCATATATCCCAGTATTAACTAAATATTATCCCATATATTGCCCACATATACCCATATATTACCCATATATCAATAAAATGGGCCCATATATGGCCCACATATTCCCTACTGACTAAAATAGTATCCCATATATTGCCCACATATACCCATATATTACCCATATATCAATAAAATGGGCCCATATATGGCCCACATATCCCCTACTGACTAAAATATTATCCCATATATTGCCCACATATACCCATATATTACCCATATATCAATAATTGGGCCCATATATGGCCCACATATCCCATATTAAACCCATATATTGTGGAAAAGGTAAAAGCTTGGGCCCATATATGGTCCACATATCAATTCTAGCTCCCCATACTATTCCCATATATGGGCCATATATGGCCCATATATACATCCCATATTTAACCCATACTAAACGTTTGGTGTGGGAGGGATCCCAAAAATAAGAACGGGTGCAAAGGAGACTAGGTTGCAAAGTGCTATACAAGAACCGACTTATTATTATCATATTATTACTTCATCAGAAGCCAGAAAAAAATAAAAATAATAATAATAATAAAAGAAGCCAGAAAATGGTAAATTCTGGTAGTTCTTTCACCAACAAATATACACCTATATAAAAGCCTGTTTGTTTTTCACTAGCAAAGCATAAGAAATAGTGTCATATGTGTGAAAGTAGGCCTGATGCAAGCATACACCCCTTCCTCTGGGTCTACTCTTTAAATTTATATGTTTGAGGAGGGGAGGGGGGGATTTGGTGGTGAACGATATGGAGTGTGATCCCCCCAATGGAAAATCCTGGCTATGCCCCTTGGTGTCGCTGGTGAAAACTAGCCTGTGTTAGGATTAACTGGGGTTTTGTTCCGGCCGGCTGTAACACAGGCTAGTGAACTCCAGACTTTAGTAAGCACAGAAAATCATTTAAAGTACAAAACAAGAGCAGCGGTTAGTTTAGCAGCCTCAAGGCTGTCTTAGGAGTCTAGTGACACCATTGAAACACTATTTCCTCACACTGACTTTTTCATTTTAGTAAGTAGCTAGTAACATGCTTTTCATACAAATTTCCATAAAATTGTCTTCATTATCTCTCAAACTAAGAAGGTCTGTGTAAAACTGTGTACCTGTAAACCCTTGCAGGCAAAGACACTGATATCCTCCATTTTGAAAACTTCTACACGTAGCCTGGTGTTGACAATACTTGTACAAACATTTGTTGACAACAGCTTCACAGTGATTGCCTTGTGGGAACATGAAAAGAAACTGTGTTAAATTGTAAATATATCAAACCAAGGTAAAGAAGGAAAGGAAGAAAAGGAGTGAAAGGAAGGAAAGAAGGAAAGAAGAAAGGAAGGAAGGAAGGAAGGAAGGAAGGAAGGAAGGAAGGAAGGAAGGAAGGAAAGGAAGAACAAAGGGAGGAAGCAAGCTAGCAAGAACAGAGGGATGACTGAATGGATGAATAGATGAATAAGTCAAACTCAGACACCCTCCAGATCAACTCTTGCTGTCCAGCTTCACAAGGTGTCCATCTTAGAGAGGTGTCTGGCTTAGAGAGAGTGAAATTATAGTAAAACAGTGCAGCACTGGGACCAGACAAAGATGTCCATCTTAGAGAGGTGTCTGGCTGGCTTAGATGGGTGTCCACCTACATGTAGAGAGAGCTGTAACTTGTCCTTTGAGCATTATAGCGGCATGGTGTTCTACTGTATAAATTATACGGTATACACATGTATCATGACTTACCAATATATCCATCCTTACACTTGCACATATACCCACTGACACCATCGATACAAGTACCATTGAAGTAACAAGGATTGCTTGCACATTCGTCAACATTGACTTCACATTTCCCCCCTGTAAAGCCTGAAACACAGGTACATGTCGGGCCACTTACGCTATCAGTACATGTTGCATTGTTGAAGCATGGTGTGTTACTGCAAGTACTTTGAGCTTCTGCACCTAAAGAAAATAGCATAAGATATTAAAAGTAAGGAAGGATATAACCAACTCTCTCTCTAAGCTGGACACCCTTGGGATCAACTTTTACAGCTTGGAGAGATGTCTGGCTGAGAGAGTGAATTTATGGTAAAACAGTGCAGCAGGGACCAGACAAAGGTGTCTATCTTAGAGAGAGTGAATTTATAGTAAAACAGTGCAGCAGGGACCAGACAAAGGTGTCTATCTTAGAGAGAGTGAATTTATATATAGTAAAACAGTGCAGCAGGGACCAGACAAAGGTGTCTATCTTAGAGAAAGTGAATTTGTAGTAAAACAGTGCAGCAGGGCCGAACAGATAGAGATATCCATCTTAGTGAGATGTAATTTATAGTAAAACAGTGCAGCAGGGACCAGACAAAGGTGTCTATCTTAGAGAAAGTGAATTTATAGTAAAACAGTGCAGCAGCTAGGGACCAGGCAAAGGTGTCCATCTTAGTGAGATGGAATTTGTAGAGGTAATCATACGGTTTCGAGTTCAATTTGGAAATAATTTGCACGAGTGTGTTTTTCAAAGAGTATCAAAATTGCACGAGCCCGTAGGGCGAGTGCAATTTGAGCTCTTTGAAAAACACACGAGTGCAAATTATTCCAAATTGAACGAGAAATCGTATGATTACCAATTAATAATATGCATGAAAAAAAAAGTAATTTGCACTGCAGTGCATATTAAAGGTAATTTGCACTGCAGTGCAAATTACTTTTCAACTGCACTACTCTAAGCCAATCAGAATCGAGTATTTTTTTCATGAATATTATTAAGAGGATATTTATTTCAACATCGCGTAATATCCGCCAAAAGCGCCAAAAATTGGACAGTTTGAATTTCGATTTTCGCTTTGGATTAACACTCTAATTTTATTTTAACTAAGCACAAACTATTAAAAACAAAGTAAATTGTCTGCCTAAAGCTGTTTTAGCGTTGTACAAAGCCATTTTCCTGCTTTTTGTTTCAAATTTGAGGTAATTCAGGGGAAAACATCAGCAATACTAGCAAATATACTGATCTAGCCCATGTGGACAGTTTTCAAATCAAATTTTCACTTTGGATTAACACTCTAATTTCACTTTTACCATTCAAAAACCATCACAAATACCTTGAACTCTTTGCTAAAGCAGTTTTAGCCTTGTACAAAACGTATTCACCAGCCTATTGGTTTTTGGCGCTCAATACGCGCGTTCGTAAAAAATATCCTCTTAATAGTAAAACAGTGCAGCAGGGACCAGAGCAATGTGTCTATCTCATAGTAGCCTCCATTGAGAGAACCACTGGAAACGTCAGAGTCTATGTATAGATGTGCTCCACTTAGACAGGTCTGCCAAGAAAGACTTGACTGTATTAACATGCAGTGATCATCAACTGGCTGTTAGTTATCATGGCTATCACAGATGACATTGCCAGCTACTCAGAAGGCTTCTGTTCCCAATTTTAAAATTTAAGTTAATTTTAAACACTACTGGTAATAAAAAAGTGCTAATAAAAAAGTTTTTTTTTTTTTGTAATCATAAAATAATAAATTAAAAAAATATATATAATTAATAAATATTTAAAAAATATAAATAAATTTAAAAATAAATAAGAATAACATAAAAATTAACCTCACAGAACTGATTAGTGCATATTGGATTCCCAAATGAAGTTTATATGAACTCACCTAAAAACATTGAAAGGCCACACATCAGAATTAACAATAACATTGTTCTCATGTACAAAAGTCTCTCTCTTCAACATACATTCAAACATACAATATCTGAAATAAAACGAGAAAAATAATGAACTTTTATACTTAATTATAAATCATTGCTTTAAACATAATGTTCAAAAGAGCATGTCATATTGTTCATTATTGTTGTTATTCGATGAGTACACGTGATAATTCTGTAATTTGAGATTTTGAGAAAAGACAAACGATTCCTGCGAAGTTCATATTTTTCGTCTTGATTAAAAATATTCCAAGGGGAACTAATATAATGAATGGATGGCTTGGATCAATATCCTTGGTGTTACTTTCTCATAGACTAAATAAACGGCTGTCATTGACACAATATTAATCAAGTCGCACGAACCTAATTTAGCAGTTGAATGGCTTTCTTGACATTTCAATGGCTTTCCTCCGAAATATTTAGCAGTCGAATGGCTTTCTTGGACACTTCAATGGCTTTCCTTCGAAAAAAAGCACATTTCTTCAAGGTTTTTGAGTTCAAGTGCGAATAGAATCACGTCCTTGAAAATGTATGTTGTTTTTGACGCGAGGATAATTGTATAACTTGACGCAGCATGAAGCTTGCCTTTTATCTCGCTTCCTTATACGCCGCAGAAACTTGATCGACTTCGGTATTTCGTACGTTCTAAATTTTTCACTAAATCCTCTCAAATATAAACTCTTCCGAGGTGCAAATTGGCACGAGTTTGGCGAAGACGATTTGACCGCGATTTTTGAGGTTAAAAGACGCTGTTAAATTATTCAGTCGCTGCTATGATAAACTGTTTCTTTGCATACTTTCACTCTGGCTCGTGTCAGAACAAAGAATTGTTCAGCCGTCATTTCTCTACTGAAATGACATACAAGAGTTCAATTCATGGATACAGTCCCAATACTTGCTTCGTATCCAAAATAAACAATCAAAATGAAAATATTTTACGATTGATCTCAGATTGATCTACATGTATCGGTAGTATGAAACCAGTGTTTGCTTAATTCAAAGCCGTTGGAGTCAAAATCATTGATTCTTCGATCAATGATTTTGAACATACCCTTATTTTACGCTGTTCTGTCCATTGAGCAATGCGTCTTCTTCCTCTATTTCACTCTTTCTCGCTGTTCTCCTTGCATCGTAATTCAAAATTCTTGTTCTTCTCCTTTGCGTCCATGTTTTGTTTCTAGGCTACAGCTGAATGGTAATCGCTATTCATAGCCAACCAATCACAGCGTAGTATTCCCAGACGCGCCGACGTTTGAATATATTGTGGGGAGGGAGGGGAGGGTAGAAACAGTTTACAGTTGATCCATTCATAAATTCACAAAGATTTAGACAATAATGAACCACTCTCTCCAGATTGTATAGTCAAATTTTACCAAAATATCAAGAAGTGATCGCGAGCGCGAGGCATAGTTGCAAGAGGTTGGTCATCCATGGTCTTGGGGCCAACATCTTCATAAAACTTATACTTTTGTCCCTTCCCTTTCACTTTTCCCATTTATTTCCCTTCCATCCAATTTTGTATTCACTTCCCTACTTCGAACGTCTACACATATTGATATTTTATTTCTTTTATTCGGCTTCTTGGGTCTTTAAAATATTGCATACATGTCAACAACAGTCATTGCTTGTTGCTTTTGTTGACTTTGATCAAGATCAAATACCTTGGACTGGATAGTCCTTTCTAAGATTAATATGATATATTTACTGAATATTTAACAATAATTATTCCCCGAAGTGGAGGTGAGTAGTGGTAGATATTTACCGAGCGACTAGTCTTCGAGCGGCAAGGTAAATATCTACCACTACTCACTGACACTGAGGGGAATAATTGTTTTAGTATTATACCACACAAGTGAATCACCAGCCAAATATATAAAATTTACTTTCAAGAAGAAAGAGACACGCTCATGAACCACGACGCCATCTTGCTTTGCTCGAAGGTGAATAGCCAAGGATATTCCGTGATTGAGTAGCCAATCAGAGCATGCGAAAAGTACTATTCACTTGTGTGATATATACTAAATGATTTTATCATTCGACTCATTTCTATCCGCAGTTTTGATTGGCTGAAAGACCTGCAAATAACTGTGTACAAATAACGGTCTGAGCATGCCGGGGAAGATTTATAAGCAATGTTTGCTGCAAATAACGGTCTGAGCATGCGCACTATCGATCATTCACAGTGTATACATGGCAGCTCGTTTTCCTGAGCTGTCAGAAGATGAGATTGACAATATTTTAGCTCTAAAAACAAGCACAAAAATAACAAAGCGACTAATGTGTCGAATGAAAAAACAATTATTGAACTCGGTTATCGCAAAATATCGTGATTTGTCAGTGTCTCGCTATCAGTTATTTGCCTCTGCCGCGGACGGCATCGGCAAATAACAAATTACTGATAGCTCCCCACTGAAAAATCACTATATTTTGCTCAACCTCGTCCATATTTTACTTCCCATAAAGCAGGTTTGACAATAATTATTATTTCACTATTAAAATATATTCAATAGGAGAAGGACTGCATATACAAGCCACTCTGTGAGCCTCACATATGACTAAAATCTTTAAAAGAATAAATAAATTATTGGTATATAACATGCAACTTGATTGGTCGAGGGCTGTGTGTTAGTAGAGTACAGACACACAATATGATATCACATTATCACAAAATTCTCAAAATATTGTATAAAACAAATATTCCATTTTGGCGTGCCTCTGTACTCTTATACTGCACAGACGACTAAAGTGTGGTCAGTCACAGTCACGTATCATTGATGATGACAACAATAGTAATGAATTACTGTGTTTTCGATTTGTCTTTGGGTGTAATACATATGATCATCCACAGAAATGTCGATCCAATGAAGACTGCTCTGACGGCAGTCAGTAAAATCCTAGGCAACACTGCAATACACCAAACAACACATATTAAAATGAACGCATGTATGTGAGGTGTCTGCGAGGTGTCTGCGAGGTGTATGCAAGGTGTATGTGAGGTGTCTGCAAGGTGTATGTGAGGTGTCTGCAAAATTAAGGTGTCTGCAAGGTGTCTGCAAGGTGTCTGCGAGGTGTATGTGAGGTGTCTGCGAGGTATCTGCGAGGTGTATTAAAGTGTCTGTGAGCCATACGTCAGGTGTTAATGTGGTGTCTGTGAGGTGTCTGCGAGGTGTATGTGAGGTGTATGTGAGGTGTCTGCGAGATGTATGTGAGGTGTCTGCAAGGTGTCTGCGAGGTGTCTGCGAGGTGTATGTGAGGTGTCTGCAAGGTGTCTGCAAGGTGTCTGCGAGGTGTATGTGAGGTGTCTGCAAAATTAAGGTGTCTGCAAAATTAAGGTGTCTGCAAGGTGTCTGCGAGGTGTCTGTGAGGTGTATGTGAGGTGTAGGTGAGGTGTAGGTGAGGTGTCTGCGAGGTGTATGTGAGGTGTAGGTGAGGTGTCTGTGAGGTGTATTCTAGGTGTATGTGAGGTGTCTGCAAGGTGTCTGCGAGGTGTCTGTGAGGTGGATGCTAGGTGTATGTGAGGTGTCTGCGAGGTGTATGTGAGGTGTCTGCAAGGTGTCTGCGAGGTGTATGCTAGGTGTATGTGAGGTGTCTGTGAGGTGTCTGTGAGGTGTATGTGAGGTGTCTGTGAGGTGTATGTGAGGTGTATGTGAGGTGTATGTGAGGTGTATGTGAGGTGTATGTGAGGTGTCTGTGAGGTGTCTGTGAGGTGTATGCAAGGTGTATGAGGTGTGTGAGGTGTATGCAAGTGTCTGTGAGATATACATGAGGTGTCTGTATGCGAGAGTGGACTGTAGCTTGCTTTGCTGTATCTGGTGTTTAGGGGGGAGTTTAAGGGAGAAAGTTCTTTCCTTTTTTCTCTTTCCCTCCCTTCTCCCAAAAACTACAAACACATAGGAGAGAGGTAGAAGTGCAACAGGTACTGGTATCTGAATGGAAGGGTTATAGAGGTATCAGCATACAGTCAACTCTTGCCCTGCAGACACCTGACTAGTGTTGGATTCCCTGACAATAACTCTCATTATTACAGTCACCAAAATCAGACCTGATAGTGACCGCTTTAGTGAGACTGTCTAGAGGAAATGGGTGTGACTTACCGCCAGTTTCAATGTTCTGTGAAGACAACACGAGGTCCACAAGTAAGAACAACAAGCATCTAGTGAACTCAAGGTACGGCGCATACCACCTGGAAATAAACACAGGCAGAACTACATGAAGGAAAGTCACATTTATTCGTCCAGGATTGTTTTTCTCTCATTCAACTGAGTCTGGAGGGAAAAGGGGGACTGTTCACAGTCTATGTAAGTCAAGGATGTCAATAGAATATCTTTCAGCCCTGGTCCCCTTTCCTTGCTATAGTAGCTACGCAGGCCATTGCTAGCTATGTAGTTCTCACTAGTCTTTGGAAATCCATACAGTGCAGTTCATTACATCTGTGAATAAGACCCTACAGGATGCAACAAGACACAATATATAGTAGTACTTACTTGCAATCATACTGAGCACCAATCGAAGTGATGGTAAGAATTAGAAACAACACAACTGCCCATACGTTCAGTGGGCTCAGAATCTGAAATGTTCAAATGAAAGGCTTTTTAGCAACAGTACTGTCTTGTAAAACACTTAAAACAGTAGCACTTTATAAATGCTTTATTATTATCATCATCATCATCATCATTATTATTGTCATCATCATCATCATCATTATTATTATTTTATAATTATTATAATATTAATGCCAAGTAATATTTAAACGCTAACAATGAGGACTTTAGTGGATTTATAAATGTCATGTGTGTTTGTCTATAGCATATTTCACAATCATTATATTAGTAGTAATTCAAGTATAGTATGAAGCAATATAGTAGTACTGCTACTCTTATTGGATGCATTTTGGCCTTGCGAAAAACGTACACATTTAGGAGGGGGACGTTGGGGGGTAGCTGATACCGCAATACCACATAAAAAAAAAAACAACAACATAATACCACATCTAAAATTGAAATTTGAAACTACAGTAGTACTGTAATACTGAACTACCGCTAAGAAATTTGAATTTCACCGAATACCGTAGCCCCAAATCGCCAAATACCGCAGGCAAGGACGATACCGCAATACCGCATCTCGAAATTAAAAATACCGTAATTATCGCACAAAAAATCGACGGATACCGCAATGCCGCGAGCCCCCATGTCCCTCTCATTACGCTTCCCCTAATGCTCCATTTTCATTCTAGTGTGAATGAAAAGGGAAAACAGAAAAAAAGCAAAAACGTTGATGTCACGACTAAAAACGTGAACATCTAAAATTAGATGTCTTGAGTTAGGTTTTACGTTCAAAACTTACTCTTCAAACTTTGAAAATTATTTGTCAATATCTTAGAAATAATTTTCAATGAATGTCAAACATTTCTCCCCAATCGCTCCTAATAGAGGGACATGCAATACGGGTTGAACTGTATCAGGGGCGGATCCAGGATTTTTTTAGGAGGGGGTGCACCATTTTTTAGGAGGGGGTGCACCATCTTTTAGGAACAAGGGGGTGCACCATTTTTTAGGAGGGGGTGCACCATCTTTTAGGAACAAGGGGGTGCACCATTTTTTAGGAGGGGGTGCACCATCTTTTAGGAACAAGGGGGTGCACCATTTACGATCAGGAAGTACACAAACTCAAGTACCAATAACGCAGTAGATATAAGCTCATCCAGGCATGGGTACGCACCCCCTGCACCCCTCCCCTAGATCTGCCCCTGTGTATGCCTACCATGTGTTTAGAGACGAACTGTAAGTAGACCAGCTGAAACAATACAACATGACAAACAGCATACACATTATGCCAGAAGGATGGGGAACTGTCGTACTTCATGACAGGATGCTCAATCTAAAAGATAAAACAAATAATGATGAACTCAATAGTATTACATTTGAATATTAATGATAAGTGGTAATGTTCATGTTTGGTATGCAGTATGGTATGGTGCAGTCTATGTGGTATGGTGCAGTCTGTGTGGTATGGTGCAGTCTGTGTGGTATGGTGCAGTCTGTGTGGTATGGTGCAGTCTGTGTGGTATGGTGCAGTCTGTGGTATGGTGCAGTCTGTGTGGTATGGTGCAGTCTGTGTGGTATGGTGCAGTCTGTGGTATGGTGCAGTCTGTGGTATGGTGCATGTGGTGTGGTGCAGTCTGTGGTATGGTGCAGTCTGTGTGGTATGGTGCAGTCTGTGTGGTATGGTGCAGTCTGTGTGGTATGGTGCAGTCTGTGGTATGGTGCAGTCTGTGGTATGGTGCATGTGGTGTGGTGCAGTCTGTGTGGTATGGTGCAGTCTGTGTGGTATGGTGCAGTCTGTGGTATGGTGCAGTCTGTGTGGTATGGTGCAGTCTGTGTAGTATGGTGCAGTCTGTGGTATGGTGCAGTCTGTGGTATGGTGCATGTGGTGTGGTGCAGTCTGTGGTATGGTGCATGTGGTGTGGTGCAGTCTGTGGTATGGTGCAGTCTGTGTGGTATGGTGCAGTCTGTGGTATGGTGCAGTCTGTGTGGTATGGTGCAGTCTGTGTGGTATGGTGCAGTCTGTGTGGTATGGTGCAGTCTGTGGTATGGTGCAGTCTGTGGTATGGTGCAGTCTGTGGTATGGTGCAGTCTGTGGTATGGTGCATGTGGTGTGGTATGGAATGGTGTGGTATGGTGCAGTCTGTGGTATGGTGCATGTGGTATGGTGCATGTGGTGTGGTATGGAATGGTGTGGTATGGTATGGTGCAGTCTGTGGTATGGTGCATGTGGTGTGGTATGGAATGGTGTGGTATGTCTGCATAATGAAGTGTGTTGTCATGTCATGCAATAATGTCTTAAAAGTAGTATACATATCGGGGTATAGCATACCTCAGGCAGGTCGTCAGGGTTACCAAGACGTGGCATACCAGGAGTCCATCCAGGGCCTTTAAACAACACTGACAGCTGTAAATAATACACACAAAATATCTCACTTTTCTATCCATCCTTTATTCATTCTGTTTTCTTCAACTTTTGAACATGATAAAAAAATACTCTCTGGGTCATGATTAGCTCATTTTCCAGGGGGTGGGAGAGCGTGAGGGGGAATTCTGTATTGAAGGTGGGTAGTGACTATAACATGGAACCACCCAAAACCACCCAAAACCACCCAAAACCATTCAAAACCATCCAAAACCACCCAAAACCATCCAAAACCACCCAAAACCATCCACAACCACCTATAAAACTGAGATGGAATTTAATGCCGATGTGAAAATAATGTACACTACTCCCGGATGAATTAAAACGAATTGTAGGAAAACAAACTTAGCTTTATATACTTTGTATATTTTCGATTTTGGAAAGCTATAAATGCTTACTTCTCAATGTACAGCAGCTATTACTACAACAACAAAGGGGCCCAACAAAGAACTGCAATCCAAAAAAACTGACCCAAGAATCAAACAATATATACGGTATTTAGACGCTTTCCGAAGAGAGCTGCTTGACAGTCGTCTAGACACTTGTCAATTTCCGCGTGGTTGAAACACATAATTTTTCAGTCTTTTAGATCGGTATATCCTTGTTTATACATTTTTCAAACTATGCGCGTAACCTTAATAGGTACTCTATATTTAAGTTTTTTCTTCCAAGGCAATAGTGAAGTTTCAGAAATCTAGGAATTTGGTTTCTGGTGAAAAGTTCAAAGATATTACCGGTAGCCAATCACATTTGAGTGTTCTCACGATATGAAGCAATGTTTCAGTTCTCAACTACACCATGCTCATGTTAGTGTGATCAAAATACGATAAAAGGGACTTCTATGAGAACACAGAATGATTCACTACGAAATATGCATCGACGTGAAATGCGTGCAAACACTTAAACCGACATACAAGCCATTATATTTGTCTTTTCATATTTTGAAGCAAAATGAAATGATTTAAATTGTATCATAACATGACCAAATAATACTTTTTTTCACTACCTGAAAATATACTAGAAATAGGAGAACATACCTTTCACGTCTGTCCCCGACATGGCTACAGAGTGACTGAGTGACGTGGTACACCAAATTGGGCGCGAAACATGATAATCCAGCATCACCCCATTAAGGCCTTTACGGCATGGATCTTTGCCGTTACACTTATGTCATGCAATTCAGCATCGTTTATAAGAGCTGGTTTTGGGTGGTTTTGGGTGGCTTTGGGTGGTTCTGGGTGGTTCTGGGTGGTTCCATGTTATAGTCACTACCGTACCATTGAAGGTGCTAGCTTAAAAAATAACCCTACAGATACCAAAACATTTTCTAATGCCAAAATAATAAAGTGTATTATTATTAATTATTATAATAATTATGGTAATCACACAATTTGAATTGATCAATTCACTGTCTCAGAATAACTTTATTTGATCACCTTATTTGCCAGCCCTTCTGATGCCCAAAACGTACTCCAAATATAGTGATAATGGCAAACCTATGCAAACACAACATTAATGATTGACAAGTTTGATGACATAAAACTGTTTGTCAAGAAGAGGTGTCAAATGGTCCCCACAAAAAGTCAGAGTCTCGCAAAATTTCAGTCAAATTTTGCGGGTCTCAAAGCCTCGTTATTTCCACAAAAAAATGTCTTGGTCTCGAATTTTGAAAACAAAGGCAAAAAAGCGTCTCGGGCTCTCAAAAATGCCTTTTCTCGGAGTCTTGCAATTCTTGCCTTGACCATTTGATACCCCTTCAAGAGTAAGCATGGTGCAGTACTGCATGCACGAGCAATATAACTGTGTAAAGTATCCTTTCTAGACAGACACCCATCTACATGTAAGCCAGACACCACCCACTCAGATGGACACCTCACTAAGTTGGTCCCCCTCAAAGAAAGACACTTCCCTACGACAGACACCTTTATTATAGTCTCACGGTTCCTGCAACACTAGATTATTGTGTATATTGTTAGTTTTGAGGGCCACAAGTTGATTTAAGCTTTGCTATTGTATGCTACCCTCATTAAATAAAGACTGTGTGTCGAGATAAGTATAGGGTTGACCAGCAAGGTCTTCGTGTAGCTGCACAAATTGTCCTGGCTATTGTTTTATTATGTAAAAACAATACATAGAACGACAATATAGAACAATAGCCAGGACGTTTGTGCAGCTACACGAAGACCTGCCCGGCTGACCCTGTTGTCTTGCATATAATTATATTGTTGTGGTTTGAAACTTTCCACTGGTTTAAATCTTTTAGTCCATTGTTTTGGTTTCTTAATTCACTTCCTTTCAGTTTAATCCTTTACAACTAACCTAAACACATAACTTACCCACCATAAAACCCTAAACCTAACCTTAGAACAACCCTCAGAAAAATTGAAACCAGTGGGAAAAAATCAAACCACAACATATACATTGTACAGTGTAGTATATACCTGGATGTATAGTGGATCCCAACTAGCCACCGGGTGAACCAAACCATACGCTATCTTTTCTGAGGTCTCTTCCTGAAAGGTTCCTGTGAAGCATTGAAGTAACTTTTCAATATACAACTACAATCAATGGTTTGGAACATAGATAATGATAATAATATTAATAATTCATACTTTCAGTTTCAGTTTACTTAGTGCCAATATATAGTTGTTCTAATATTAATCCAGGCACGAGTGATCAACGGGACAATTTTACAATACAATAATACTTATACCCCATTCACACCAAACCTTGTTTAGCTAAACAGAGTTTATTCTTGCTTCTCTAATTCGAGGGCATTTAATTTCACAAGAATCAAACTACATGTACCTGGAATTTATACTGTGCAACATAAAGGACAGTTTACCAGCAGTTTTATGCCAAAGGTTGCGTGGCGTTTGTAGATAATTTTCTAAACCTGTTTAGTTAAACCACTTTAAACATAAATAAATTGTAGTGGCTTCATCTGCATTTGAAATTTGTGTAATGAACCAAGCTTTCGGCCATTGCGGCCATCTTCAGGGTTATGAAAGTACGCATTTCCTACGTAGCTAACAGAAAGCGGTATCCATGGAATATTTTAACTGAACAGCGCGAGCTAACTAGATTTTAAATAGAGTGCGAGCTAGGATCGAAGTAAAAACAACAGATGCTCTATTTAAATTCTAGTTATTTTAGCTCACGCTGTTCAGTTAAAATATTCCATGGATACCGCTTTCTGTTAGCTACGTAGGAAATGCGTACTTTCATAACCCTGAAGATGGCCGCAATGGCCGAAAGCTTGGTTCATTACACAAATTTCAAATGCAGATGAAGCCACTACAATGTATTTAAATTGATGCCTGCATACAAGGAAACCCTTAATATACTTTAAAACATGTTTTAAAGCCTTGGTGTGAATGGGGTATTAGATTACATACTAGATGTATTTCCCAGCAACAACAAAAGAATCAGTTTTCATGCTGAACAAGAAACAATACCATGAAGACATACGTACTCACCAAATAGTCGGTCCCAAATGATAAGGGTTCCTCCTGAAGTATTAAGAAGAGACTTTTTAAGTGCATGACACAGTTATCAGCATCATTAAATCAGGACTTATGCTACATTGTATAATGTAAGTCATGTATTGTAAAAATGTTTATTTAAATAAATAAATCAACAAAGTAATTAAATAAATAAATAAAAAAAGGACTTATGCTACCACATCCATCATTAGATTTTTTCCTGGAACGCCGAGATTTCGAGACTCGCTCCCGAGACCTGGTATTTTTCAGATACCATACCAATTTCTATAGCCCTTTTCTTATCAGGCACCAATATGGCCGCCATGGATGACGTCACATGCCAACCAGTAATTTATTATCACTATCACTATCATTGCTTTGCACCAGTATCATTATAAATCATGAATCACCTCCACCATCACAATCATCACTGTCATCATGCATCATCAGATATGCTGATTAATTTATGCACAATAATTAATAAATACTTACATGTAGTACCACTAGTCTTACCATAATTCTTATCAATACAGTATGGATTTCGCCCTGGAAAATGAAAACCAAGATTCAGCTTGGAAAAATAAAAGTATTAATATCTACAGCATATAATCTTCATCATCATCATCATTGTTAATCATTATGAACAAAGCCCACTGGGAGGTGATTTTACACAGTATAGTTTTATTTGCATTGCAGCTATATTCACAATATGTCTGTTAACTAACAAAGAGCTGCGCGCATACAGTATACGTACTGTACGTACCGTGATGTACCCGGTGATGACTGGCTGTGTTAAGGATGTACTCCAAGGGACCAAGGGAACGTACCACCTACAGAAACACAGACCATGGTGCCAATAAGTAGTTGCACATTTACAATAGCTATTAGTTATAGTAATGCTGTAGTTCGTAAGGTTTCATCAAGCGTAAAAAGACTCTAAGTCTTTCTACGCTTGACGAAACCTTACGAACTACTTTACTAACTATTACCAAGCGACAAATTACTTTACAATTATAGCTATATTGTACATTGTAAAGCCTGGTTCACACTAGTGTCAGAATCGGAATCGTAAGAGGAGCTTATGACCAGTGTGAACTAATAATCGGAGTTGGAATTGAAAGCAGAGGGGCGACGTAATCGGAAGGATCAGGAGCTTGGCTTGCATTGTTTTGATTCACTAGATTGTAAACTTCTTGCGATTATGGTTGCGATTCCGATTCCAACACTTATGACCCTAGTGTGAACCAGCCTTAAAGAGAGGTTTTCAAAAAGAAAAGGAAAGTGAAGGGAAGAAAAAGATGAAGATCTCACTTTCCTCTTCCCCTTCTTTTTATTTCCTTCCACTACTGTATTATATCCCATATTACTACTACAATGTGGGAGCCATGTTGTCAAGGGGTTTTGGCTATGAGGGCACAGGGAACCCATAACAACCACTTGGGGGAAATTAATGGAAGAAGGAACAGAAGGGATAGTTAATGGTCATGGTCCTATGTCCCTTCTTCCTGACAAGCAGAACAGAACAGTGATTTTATTTTACCATAAATTATACTAAAAGTAAATTAGATATATAGTTGATAAAAAAATACAACTTAGCCTTAGCTTTCCCCTCAAAGAATCAGCTAACTGGGCATGAAGGGATCCATGCAAGCACAATGTAAGTGATCTCTGATCCAAATCTAAATTCTCCTTGCGACTCTATAAATTCTAAAGGAGAATTTGGATTTTGATCACAAGTCACTTACACTGTTCAATTTAATGTAAGTGATCTCTGATCCAAATCTAAATTTTCCTTGTGGCCCTTTGAATTCCAAAGGAGAATTTCAATTTTGATCACAGCTAAGTCACCTTCACAAGCTGCATGGACTCTGTACATGCATGTACGTACATGTTTTTTGTGGAATTAAGCGCAACATTTAACTATACATACCTCAGTATGGATCCAGAACTGATACAACATTGTAAACTGTGCATGAACTAAGAAGATAGATGGAGGTATGCCAAAAGCCATAGGTGTATAGGTTATCTAGAACATACAAAACAAACCTGTCAATATAATTTGATGGAAATGATCTTATAACAATCATTTTCTATATTTTTTATTTTTTTTATTTTTCTTATTTTCTTGTAAAGAGCATTGAGATTTATATGTAATGCACTTTTTCAAGAATTAAATTATTATTATTATTATTATTATTATTATTATATTATAACTAGAGTAACTTATATACTAGGTATCTATTTGTTGATTTGTTGATTGATTGATTGATTAGCTTTGCAACTAGTCAGTCCCAGTACTTACAGTGCAAAGCTCTCAACTATGACCGCCTTTAATGTATTCGCATACTTTTGTCTACAATCCTGCAAAGCTGATTGAATAATGGACGAGACGAAAGTATGCGAATACATTATAGGTGGTCATATATTTGCACTTCGTGCTTTAAATTAAAAACAAACACAAATTGAACCATTACAACTAAACAAAGGCAACTTTAGACTATGAGCTAAGGGAGGTCAGATGGCAATAAGTATAGTCCTTGTATAATATAATAATATAATTTATGATTATTATAATTTATTACTAATAAACTATTACAGATAATAATATACTATTAAATTACTGACCCAGGATGAGTAGTGCTGTACAACAGACTGTCTTAAAGCTGTGCTTAGATTGTAGTCTTCAGAGCTGTGATGTACTTGGTGCGCTGCCCATATAATATTAAATTACTTACCCAGAATGAATAGTGCTGCACAACAGACTGTCTTAAAGCTGTGCTTAGATTGTAGTCTTCAGAGCTGTGATGTACTTGGTGTGCTGCCCATATAATATTGAATTACTTACCCAGGATGAATAGTGCTGCACAACAGACTGTCTTAAAGCTGTGCTTAGATTGTAGTCTTCAGAGCTGTGATGTACTTGGTGTGCTGCCCATATAATATTAAATTACTTACCCAGGATGAATAGTGCTGCACAACAGACTGTCTTAAAGCTGTGCTTAGATTGTAGTCTTCAGAGCTGTGATGTACTTGGTGTGCTGCCCATATAATATTAAATTACTTACCCAGGATGAATAGTGCTGCACAACAGACTGTCTTAAAGCTGTGCTTAGATTGTAGTCTTCAGAGCTGTGATGTACTTGGTGCGCTGCCCATATAATATTAAATTACTTACCCAGGATGAGTAGTGCTGCACAACAGACTGTCTTAAAGCTGTGCTTAGATTGTAGTCTTCAGAGCTGTGATGTACTTGGTGCGCTGCCCATATAATATTAAATTACTTACCCAGGATGAATAGTGCTGCACAACAGACTGTCTTAAAGCTGTGCTTAGATTGTAGTCTTCAGAGCTGTGATGTACTTGGTGTGCTGCCCATATAATATTAAATTACTTACCCAGAATGAATAGTGCTGCACAACAGACTGTCTTAAAGCTGTGCTTAGATTGTAGTCTTCAGAGCTGTGATGTACTTGGTGTGCTGCCCATATAATATTAAATTACTTACCCAGAATGAATAGTGCTGCACAACAGACTGTCTTAAAGCTGTGCTTAGATTGTAGTCTTCAGAGCTGTGATGTACTTGGTGTGCTGCCCATATAATATTAAATTACTTACCCAGAATGAATAGTGCTGCACAACAGACTGTCTTAAAGCTGTGCTTAGATTGTAGTCTTCAGAGCTGTGATGTACTTGGTGTGCTGCCCATATAATATTAAATTACTTACCCAGGATGAGTAGTGCTGCACAACAGACTGTCTTAAAGCTGTGCTTAGATTGTAGTCTTCAGAGCTGTGATGTACTTGGTGTGCTGCCCATATAATATTAAATTACTTACCCAGGATGAGTAGTGCTGCACAACAGACTGTCTTAAAGCTGTGCTTAGATTGTAGTCTTCAGAGCTGTGATGTACTTGGTGTGCTGCCCATATAATATTAAATTACTTACCCAGGATGAGTAGTGCTGCACAACAGACTGTCTTAAAGCTGTGCTTAGATTGTAGTCTTCAGAGCTGTGATGTACTTGGTGCGCTGCCCATATAATATTAAATTACTTACCCAGAATGAATAGTGCTGCACAACAGACTGTCTTAAAGCTGTGCTTAGATTGTAGTCTTCAGAGCTGTGATGTACTTGGTGTGCTGCCCATATAATATTAAATTACTTACCCAGGATGAATAGTGCTGCACAACAGACTGTCTTAAAGCTGTGCTTAGATTGTAGTCTTCAGAGCTGTGATGTACTTGGTGCGCTGCCCATATAATATTAAATTACTTACCCAGGATGAGTAGTGCTGTACAACAGACTGTCTTAAAGCTGTGCTTAGATTGTAGTCTTCAGAGCTGTGATGTACTTGGTGTGCTGCCCATATAATATTGACCTCTACAAGTTAATAAAGAATAAATATATTCTCTGTAACTCAGTAATCGTTAGAGTCATTTTCATATGAGATGGATACCTACATGTACGGCACAGAGTTACGGTCACAGTATGGAATCCAATGAAGGAATGGTCAACGCTCAGCGTGCGTCCATCGAGTTATGGATGCACGTGGGAGGCTGCTAAGCATGAGAGAAGCATAAGAGTCACACGATGCGTAGCCGAGTGTGACTCTAGCTTCTTGAGTGCTTAGCAGCCGACCAAGTGCATCCATAACTCGATGGACACACAGCTGAAGCGTTGACCATTCCTTTTATAACATAGTTACTGCAAATTCAAATAAAACAATTTTATTTTCCAATTGATTTCAGAGCACGCGCTATGGCGATGACGCGAGCGTGCGTCCATTGAGTTATGGATGCACGCTCGTGCACGCTAATTAGCCAATCAGAGAGCGCGTTATATCGTAGCTATGTTATAAGACATTCTATTCAACCAATCACAGTGCGTAAGATTATTATTCAACCAATCAGAATGCTTGGATACTGCATGGTGACTCGATGGCGAGGCAGCACAAACCATACCGTAACTACTTCCCACTCATACGAAAACAACATTTAGACACAGTTGGCTTTGCTTAATTGACATGTTTTCTCAACCTTTCAAAAGGAAATGCCATTCTTTTATCCAATTTTCTCTTATTTACTTTCCACTTAAATAATAATAATAATAATAACGGTTTATTCACAGCATTTCTACATGGTAGCTATACATCTGTGAATAGGAAACTAAACTTAAAGACCAAAAATAAATAATAATAATAATAATAACGGTTTATTCACAGCATTTCTACATGGTAGCTCTACATCTGTGAATAGGGAACTAAACTTAAAGACCAAAAATAAATAATAATAATAATAATAACGGTTTATTCACAGCATTTCTACATGGTAGCTCTACATCTGTGAATAGGGAACTAAACTTAAAGACCAAAAATAAATAATAATAATAATAATAACGGTTTATTCACAGTATTTCTACATGGTAGCTCGATCTACATCTGTGAATAGGAAACTAAACTTAAAGACCAAAAATAAATAATAATAATAATAATAACGGTTTATTCACAGTATTTCTACATGGTAGCTCTACATCTGTGAATAGGAAACTAAACTTAAAGACCAAAAAAATGATGATGATAATAATAATAATAATAATAACGGTTTATTCACAGTATTTCTACATGGTAGCTCTACATCTGTGAATAGGAAACTAAACTTAAAGACCAAAAATAAATAATAATAATAATAATAACGGTTTATTCACAGTATTTCTACATGGTAGCTCTACATCTGTGAATAGGAAACTAAACTTAAAGACCAAAAATGATGATGATAATAATAATAATAATAATAACGGTTTATTCACAGTATTTCTACATGGTAGCTCTACATCTGTGAATAGGAAACTAAACTTAAAGACCAAAAATGATGATGATAATAATAATAATAATAATAATAATAATAATAATAATAATGGTTTATTCACAGCATTTCTACATGGTAGCTCTACATCTGTGAATAGGAAACTAAACTTAAAGTGCCTATGAAACGAAAAAACAGACCCCGTTTTTATTTGCTACTACGAAAGTTTACTATTTGCTTGTTTACATGGCGTTAATAAAAAGTGAATTGAGCTACGGGAACATTTTTTATTTCGCGCACGAAGTTGGGCATTTTGGATTTCAAAGTGGGACATTTCCCGCTCGGTCAAACTATAGAAATGTGACGTCATAAGTTGTGCAAACAAAGGCATACACAACTTATGACGTCACCGAGCCATTGTCCAGCCATTATCCAGGGCCCAGTCTCTTGTCGCACATTTTGGTTGAAAATGATAATTTTCGAACCGCAAAAAGGAAATGTTCGCACGCTCAAAGTCAATGTTTAAATACAGCAAATGTTCAGAGAAAGACCAAACAACAATAAAGTACAATAAAACAAGGATCGACATTTTCGTTTCATAGGCACTTTAAAGACCAAAAATGATGATGATAATAATAATAATAATAATAATAATAATAATAATAATAATAATAATAATAATAATAATAACGGTTTATTCACAGCATTTCTACATGGTAGCTATACATCCACTTTTTGCTCTCCCATTCAGTTTTAAATCTTCTATGTCCCATTCAATTTGCATTTTCTCTCACCCACCATCTTTCCACTTTACTATTTCCATCCACTTCAACTTTTCTCTTTCTCATTAAATATTCCTTTCCCATTCTCTTCCGAATTTTGCCGTCACTTTCATTTGTTTATGAGATCCTCTTCCCACTTTTCTCTCTTGCATCCACTATCCACTTTCCCTCTCATCTCTCCTTAGTCTTACAGGAAGTACAAAATTAATTACCATGAGCAGCTCTGTGAAACCAATAGTATGCAAAGTCTACTCCCAGGAAACACAGATACCACGTCCACGGTGAGTCCCACGGTAGAGTAACCAGTCTGTAATGGTTATATATGTAGGAGTATAGCCAGTTCCACACTTATGAACACCAGTCTGTAATGTCAATCACAAAAGATTGTTTAGTACGTAACACTAATATTTTTACCGAATGCTAAATGCCAGGGTGGCAAGTGGTAAAAATCAAGCATTGCGAGATTGCAAGATGGCTATTCTCCCAGGGGGGGACTCAGGGGTATCAGTGACGGGGAGGTGCAAAGACCTTTTTGGGGTTTGAAATTCGCGGCTTGGGACTTTTTTGGGGTTAGCAATGAGGGTTTATCATGTAATTTCAAAACTCATAGGACAAAAAATGATTATCATAGCTGGAAAGAGCTCGTTGAAATTAGTAAAAATGTGAAGTTTGGAAAAGATCGCTCCACAAATTGCGAAGTTATGAATTTTCAAAAATCGAAATTTTGTATGAAAACCTTTGGAAATTACGGCTTGGAGGCAACTCTTGCCTCCAACAAAGGTTTTCATACAAAATTTCGATTTTTGAAAATTCATATCTTCGTAATTTGTGGAGCGATCTTTTCCAAACTTCACATTTTTACTAATTTCAACGAGCTCTTTCCAGCTATGATAATATTTTTTTTGTCCTATATGAGTTTTGAAATTATGTGATAAACCCTCATTTTGGGGGTTGATAAAAAATGATATCCTACCGTTCACGATTTTATGCAGAGAAAATGGGTCTTGTTTTTGCGTAATGGACTTTTTTTGGGTTAAAAAGTTAGGCCTCATTATATTCGCACCTCCCCGTCACTGACACCCCTGAGTACCCCCCCCTGGGGCTATTCTCCATCGTTAGACTTCAGCTTTGGCTCATAACACCACTGCTTCAAACTCCATGATATGTCCAAGAGATGAAAGTTATGACTGGGCAGTTTTTAGTATCGACTAGCTTTTGTCAATCATGAACGTCAAATATGTCTTTGTTGAAGTGACTAGTCTAATATTGCAAAGGAAATCTAGCTATAAGTTAACACCATACAATAGACCCTATGCAATGGAGAATAGAATCGTAAAATCTGATTTCCTTTGTTATTGGGAATATATTACAGCAATATCTGACCATCTCTTTGAAGAGAGGGTTTTCAATAATGAACATACCAAATTTTAGGGCTGTACTATGCAATCTTGAAAAGTTATAGTGATTTGAAATTACAAAGATTTGTACCAGAAACCGGACTTTGGCCCTAGATGCCTCGTTTCCATGTATTTTGCACCTTTCAAACGCTTATTACTTGATGATAGTTTCATTTTTATTAATGCACTTTTGGGGGTAAATACTAAACTGTGGATGATCTTTCAATCTATTATTTTACCTTTACTTAACTCGTTATTCTTTCAGTTTTTGCAAATTTATGCAAAGCACAGAAATCGAGTATTGCATAGGGTCTAGAGTACATGTAATTGGCCATTACAAAAAAAGAGCAGGGGACTGGGACCAAGTCCGTAAAACTAATTCAATAAGATACTAGCAAAAGTGGGCATCATTTTCTGAGAGCAGACCAAACTTAGCTAATCTGGAAAGTTTGGTGAACTTTGGCTTAATATTGACGATGCTAGAGGGCATCAAAGATGCACATTTTCCCATACAAACTCTGTATTTTTTTACGTTGTCTACCCAAACCATACATTCACTGTAAAATTTCAAAATTTCAAAAGTTTATAATTCCAACAGAATTCACTCAAATCACATCAAACTTTGCACATATGATAATTTCAACATGTTGTTTCATGTCATAAACTTAATTTCGTAATTACATTAATTCTAATAAACTCGCTCCCAGTCCCCTGCTCTTTTTTGTAATGGGCAATTAACTTTACTGACATTATGAGTCATTATTAAACATTTTACTCACCATCTCGCATCTGATTGGCTGAGAGCATGCAGTTAATTCTTGATAGCCTGTGAACTTGACAGGATAAATCTATTATCTGCAGCAGAAAATAGATTTATCCTGCTGTCAAGTTCATTCAAGGTCATAAAGAGTGGTACATGCTTAAGGTGATTCCCTTGAATTGCATTGCGCACACTCTACTGCGCACGATTCTGAATAAAATTTTAGTTGACGAGCGCGCGCTAACTTACGCCATCGAGCTCGCGCACATTGGAGACCATTGGAAATCGTTAAATATTTCAAGTGTAACTGAAGTTTTCTCAAAATATATCGAAAACGAGCACGGTGACCCCCATTTTTTATTCAATAACTTTCATCATACTATAGTTCTCTAGTATATAGCAAAGTATTAAAAAAAGTTAGGATTTCAAACATCAAAAAAATTTAATGAAAGCATACGGGTCAGTATCGATTTTTAGACCCTCTCGGTGGTTCGAACATCTGTGTTTTTTGTTCTATTTTTCGACAACTATGCAAAATTCGAGCATTTTCTTACTATCAGACGGTAGGCTAGAGATACAAAAGCTATAGCAACCACTTTAGTTCATTATTAATAGTTTGTCTTTTAAGTTGTGGAAAATTATTTACCCGATCCCGATGTCACGCGAGACTCGACTGAAAGACCTAAAATACCATAATTTCAAAGCAGTGTAGCGCAAAAATGAGCGCGGTGACCCCCTGTTTTTAATGCATTTTTTGAAACTCCATACCGTAATGTATCACCATGCCAAGTTATAGAAAATTCTAGGATTTGCTTCTATTTCAAGGGAATCACCTTAACTATAGAATTACTGTATACTTAATCATTCAAAGTCAGCCCTAGTAAAAATGAACCAGATAACTGGAGCTCTGGTACAAAGTCCATATAATACTAATCATTCAAAGTCAGCCCTAGTAAAGATGAACCAGATAACTGGAGCTCTGGTACAAAGTCCATATAATACTAATCATTCAAAGTCAGCCCTAGTAAAGATGAACCAGATAACTGGAGCTCTGGTACAAAGTCCATATAATACTAATCATTCAAAGTCAGCCCTAGTAAAGATGAACCAGGTAACTGGAGCTCTGGTACAAAGTCCATATAATACTAATCATTCAAAGTCAGCCCTAGTAAAGATGAAAGATGAACCAGGTAACTGGAGCTCTGGTACAAAGTCCATATAATACTAATCATTCAAAGTCAGCCCTAGTAAAGATGAACCAGGTAACTGGAGCTCTGGTACAAAGTCCATATAATACTAATCATTCAAAGTCAGCCCTAGTAAAGATGAACCAGATAACTGGAGCTCTGGTACAAAGTCCATATAATACTAATCATTCAAAGTCGGCCCTAGTAAAGATGAACCAGGTAACTGGAGCTCTGGTACAAAGTCCATATAATACTAATCATTCAAAGTCGGCCCTAGTAAAGATGAACCAGGTAACTGGAGCTCTGGTACAAAGTCCATATAATACTAATCATTCAAAGTCAGCCCTAGTAAAGATGAACCAGGTAACTGGAGCTCTGGTGCAAAGTCCATATAATACTAATCATTCAAAGTCAGCCCTAGTAAAGATGAACCAGGTAACTGGAGCTCTGGTACAAAGTCCATATAATACTAATCATTCAAAGTCAGCCCTAGTAAAGATGAACCAGGTAACTGGAGCTCTGGTACAAAGTCCATATAATACTAATCATTCAAAGTCAGCCCTAGTAAAGATGAACCAGGTAACTGGAGCTCTGGTGCAAAGTCCATATAATGTTAAACTAATCTGTCAATACTACATGTAAGATAAACAATAACAAGCCTCCACTCATAATTACCAGTTTTAAGTCGCCTCAAAACACCACAATGTCAATGGCCATGGCAGCATTTAATTACCTGATTATAATTGTGTTCTCGCTTATACAAAATGTTTAATAAAACAATAATTATTTATTTATTTTATTATTGTTGAATTCGGTTTTCACATGATATCGTAAATTATCAAGACTTCGGGTCTGTGTTATCTGCCTCAGCCTACTGTAAGGCTTTGGCAGATAACACAGACCTCCGTCGTTCTTGATAATTTGTGATATCATGATTTCCTTTATAGTAACCATCAAATTTATCATCAAACACCGACGCAGCCCCCATACTAGTGTACTCGCTAGTATCCAAATATATCACAAAGCACAACTGGCAACCTTCACCTTCTGTGGTTGCGCTACAGGCAGTGGTATTAGGCCCTGTATAACTTATTAGACCGAACTGCATGTAAGTTATTTAGCAGTTCTCCAAAAACTAAAATATTAAACACTATATATGCTTACTTTGTCAGCTGCAAAAAGCTCCCTGCTGATAGAGAACTGAAAGCGTCATTCAATCTCAGCCTTGGCAAACCCATAAAGAATGCTAGGATGTACTCCAATAGCATTGCACCAATAAACAACGGGACGACACCATTCAGGTAGTCGGGTACCTCGTCCACCTTAGGGAATGATGATTCTGAGGGCGAAACAGCATATACAAAACTCCGAAGGCCTTGGGACACTGAAATGTTATCTGCAAGCTGCAATTTAATTAAAAAAGAAGAGAAATTTATATACCGTAGATGACTGCATAATTTGGGCTCAATTGATGTTGGTGATGATAATCTTTATTTCAATACGACAATAACAACATAACTTTATTGGTGCCTTGTCGGTTTGTTTACCAATAAAAAGATCTAATGTAATAGACTAATGTAATTAAAGTGTATAGTGTTGGGAAATGGGAGGTGAAAAGAATGAATTTAATATCTTTACACATAGACTGATTCCATTAGTCGCTGTTTTCGCTCCTTTACCAGATTTGACAAAGAGTGAACAGACCGACTTATGGAATCGGTCTATAAAATTTAAGCTTACATAACAGTGAACGTTAATGAATATTTCCTGCAGTGCAGAGTCGGTGAATGCTAAGAACTTGCTAAAAATATGAAGTGTGAGTCGGAGATTTTACTCAGACCTACTTATACACTCGGTTGATAGAGATGGACTCATACAGTAGTAATAGAGCACAAATGGGGTGTTTTTTCATTGAGAAATTTGAGTTCTACGACTATACACACTGAGTTTTATATTGTAAAAGAGAACAAGCAACTTCTGTGTGCGTTTTTTCAACCTACCTTTGGCAAGGAATAACTGCTTAAATTCATTCTACAGTTGGTTTTCTTTGATCAATTGTAGAGGAAATCTCAAACTGCCCAATAAATCGTGAAATTGACCGTCTAGGCTTCTAGACACATAGAACGATCACGTGAAATCAAATAACAAATACTACTTTGCAAGGGAGGGGAGAAGTTTGTGTAATGTCCTCGAGAATTTCTAAATAATTTCCGAAAAATGCTAACAAACCAGTTTAAAATATTAAATTATTAGTTTCCACATTCTTGCTTAATGGTATTTAGATGTTATTTGAAAGAAACGTGTTGAGTTGAGAGTGGGAATCAAAAGCTACTACACACCCATCCCTCCCTCTTCTTTCCACTGCTGCCCTTCAATGACATTCAGGAGTGACCGCTGAGCTTGTGGTACGGTTGCTCACAAGTGGTTTCCAGTTTCCCGCACAAAAGGATTTATACATGAAGTACTAGCCCCATTATGAAACTTCTATAGATCTAGAGTTTTCATCCAACCAAAATGAAACTTGGCAACATGACAGTACGCATGGGAAGACAACAAATCGTATTGTTTTTTGATTTTTATGATTTTTGGCGGGAAAATTACGCCATGAACATGCCAAATTTTGAAATTCACAAATATACTAATTTGATCATTGCATTCGAAAGAACATGCAAAATGAGAGATATAACTCAAATAATATCTCACTTATTATTGTTCAATCCTGAAGATATGAATTTTTGAAATTTGAAAATCCACCATTTTGTCGGCTAAAAATAGCACAAAATTTTATAGATCTAGAGTTTTCATCCAACCAAAATGAAACTTGGCAACATGACAGAACATGGGAAGACAACAAATCGTATTGTTTCTTGATTTTTATGATTTTTGGCGGGAAAATTAGGCCATGAACATGCCAAATTTTGAAATTCACAAATATACTAATTTGATCATCGCATTCGAAAGAACATGTAAAATGAGAGATATAACTGAACTAATATCTCAATTATTATTATTGAATCCTGAAGATATGAATTTTTGAAATTTGAAAATCCACCATTTTGTCGGCTAAAAATAGCACAAAATTTTATAGAGCATTTTAGTGCTTCAATATTGTATATTAGAGCCCTTTTGTGAGACGTTAATAAATTTTAATATTATTATTATTACTACTAAAAGAGGCTAGGGTTTCAATGAATCACCCTTCTCAGAAACTTGGGCCACAGTACCGAGGGGGGGACTCCCATATATAAAGTGGTTGGGATGCTCGTCATACCTTTTAGGGGTCCAGATCCATGATTTGGTACCTCTTATGGTGTCACAAATCTAAAAGGACCACAAGAGACTAAGCCGGTACCTCTTAGGGTGTTTGTCAGTAAATAAGATACCAGAGATACGGATAATGACAGCCTGAATGACAGTTGTAGTTTTTGTCACTATTAGAATTGGTACCTTTTAGGGGTAAAAATTATTTGTTGCCATGCCCACCTGGGCAAGACTCAGGTACCTTTTAGGGGGGGTCATTTTCAAAATTTCCAACAAGCATCCCCCAACCACTTTATATCTTTATATTTGATTAAACTATATGCTATTGAGTTCATGTACTACATTCTGAAAGGACAACGTCACGACTTTCACTGCTCACCAAAGCAACAGTGTCTGCAATCCGGCTCAAGAGAGCTGATATAGAGTCACTTTCATAAGGGTATTTACTCCAAGCAACTTTGGCCAAGTACGTCTCAATTGACCCCTCAGCTTCTACAGGTGTCAGTGACGGGTCTGTTTCTGCTGGTAAATATACAGTGAAAATCATCCCTGCATGCTTGTACGGTGCATTGTCATTGTCACAGAAGGAATAAAACAGAATCGGTGATGGCGGGGGTAGTAGCTCAAGATGCATCACAAGAGCTGAACGGACACCTTTTCGAAACAGTCTATTCAGCATTTCGTCCAAAATCTTCTTTATCTCATCACCGTCACCTTCACTATATTTTGCACCATTGATAAAATGGGACGGATCAACTTCTGGGTCAAGACTCCATGCCAGCCTTTTAGCAAGACAGTCAATCACGCCGTGTGCAGAGGGAGGGGCTCCCAATAATATGACCAACGGCTGGTTGGGGTTCCTGTTTCTCAGGTGGGACAGACCTCTACTTTTTAGAATTTTCCAAAATCTGTCTGTTTGGTTGGGGAATTGGCGTCTTATTGCTGTCAGCCTGTTATCAAATACTTTTTGGCATAGTCAAATTTATCATCTGGATTTTTCATGTTTAAAAAGTTTGGTCTAAGTTCATCAGGGACATAATCCTTAAAGACAGCTAAGATAAAGACAGCTGCCAATGCTAAAGAAATTGCAAATATGAAGCTACAAAAAATGCTGTATAGTCCAGAACGCCCTTCTCCTTTCCCTGGTACTTTCTTACGACCTCCTTTGCCTTTGGCTCCTCCTTGACCTTCTTGTTCTTGTTGTTCTTGACTTTTCTTCTTATCTTGAAGTCCAGCTCGTTTACTTAACTTTGAATCTCCACTTTTACTGATTTCTTTATCCATTTTCTTCTTGGCTTTCTTCTTCTTTGTACGACTTTCTTCACCATCTTCAACGTCGTTTGAGCTCGACTGATCCTCAGACTCAGTAGTATCATCTTCTGTCATCAGTTCTCGCTGCTCTGGATCTATGATTGCATCACTCTCGCCACTATCAGCCTCGTTGTTTGATCTCCATTTCTCTGTCTCTTTGCTGCTGTTCTTCGTCTTCGGCATACTGAAGGAATTGGTTCTCATTTCACACGTTCTAAAATCCTCACGCTACATTAAAATGCAGCTTTTCACATGAAAATGTGTTCGAGTTTCTAACGCTCTTTCTGATTGGATGTGATATAATATTATCCAATCAAAATGCCTGTTATTGAAACGACCTGTATTATGTCATCGAAACGACCTGTTCCTTTGTTATAATCAGCTTTTCTTATACGACTTTTGATTGGACTAACAAAATATTATCCAATCAAAATAGCTGTTATATCGAATTGATTCTTTTTCCAAGAATCGATTTGCTTTTTCCGGAAAATGGAGAACAATATCAAACACGTGTTCTGATTGGTCAACAATGAAGAGCTCGGAAAGTAGCCAATGAGAGAGAGCGTTATATATTCCAATTTCTTCCATTTTGAAAAGTTTGAATATGGCGAAGTTTTGGTTGCATTTGTTTGCATTGCATCTTGTTTTTACGACTGTATATTCGGTGCCTTTTCTTGTTTTGCCTGCCATCGGTGCAGGGGTTGCTGCTGCAATCTATGCAGCTAAATGCCGCTTTACAGAATGCTGTACAGAACGATGGATCACTCCAAACATAACAGGTCTGCACCATGACCTTAACCATCGCGTTTTTGGTCAACATCTAGTCACTAACATCGTCTTCAAGGCTGTTAAAGGACATCTAAACAACCAATCTCCCCAGAAAGCGTTAGCTTTATCGTTCAATGGATGGACGGGTTGTGGTAAAAACTTTGTCAGTAAAATCGTTGCTGAGAATCTTTTCACCAAAGGAATGGACAGCAAATATGTCAGTTTGATAATTGCTACCCATGATTTCCCCCATAAGAGTGAACTAGAGAACTATAAAACCTTACTCAAAAGCTGGGTGATAGGCAACATTACCAAGTGTCCCAGATCACTCTTTATATTTGATGAAATGGATAAAATGCCAGTGGGGCTGGTTGATGTTCTGAAGCCCTTCCTGGACCACTACCCAGAAGTGGAAGGGGTTAACTGCAGAAAAGCCATGTTTCTATTCCTGAGTAACACTGGAGCTAAGCTCATTAATTCAGAGGTGCTTGATAACTGGCGCCGTGGAAATGATCGCAGTCATATAACTATAAAGCAAATGGATAATATCATTAATTATGGAGCCTTCAATGAGAAACAACAGGGATTCTGGCACACGTCTCTAATCGAACAGCACTTAATTGACTATTTTGTGCCGTTTCTTCCTCTGGAGAGAGTACATGTCAAAAAGTGTGCTGAAGTTGACCTCGAGGCAAAGAATCATTCCATTGATGATGATGTATTGAACAGAATCGCTGATGAAATGTTATATTTCCCTGACGACACCAAAGTATTTTCTAAGTCTGGTTGCAAAAAAGTATCTTCTAAAGTTGATATAGTTCTGGGTTAGGACTAAAATAAGGTACATTAGTACAGAGGTACAAAAGTTGTCTGACCACGGTATCAGGTACTCACCATAATTGGAGGTGGAGGGGGGGGCTGTGCCACCCAGATCTCTGAACAGGGGGGGGGGGGGGGGGGGGGGGGGGGGTACTCCCACTTACCCTTTATCAGTGCAAGAATTTTGACACAATATATTGTGAGTATATACACATGAAACGTGCAATATTAGTATTAAATTATTATGACTTATTATTATTAAGTCATAATAATTATTATATTATTAATAATAATTATTATATTATTAATAATTAAATATTATTATTGATTTTTATAACACAGTTCGTTCTATCGTCCTTTTTCAGTATGAAATGCTGAATATTCTACCTCGTTTCAGTGTAAATTTACTTTTCAAATGCTTGAAAACCTGACACTCCAGCCACACTTGCCTTTTTGGGGTAGTTTTGTCCAAGACACATGGCTAATATTATTAATATTGTACGTGTTACTATATTATTTCCACCATTTGAGAAATTCACAACTGCAAAGTCTGAAATATACATCCATCAATCAGTAAACATCAAAATTAATTTGCCGAACATGGCGTGTTTGATGTTGATTTGGTAAACTCCAAGTCGTGACTTCTTTTCTCAAGTGATTGCTGTACTTAAAAGTACATAATATATTCAGCTATTTCAAAAAAATTTGAATACTGAATACTGCATACTGAATAGTGCATTCCAAGACCAAAACTTATTAATTGTGGGGTCTCGTTCATTTGAAATGAAAAGTAAATACACAGCAATTTGCTCGCTATATGGAGCTAGTATATTGTTTCTGATGGAATGCACTAAAAATAAAATAAATTATTATTATTTATTTTACTTTAGACAATATTACATGAGACCCAAAATGCATTTCGGTCTTGGAATACACTATTTTAGTATGCAGTATTCAGTATCAACGTTTTTTGAAATAGCTGTATACCACAGTAGTACATTATATTACATGTAAAACTTGTGACAATAACATCACAAGAATAAAAGAATAGTTTGCAATGAAGTTTTAAAGTAATTTACAGCTAATTTACATCATGCGTGACCAGTAAATACATACATCATGCGTGACCAGTAAATTGGAACATTCAATTGAAGTTTTGAAGTCTAGACTCGAGTCTCGAACATTCAGACAGAAAAATCAAATCTCCACGAATATATCTATAAGAAAAAAGTACCAGATATCTGTTTACTCAGGCCCCAGGGGGGGTACTCAGGGGTATCAGTGACGGGGAGGTGCGAATGAGGCCAAACATTTTTATAAAATCGAGAACGGTAGGATATCATTTTTATCAACCCCCAAAAAAGTCCTTGACAAAATCTTTATATCAAAAAAAGTCCACCAGAAAAATGAAACCCAAAAAAAGTCCCAAGCCGCGAATTTCAAACCCCAAAAAAGCCTTTGCACCTCCCCGTCACTGATACCCCTGAGTACCCCCCCTGGGACTCAGGCTGTTGTGATTGCAGAGTATGTAGGCTTAGTTGGCACAAATTTTCATCCAATTTAATATTAATTTAATTTATGAATGTTTTTGAGAAAATACATTTGTATTTAGTGGAGATTTGATTTTTCTGTCTGAATGTTCGAGACTCAAGTCTAGACTTCAAAACTTCATTTGAATGTTCCGATTTACTGGTCACGCATGACGTAAATTAGCTGTAGTTGTTTTGTTTTAATACAAGGTAGTTGTTTTATAGACCGAATTCATATTAATGGCGTTCCTTTAAAGTTAGACAAACTAAAACCTTTCCAGTAGAGTGATTGCAATAAACCTGTGAAATATAATTAATTAGATGTTAGTGTGTACTAGTCAAAAAGTCACAAAAGAAAACAATGGAAATAAAGTCTACTATAGTGTCTATTAGATTACTTACTATTGCAATCACTCTTTAATTCTTACTAAGTACTTTAAAATCTACATTTTGTAAAGTTTCGTTGCGATAGACATAATATTGAAGAAGTTATTACAGATAAAAAACAGAGTTTTGTATGTGTTTATCAACTGAGGCTTTTCAAGCCTCTTTTTGTGAGTTTTCCCCCACGCTATAAAATAATAATAATAATAATAATAATAATCAATTTATGGTCATATGACCATAAATGGTCATAACTTGCCAGGAATTTAGTATTTCACCGTCAAACTCACAGACATAATTTCTTTGTGTAAAAACTTTAAAAAAAAAACTGTTATGCTACAATTAATTATTAGTAGTGGCCATTTATGAATTCGGTCAATAAGATTATTATTGGAGTAGTCATTTAAGAAATATGATAACAAATTTTAAAGACATGTTTTAGCATTACATATATAATTATAGCTAATTGCATAATCGTTGTCGGGTTGAAAATCATAAATCATAGAAGCTGATGGATGGGAAATCAGTTCATGAGCCACATTACATACAGATATATTCAATGTTCTCGTAGTTTTGAATGTATATGAGCTATTTAACTAAGATCCTACAAGTCTGGATAAAAAGGTTGATAATTTGACGGTGTTATTTGTGATTTTAATTTCCCAGAATTCCTTTTGGTCATAGCTTTCATGATTTTCAACAATTAGCTATATGCTATCTTCTTTTTTATTTATTTTTCTTAAATGTACATGTACTTTAGTTTCATTGCTAATACGAACAGATGGAAATTATTATTCTTATTGGAATTAGCATGAAACATCCTTAGATCCAGACATTTTCTCATTCTTACAATGTTTTAAAGACATGACCTTGTGATATCCATTTAGAGTGCAATTTAGAAAAGTGTGAAATAGTACTAATTTTAATTAGTAGAATTACACAGGTGATTATAGAAAATCAAGCGCGCTGATTGGTCGAGAACTTCGGACTATTTCTCGATAGTTACCTACAGCATTTTGACAAAATGGCTGCCAGCTTTTGAAATATGAAATAAAAAAATATTTTCTTTAAAATGCTTATTTATTTTTATTTTTTCAAATAATCACCTGTGTAATTCTACTAAAACAATTAGTCACCTCAGGCTCAGTGAATAGCAGTGATAATAACCTCGACTTCGTCTCGGTTATTATTCACCGATATTCACCTCGCCTTTGGTGACTAATTGTTAAATAGTACTAAATAGTGCTATTTCTATTGTTTTCTATTGTTTCATTAGTGCTATTTAGTACTAATTAGTTATTTAGTTTTCAAGCTTTTCTAAATTGCACTCTAGCCAGGTGAAAAGTTATCACTAACTAAAGTATTGACCTCCCTCACCCCAAGGGGTAAAGTTTTGTCATGCTGAAAACTTTCTTCTAAAGAGATTTACCTTAGATAGTTTGTGCAGCCTTCCCCATTCAACAACACAATGCCCAGCACTGTATGTATAGTGAATAAATATTAAAATAGCAATGTTGTCCCCATTCAACAACACAATGCCCAGCACTGTATGTATAGTGAATAAATATTAAAATAGCAATGTTGTCCCCATTCAACAACACAATGCCCAGCACTGTATGTATAGTGAATAAATATTAAAATAGCAATGTTGTTCCCATTCAACAACACAATGCCCAGCACTGTATGTATAGTGAATAAATATTAAAATAGCAATGTTGTCTCCATTCAACAACACAATGCCAAGCACTGTATGTATAGTGAATAAATATTAAAATAGCAATGTTGTCCCCATTCAACAACACAATGCCCAGCACTGTATGTATAGTGAATAAATATTAAAATAGCAATGTTGTCCCCATTCAACAACACAATGCCCAGCACTGTATGTATAGTGAATAAATATTAAAATAGCAATGTTGTCCCCATTCAACAACACAATGCCCAGCACTGTATGTATAGTGAATAAATATTAAAATAGCAATGTTGTCCCCATTCAACAACACAATGCCCAGCACTGTATGTATAGTGAATAAATATTAAAATAGCAATGTTGTCCCCATTCAACAACACAATGCCCAGCACTGTATGTATAGTGAATAAATATTAAAATAGCAATGTTGTCCCCATTCAACAACACAATGCCCAGCACTGTATGTATAGTGAATAAATATTAAAATAGCAATGTTGTCCCCATTCAACAACACAATGCCAAGCACTGTATGTATAGTGAATAAATATTAAAATAGCAATGTTGTCCCCATTCAACAACACAATGCCCAGCACTGTATGTATAGTGAATAAATATTAAAATAGCAATGTTGTCCCCATTCAACAACACAATGCCAAGCACTGTATGTATAGTGAATAAATATTAAAATAGCAATGTTGTCCCCATTCAACAACACAATGCCAAGCACTGTATGTATAGTGAATAAATATTAAAATAGCAATGTTGTCCCCATTCAACAACACAATGCCCAGCACTGTATGTATAGTGAATAAATATTAAAATAGCAATGTTGTTCCCATTCAACAACACAATGCCCAGCACTGTATGTATAGTGAATAAATATTAAAATAGCAATGTTGTTCCCATTCAACAACACAATGCCCAGCACTGTATGTATAGTGAATAAATATTAAAATAGCAATGTTATCCCCATTCAACAACACAATGCCCAGCACTGTATGTATAGTGAATAAATATTAAAATAGCAATGTTGTCCCCATTCAACAACACAATGCCCAGCACTGTATGTATAGTGAATAAATATTAAAATAGCAATGTTGTCCCCATTCAACAACACAATGCCCAGCACTGTATGTATAGTGAATAAATATTAAAATAGCAATGTTGTCCCCATTCAACAACACAATGCCAAGCACTGTATGTATAGTGAATAAATATTAAAATAGCAATGTTGTTCCCATTCAACAACACAATGCCCAGCACTGTATGTATAGTGAATAAATATTAAAATAGCAATGTTGTCCCCATTCAACAACACAATGCCCAGCACTGTATGTATAGTGAATAAATATTAAAATAGCAATGTTGTCCCCATTCAACAACACAATGCCAAGCACTGTATGTATAGTGAATAAATATTAAAATAGCAATGTTGTTCCCATTCAACAACACAATGCCCAGCACTGTATGTATAGTGAATAAATATTAAAATAGCAATGTTGTTCCCATTCAACAACACAATGCCCAGCACTGTATGTATAGTGAATAAATATTAAAATAGCAATGTTGTCCCCATTCAACAACACAATGCCCAGCACTGTATGTATAGTGAATAAATATTAAAATAGCAATGTTGTCCCCATTCAACAACACAATGCCAAGCACTGTATGTATAGTGAATAAATATTAAAATAGCAATGTTGTCCCCATTCAACAACACAATGCCCAGCACTGTATGTATAGTGAATAAATATTAAAATAGCAATGTTGTCCCCATTCAACAACACAATGCCCAGCACTGTATGTATAGTGAATAAATATTAAAATAGCAATGTTGTTCCCATTCAACAACACAATGCCCAGCACTGTATGTATAGTGAATAAATATTAAAATAGCAATGTTGTCCCCATTCAACAACACAATGCCCAGCACTGTATGTATAGTGAATAAATATTAAAATAGCAATGTTGTCCCCATTCAACAACACAATGCCAAGCACTGTATGTATAGTGAATAAATATTAAAATAGCAATGTTGTTCCCATTCAACAACACAATGCCCAGCACTGTATGTATAGTGAATAAATATTAAAATAGCAATGTTGTTCCCATTCAACAACACAATGCCCAGCACTGTATGTATAGTGAATAAATATTAAAATAGCAATGTTGTCCCCATTCAACAACACAATGCCCAGCACAGTGTATGTATAGTGAATAAATATTAAAATAGCAATGTTGTCCCCATTCAACAACACAATGCCAAGCACTGTATGTATAGTGAATAAATATTAAAATAGCAATGTTGTCCCCATTCAACAACACAATGCCCAGCACTGTATGTATAGTGAATAAATATTAAAATAGCAATGTTGTTCCCATTCAACAACACAATGCCCAGCACTGTATGTATAGTGAATAAATATTAAAATAGCAATGTTGTTCCCATTCAACAACACAATGCCCAGCACTGTATGTATAGTGAATAAATATTAAAATAGCAATGTTGTCCCCATTCAACAACACAATGCCCAGCACTGTATGTATAGTGAATAAATATTAAAATAGCAATGTTGTCCCCATTCAACAACACAATGCCAAGCACTGTATGTATAGTGAATAAATATTAAAATAGCAATGTTGTCCCCATTCAACAACACAATGCCCAGCACTGTATGTATAGTGAATAAATATTAAAATAGCAATGTTGTCCCCATTCAACAACACAATGCCCAGCACTGTATGTATAGTGAATAAATATTAAAATAGCAATGTTGTTCCCATTCAACAACACAATGCCCAGCACTGTATGTATAGTGAATAAATATTAAAATAGCAATGTTGTTCCCATTCAACAACACAATGCCCAGCACTGTATGTATAGTGAATAAATATTAAAATAGCAATGTTGTCCCCATTCAACAACACAATGCCAAGCACTGTATGTATAGTGAATAAATATTAAAATAGCAATGTTGTTCCCATTCAACAACACAATGCCCAGCACTGTATGTATAGTGAATAAATATTAAAATAGCAATGTTGTTCCCATTCAACAACACAATGCCCAGCACTGTATGTATAGTGAATAAATATTAAAATAGCAATGTTGTTCCCATTCAACAACACAATGCCCAGCACTGTATGTATAGTGAATAAATATTAAAATAGCAATGTTGTTCCCATTCAACAACACAATGCCAAGCACTGTATGTATAGTGAATAAATATTAAAATAGCAATGTTGTTCCCATTCAACAACACAATGCCCAGCACTGTATGTATAGTGAATAAATATTAAAATAGCAATGTTGTCCCCATTCAACAACACAATGCCCAGCACTGTATGTATAGTGAATAAATATTAAAATAGCAATGTTGTCCCCATTCAACAACACAATGCCAAGCACTGTATGTATAGTGAATAAATATTAAAATAGCAATGTTGTCCCCATTCAACAACACAATGCCAAGCACTGTATGTATAGTGAATAAATATTAAAATAGCAATGTTGTCCCCATTCAACAACACAATGCCAAGCACTGTATGTATAGTGAATAAATATTAAAATAGCAATGTTGTCCCCATTCAACAACACAATGCCAAGCACTGTATGTATAGTGAATAAATATTAAAATAGCAATGTTGTCCCCATTCAACAACACAATGCCAAGCACTGTATGTATAGTGAATAAATATTAAAATAGCAATGTTGTCCCCATTCAACAACACAATGCCCAGCACTGTATGTATAGTGAATAAATATTAAAATAGCAATGTTGTCCCCATTCAACAACACAATGCCCAGCACTGTATGTATAGTGAATAAATATTAAAATAGCAATGTTGTTCCTGTGTTTCTTTCTGGATTTTTTCTTCTTTCTCTCATCCCTCATTCCTTCATTTCTCTCCTTCCTTCCCTTCCTTTTCCCCTTTTAAAATTTATATCTAATTCTAGTATCTAATAATAATAATTATTAATTAACTTCCCTCAATCTATTCGTTTTAATATTCCTTTTTATTCATTTATTTGGTTGTTTCTTCCTTCCATTCTTGTTTTCCATCCTTCCTAATTTTCTTTAATTCGTTCTTCACTCCTTAGTTCCCTCTATCCGTCCTTCCAATCTTGTCTTTACCAGCACTTCTTTTAGCAAACGTTACTCATCAATAACGGCCTTTTCTAATTTCAATCATTAGTTTTACTGAAGAATATTAAATGGACAGGGAAATTAGTTTAATCCCAATTAGATCCAACAACAACTTGTTTAAACATAATTTTAAGGCCTAACTAAGGTTAACCGCTCAACAACAATAGTTTTCTCATTTCTACCAAGGTTCAAGTGTAAACACGGCCACTGAAGACAAATTAAAATCCACAACGTAATTCCTAATTTCGTTTAGCAAATAACAGTTTTAACATGTATATAATTTGCCTAAATTTGATCAAACTCTCTTTATTTCAACACTTGAGGTGTTTGCTTTGTTTTCACCAGATACTTATGAAAATCAAATATTGAACGGTGAGAAAATGAAATATTGTCAAGGGTTGGCTGTTGTGAACGTAGTGTTACCTAGCAACAAACCTATCAAATGCTCTTTTTTCTTCTTCTCTATGTTACACGTAGCATTTTCTCGTGCAACTCGTCTCGCGAAAAAAATTGTTGCAGGTTGCAATAGCGTTTTATACGTGTAACATCCCCTCGCGCGACTAGTTTTTTTCCTTTTTTTGCTGCACGAAAAGTTGAACTAGCTTCTACTTTCTGAAACAATTTTTGTGAAAATTTACGTGTAACATGGGTCCATGCAACTTGTCTCGCGCCACAACTAGAGCGAATTAACGAGTCGATCAATGAGAAAGCGAGAACTTATAACATAATAAAAACAGACCAAATTAAACACAATTGTTTTCGGTAAACATTGCAGACGAGGAAGAAAGATTACGATATTTTCCCCAAAAAGAGTGGAAATTGTGCGCGAGACAAGTTGCAACGAATATTGTACGTGTGACATGGTGTCCTGCAACCTGCAACAATTTTTTTCGCGAGACGAGTTGCACGAGAAAATGCTACGTGTAACAGCGCCTCTACTAAATTTCACTAAAAATACGTTAAGAAAATAAGTTCATAAAATTAGAATCTGAGCAGAATAAACATGTTGTAAGATTGTGATAATAAACGTTTTGATAAAAAAAATTATAGCAAGTTTTTTGGAATCTATTTTACTTGTGTTCATCAACACTAACTTTATTAATAACCGTAGAGCTACGCCGTGTGGGACTGACTTTGTTCATTGTCAATGGTCAATATTTGCTAACATCGCAAATACGTGATAGCCACTTGAATAGATACTGCACTGCTCATGCGCAGTTCATCAACAGCAAATTTGGGAGCTGGCTTTGTTGATTGTGAGACTCCTAAATACTTGATCAGCATGTGAATTTATAAGCTACACTGCTCATGCGCAGTTCAATAGCAACAAGTTTGTTTAATATTCTTTTAATCAAGTTAAACCTTGTGGGACTGGCTTTGTGAAGATTTCCAGCTGAACAAATCAGCTTCATTGCCGTCCACTATAAAGGAAGGCGTGTTTCAAGAGTCTGGCACACTTTCCAACAGTGTTAATTGAAGCTCAATCATGAAGTTGACTCTATTTCTGGTTCTCGTGTTCGCATCGGTAGCCTTGTTGAGGGCCGAAGAAGAAGTGGAAGAGCAAGACGAGCCATCTATCACCTCTGTGTACGATGGATCTCTGGATGATGAAGTCTTGGGGAATGAAGAAGATCCCGCCCACCACCACAAGAGACGACGAATGCTCTCAAGAATGGGAGCCAGAGTAGGATAGCCATGCATACTAGTTCATACTTGTCTTCCTCTGATATACATTCGCATTTGATTCAATTTTTGGTCAATTTTACTGACTAATGCACTTTTCTTCTTCATTTCATGCAGAGAGTCTGTGGAAGGGTTTTTATAGGGTGCATCAAAAAGACTCGCGCTCGATGCAAACTCGTGCCCGTTTGCAAAGTCCATTACTTTGCTTGCCGCTGTATTATTAAGGTGGCAAAGAAGTGCATCGGATTCCTTCGCTGGCTGAAAAAGAGAGTACAACGGCACCACAGAAGACACGGTCGCAAGCACGACGAAAGCGAGGAAGACGCACGCAAGAAAAGAAGAAAGATGCCAGGCTTTGTGGTAAGTAGTGATTAAATAATTCTCTCAGTGCGGAATCTGATCTTCAAACTTATATAGGAAGACTGGGAAAGGGATGGATGGATGGGTAATTGAATTGTAGATGAATGAACGCTGTACATAGCTGACTGGCTGGCTGCTCGGACTGCATGGATGGATGGATGGATGGAATGACAGAATGAACAGAAAATAAATAATTTGTGTGACATGGAACTGTAAATGGCTTCTTTTTTTTTACCACGTGTCAATTGTCACTGATTTTCTCTTTTTCTCTCTCAGCGAAAATGCAAACGTGGCTACAGAAGATGCAGCAAAGGCAAGAAGTTCTGCGGTGGCTGCTTGAGGGGATTCGGCGGCTGCCTAAAGCGTCATGCTATCAAACATTTCTGCAAGAAACATGGTCACTCGAAAAAACATGGCGACGAGCCAGAAGACGAGGAAACTGCGATGGCCAACGCTGTTGAGAACGACGAGTTCGAAGACGCTGATATGCCGGCGGAAGAAGAGGACGAATCTGATGCCCGCAGACACAAACGAAGACGCAGACGACCCAACAAGGTAAGATCAATCGAAAAATACGAGAACGAGTTTCGAGAATTGACGAATCGGGAATCAATAGCATATTGCAGGGCCGCGGAGCACCCTTGAAAGTTGGGGGGGGGGGGGGGGGGGTTGTACTAGTAGACTAGTAGTATTTCAGACAACAACGTATTGTGACAACCTATTTGGCTAAAAGTGGGGCCCCCCAACCTCCGTGGTCCCTGATTGCCAAGCGATAAATTACTTTTTCACTGATTATTTTATTCTCGCTTTTTCTCACTTAATTTTGCGTCGACTGATCGATGTGTTCTAAATTCGTCTCCAATATTCCATGCACTCTCGTTTTCAATTGGCAGGCCCAGAGACGCTGTATCAAGGGCGCTCTTAAGTGTATGCTGAGAGCCAAGTTGAACTGCAGACGACAAGGACGATGTGTTCGCCGAGTCATGAGATGCATGCGACGAGCTCGCCGTCACCGTGGCCATCGCAAACACGACGAATAAGTTCACTTCACCCACGTGGCACGTTAATCAAGCACCTGGATCATAACACGTTGATGGGATTATATTAAAGTGTAGTTTAGCAGAATGAAATAAAGAGCATTGAAAACCTTCAACTTGGAGTAATTGTGTGTAAAACTATGTCATATGTAAGTAGGCACGGGCTTCCTGTGTCAAGACGACAGGGAGAGCTTGGTTTGGAATTTTGACTAATAGGGAATATTACCAAATAAGGAACAGAAAGGTGGCTGGTTATGAGTAGACGAACATTGCGCAACTGTCACAAACATCAAAGCTGTCACGCACTTGTACTTGAGTAATGTGACTGTCCATCTGAACCACAGGCAGCCCAACCATTGCTTCTGAGGAATAAATAAAATGCGCGCCATTTTTAATGCATTTCTGCTAGCGCGTCTTACGCGCGCGCACTCTACCACAGGAAACCCATCAAAAAAGACGCGCATTTTATTTATTCCTCAGACGCAATGGTTGGGCTGCCTGTGCATGATCATGCAACAATCCCACGGAATGCGTGACATTCCATCAGTGAACACATGACAATCCCAAGGAATGCGTGACATCCCATCAGTGAACACATGACAATCCCAAGGAATGCGTGACTGTGATTTGGCAGCAGATTGGATGACGAGAAAACGAAATATTTTCAAGAGTTGGCTGTTGTGAACGTCGTATTGTTACCTAGCAACAAACCTATCAAGTACTACGTTAATTGTTTCTCTCAGTACAAAATCTCCCCAAAAATACCTTAGGAAAAAGAAAAGAAAAAAGACCATCAAATTAGAATCTAATAAATACTGAATATGAGAAGCGAATGAGGAATGCTTTGTTATCGGGATCCAACATGGCCGCCATGGCCGGGTTTCATATCGTGAGAGACTCCCTAAATTGTGATAATCAACACGCAAGATCCACATAGTCAGACAGAGCACATCAAGTTAAGCAAAATCCCAAAGTTTGGGGTTAATCAAGTCAATATTGAACGACTTACGGCCATTCAAATATGCTAGAATTTACAAAGAAATCAGTATGGAGCAAGGGACCGGTTGTCCGGCAATCCATACATTTCTTTGTAAATTCAGATCATTTTTGATTGGCCGTAAGTCGTTCAATATTGACCCGATTAACACCAAATTTTGGGATTTTGCTGAACTCGATGTGCTCTGTCTGACTATGTGGATCTTGCGTGTTGATTATCACAATTTAGGGATTCGTACCCAGTCTCTCACGATATGAAACCCGGCAATGACGTCGTCACGTGCACACCAGCGATACACGATAAATTGTTAAAGCTACAGCTTTTGCATGGGTCGTGTAAAACGTAAATGTAAAATAAAACACAAAGATATAAATATGTACAAATAAGTAATTAATTAATCTGAGCAGAATAAAAATCGGGAATTGTAAGCAACAATACACGATGTACGTTTTCTGTAAAAAGATATAATGAAGAACGGTTTTTTGGAAACGAATTGTGGTTTTCCATCTATTGTACTTGTCCACTTTAAGAAAAACTTCCGTTTTCCAAAAGCGGCCAAAACGGAAGAAATACTGTTTGAAAATTAAAAACTAAACATTTAGATGTGAGGTGTGGACAGTCCCTTGGACATTCTGCTAATACTCAACAACGTAGAAACTTAATTGTGAATCATTTAATTAATATAATATTAATTTGGTAATATGCAAAAAAAATGATAACCATTTGAATTGTAGCCTTAACAGCTCATGCGCTGTTCATCAACAACAACTTTATTTGGCAACAGTTTTAACATGTATATAATTGGCCTAAATTTGATAATACTCTCTTTATTTCAACACTTGAGGTGTTTGCTTTGTTTTCACCAGATACTTATGAAAAACAAATATTGGACTTAAAATTCTCGAGAAAATGAAATAGTTTCAAGGGTTGGCTGTTGTGAACGTAGTGTTACCTAGCAACAAACCTATCAAATGCTATGTTCATTTTTTCTCTACTAAATTTCACTAAAAATACTTGAAGAAAAAAAGTTAATAAAATTAGAATCTGAGCAGAATAAAAATGTTGTAAGATTGTGATAATAAACGTTTTGATCAAAAAAATTATAGCGAGTTTTTTTGGAATCTATTTTACTTGTGTTCATCAACACTAACTTTATTAATAACCGTAGAGCTACGCCGTGTGGGACTGGCTTTGTTCATTGTGAATCGTCAATATTTGCAAACATCGCAAATACGTGATAGCCACTTGAATAGATACTGCACTGCTCATGCGCAGTTCATCAACAGCAAATTTGGGAGCTGGCTTTGTTGATTGTGAGACTCCTAAATACTTGATCAGCATGTGAATTTATAAGCTACACTGCACATGCGCAGTTCATTAACAACAAGTTTGTTTAATATTCTTTTAATCAAGTTAAACCTTGTGGGACTGGCTTTGTTGATTACGAGACTCCTAAATACTTGATCAGCATGTGAATTTATAAGCTACACTGCTCATGCGCAGTTCATTAGCCACAAGTTTGCTTAATATTCTTTTAATCAAGTTAAACCTTGTGGGACTGGCTTTGTGAAGACTTCCAGCTGAACAAATCAGCTCTATTCCCGTCCACTATAAAGGAAGGCGTGTTTCAAGAGTCTGGCACACTTTCCAACAGTGTTGAAGTTCAATCATGAAGTTGACTCTATTTCTGGTTCTCGTGTTCGCATCGGTAGCCTTGTTGAGGGCCGAAGAAGAAGTGGAAGAGCAAGACGAGCCATCTATCACCTCTGTGTACGATGGATCTCTGGATGATGAAGTCTTGGGGAATGAAGAAGATCCCGCCCACCACCACAAGAGACGACGAATGCTCTCAAAAATGGGCGCCAGAGTAGGATAGCCATACTAGTTCATACTTGTCTTCCTCTGATATACATTCGCATTTGATTCAATTTTTGGTCAATTTTACTGACTAATGCACTTTTCTTCTTCATTTCATGCAGAGGGTCTGTGGAAGAGTTTTTATAGGGTGCATCAAAAAGACTCGCGCTCGATGCAAACTCGTGCCCGTTTGCAAAGTCCATTACTTTGCTTGCCGCTGTATTATTAAGGTGGCAAGAAAGTGCATCGGATTCCTTCGCTGGCTGAAAAAGAGGGTACAACATCACCGCAGAAGACACGGTCGCAAGCACGACGAAAGCGAGGAAGACGCACGCAAGAAAAGAAGAAAGATGCCAGGCTTTGTGGTAAGTGATTAAATAATTCTCTCAGTACGGAATCTGATCTTCAAACTTATATAGGAAGACTGGGAAAGGGATGGATGGATGGGTAATTGAATTGTAGATGAATGAACGCTGTACATAGCTGACTGGCTGGCTGCTCGGACTGGATGGATGGATGGATGGATGGATGGATGGATGGATGGATGGATGGATGGATGGATGGATGGATGGATGGATGGATGGATGGATGGATGGATGGATGGATGGATGGATGGATGGATGGATGGATGGATGGATGGATGGATGGATGGATGGATGGATGGATGGATGGATGGATGGATGGATGGATGGATGGATGGATGGATGGATGGAATGAACAGAAAATAACTAATTTGTGTGTAGCCGACCTGCTTGTGAGGCATGGAACTGTAAATGGCTTTTTTTTCAATTGTCTCTGATTTTCTCTTTCTCTCTCTCAGCGAAAATGCAAACGCGGTTACAGAAGATGCAGCAAAGGCAAGAAGTTCTGCGGTGGTTGCTTGAGGGGATTCGGCGGCTGCCTAAAGCGTCATGCTATCAAACATTTCTGCAAGAAACATGGTCACTCGAAAAAACATGGCGACGAGCCAGAAGACGAGGAAACTGCGATGGCCAACGCTGTTGAGAACGACGAGTTCGAAGACGCTGATATGCCGGCGGAAGAAGAGGACGAAGCTGATGCCCGCAGACACAAACGAAGACGCAGACGACCCAACAAGGTAAGATCAATCGAAAAATTAATACGAGAACGAGTTTCGAGAATTGACGAATCGAGAATCAATAGCATATTGCAGGGCCGCGGAGCACCCTTTATAGAGAGGTTATACTAGTAGACTAGTAGTATTTCAGACAACAACGTATTGTGACAACCTTTTTGGCTAATAGTGGGGCCCCCCGTCTCCGTGGTCCCTGATTGCCAAGCGACAAATTACTTTTTCACTGATTATTTTATTCTCACTTTTTCTCACTTAATTTTGCGTCGACTGATCGATGTGTTCTAAATTCGTCTCCAATATTCCATGCACTCTCGTTTTCAATTGGCAGGCCCAGAGACGCTGTATCAAGGGTGCTCTTAAGTGTATGCTGAGAGCCAAGTTGAACTGCCCACGACAAGGACGATGTGTTCGCCGAGTCATGAGATGCATGCGACGAGTTCGCCGTCGCCGTCGCCATCGCAAACACGACGAATAAGTTCACTTCACCCACGTGGCACGTTAATCAAGCACCTGGATCATAACACGTTGATTGGATTATATTAAAGTGTAGTTTAGCAGAATGAAATAAAGAGCATTGAAAACCTTCAACTTGGAGTAATTGTGTGTCAAACTATGTCATATGTAAGTAGGCACGGGCTTCCTGTGTCAAGACGACAGGGAGAGCTTGGTTTGGAATTTTGACTAATAGGGAATATTACCAAATAAGGAACAAAAAGGGGGCTGGTTGTGAGTAGACGAACATTGCACAACTGTCACAAACATCAAAGCTGTCACGCACTTGTAATTGAGTAATGTGACTGTCCATCTGAACCACAGGCAGCCCAACCATTGCTTCTGAGGATTAAATATAATGCGCGCCTTTTTTAATGCATTTCTGCAAGCGCGTCTTACGAGCGCGCGCTCTACCACAGGAAACCCATCAAAAATGGCGCTATTTTATTTATTCCTCAGACGCAATGGTGACATTCCATCAGTGAACACATGACAATCCCAAGGAATGCGTGACTGTGATTTGACAGCAGATTGGATGACGAGAAAACGAAATATTTTCAAGAGTTGGCTGTTGTGAACGTCGTATTGTTACCTAGCAACAAACCTATCAAGTACTCCGTTAATTTGTTCTCTCAGTATATTTTGATTGGCTATAAGTCGTTCAATATTGACTCGATTAACACCAAACTTTGGGATTTTGCTTAACTCGATGTGCTCTGTCTGACTATGTGGGTCTTGCGTGTTGATTATCACAATATTTAGGGATTCGTACCCAGTCTCTCACGACATGAAACCCGGCAATGACGTCGTCACGTGCACACCAGCGATACACGATAAATTGTTAAAGCTACAGCTTGTGCATGGGTCGTGTAAATCGTAAATGTAAAATAAAACACAAAGATATAAATATGTACAAATAAGTAATTAATTAATCTGAGCAGAATAAAAATCGGGAATTGTAAGCAACAATACACGATGTACGTTTTCTGTAAAAAGATATAATGAAGAATGGTTTTTTGGAAGCGAATTGTGGTTTTCCATCTATTTTACTTGTCCACTTTAAGAAAAACCTCCGTTTTCCAAAAGCGGCCAAAACGGAAGAAATACTGTTTGAAAATTAAACACTAAACATTTAGATGTGAGGCGTTGACAGTCCCTTGGACATTCTGCTAATACTCAACAACATAGAAACTTAATTGTGAATCATTTAATTAATATAATATTAATTTGGTAATATGCAAAAAAAAGATAAGCATTTGAAAACTTTATTTGGCAACAGTTTTAACATGTATATAATTGGCCTCAATTTGATAATACTCTCTTTATTTCAACACTTGAGGTGTTTGCTTTGTTTTCACCAGATACTTATGAAAAACAAATATTGGACTTAAAATTCTCGAGAAAATGAAATAGTTTCAAGGGTTGGCTGTTGTGAACGTAGTGTTACCTAGCAACAAACCTATCAAATACTATGTTCATTTTTTCTCTACTAAATTTCACTAAAAATACTTTAAGCAACTAAGTTCATAAAATTAGAATCTGAGCAGAATAAAAATGTTGTAAGATTGTGATAATAAACGTTTTGATAAAAAAAATTATAGCGAGTTTTTTGGAATCTCTTTTACTTGTGTTCATCAACACTAACTTTATTAATAACCGTAGAGCTGCGCCGTGTGGGACTGGCTTTGTTCATTGTGAATCGTCAATATTTGCTAACATCGCAAATACGTGATAGCCACTTGAATAGATACTGCACTGCTCATGCGCAGTTCATCAACAGCAAATTTGGGAGCTGGCTTTGTGCATTGTGAGACTCCTAAATACTTGATCAGCATGTGAATTTATAAGCTACACTGCACATGCGCAGTTCATTAGCCACAAGTTTGTTTAATATTCTTTTAATCAAGTTAAACCTTGTGGGACTGGCTTTGTGAAGATTTCCAGCTGAACAAATCAGCTTCATTGCCGTTCACTATAAAGGAAGGCGTGTTTCAAGAGTCTGGCACACTTTCCAACAGTGTTGAAGTTCAATCATGAAGTTGACTCTATTTCTGGTTCTCGTGTTCGCATCGGTAGCCTTGTTGAGGGCCGAAGAAGAAGTGGAAGAGCAAGACGAGCCCTCTATCACCTCTGTGTACGATGGATCTCTGGATGATGAAGTCTTGGGGAATGAAGAAGATCCCGCCCACCACCACAAGAGACGACGAATGCTCTCAAGAATGGGCGCCAGAGTAGGACAGCCATACTAGTTCATACTTGTCTTCCTCTGATATACATTCGCATTTGATTCAATTTTTGGTCAATTTTACTGACTAATGCACTTTTCTTCTTCATTTCATGCAGAGAGTCTGTGGAAGAGTTTTTATAGGGTGCATCAAAAAGACTCGCGCTCGATGCAAACTCGTGCCCGTTTGCAAAGTCCATTACTTTGCTTGCCGCTGTATTATTAAGGTGGCAAGGAAGTGCATCGGATTAATTCCTTCGCTGGCTGAAAAAGAGAGTACAACGGCACCACAGAAGACACGGTCGCAAGCACGACGAAAGCGAGGAAGACGCACGCAAGAAAAGAAGAAAGATGCCAGGCTTTGTGGTAAGTAGTGATTAAATAATTCTCTCAGTGCGGAATCTGATCTTCAAACTTATATAGGAAGACTGGGAAAGGGATGGATGGATGGGTAATTGAATTGTAGATGAATGAACGCTGTACATAGCTGACTGGCTGGCTGCTCGGACTGGATGGATGGATGGATGGATGGATGGATGGATGGATGGATGGATGGATGGATGGATGGAATGACAGAATGAACAGAAAATAACTAATTTGTGTGTAGCCGACCTGCTTGTGAGGCATGGAACTGTAAATGGCTTTTTTTTTTCACGTGTCAATTGTCACTGATTTTCTCTTTCTCTCTCTCAGCGAAAATGCAAACGCGGTTACAGAAGATGCAGCAAAGGCAAGAAGTTCTGCGGTGGTTGCTTGAGGGGATTCGGCGGCTGCCTAAAGCGTCATGCTATCAAACATTTCTGCAAGAAACATGGGTCACTCGAAAAAACATGGCGACGAGCCAGAAGACGAGGAAACTGCGATGGCCAACGCTGTTGAGAACGACGAGTTCGAAGACGCTGATATGCCGGCGGAAGAAGAGGACGAAGCTGATGCCCGCAGACACAAACGAAGACGCAGACGACCCAACAAGGTAAGATCAATCGAAAAATTAATACGAGAACGAGTTTCGAGAGTTGACGAATCGGGAATCAATAGCATATTGCAGGGACCGCGGAGCAGCCTTGAAAGTGTGTGTGGGGGGGGGGGGGGGGGGGGGGGGGGGGGGGTATATACTGGTAGACTATTAGTATTTCAGACAACAACGTATTGTCAGGGTAGCAAAAGGGTTACGCGTGACGCGTGATTCGACCAAAATTCATAAAAATTCGAGCGTGATGCGTGAATTTATGTTTCAACGTGATGCGCCGATCGTCCCTTTTGACCGACTGTGATTCATGATTTACCGCTGTTTTGCTCTGTGAAACGTGAACGTTTAGGATCTAAACATTTTCACGCGTGAAATTCCAAAATATTGGCTAGCGCTCGTGATTCGTGAATTTCGGACATTTTGGTCAGTGACGCGTGAATTTTCAAAAAAAACGCCTATGAAGCGTGATCATGACCCCCCCCCTTTGCTACCCTGTATTGTGACAACCTTTTTGGCGAAAAGTGGAGGGCCCCCGTCTCCGCGGTCCCGGCCTGATTGCCAAGCGATAAATTACTTTATCACTGATTATTTTATTCTCAGTTTTCTCACTTAATTTTGCGTCGACTGATCGATGTGTTCTAAATTCGTCTCCAATATTCCATGCACTCTCGTTTTCAATTGGCAGGCCCAGAGACGCTGTATCAAGGGTGCTCTTAAGTGCATGCTGAGAGCCAAGTTGAACTGCAGACGACAAGGACGATGTGTTCGCCGAGTCATGAGATGCATGCGACGAGCTCGCCGTCACCGTGGCCAACGCAAACACGACGAATAAGTTCACTTGACCCACGTGGCACGTTAATCAAGCACCTGGATCATAACACGTTGATTGGATTATATTAAAGTGTAGTTTAGCAGAATGAAATAAAGAGCATTGAAAACCTTCAACTTGGAATAATTGTGTGTCAAACTATGTCATATGTAAGTAGGCACGGGCTTCCTGTGTCAAGACGACAGGGAGAGCTTGGTTTGGAATTTTGACTAATAGGGAATATTACCAAATAAGGAACAAAAAGGGGGGTGTTGCGAGTAGACGAACATTGAGCAACTGTTTGATTGAATCTGTCACAAACATCAATGATTGTGAACAAAAGACGTCACGCACTTGAGGAATGCGTGACAGTCCATCTGAATGCGTGACAATCCCAAGGAATGCGTGGCAGCCCCAATATAATTTCACGTCTTTTCCTTCGTACTAATACTTGAACGATTTTCGATGCATTTCCTGTTGATTGGCACTGTTAGAAAGAAATACAGTTTGAATAACTAAGTGTGTAATTTACCAAGAAAACATTTCCAATTCCTTTTGCATGATCATCTTTTCACATTCTATCAAAGTATTGCTATCTCCAGAGTATAACTACTGAACCCATGAGCACCAGCAAGAAATAGCACATTTATCTTATACCTACTTCGCAACAGCTTCTCTCTCGTCTCTTTTCTGATCTTCATCGGTCTGTCGACCGGGAGAGACTTGGTGCCACACTCCTAAAAGAGAGGGAGACAGGGGCCAAGCCTCCAGGGATTCAAGAGAGGGTTGTGCCACAGGCAGCCCAACCATTGCTTTTGAGGCTACTAAATAATTCAATAAAATGATATTTGCGTCTTTTTTTGATGGGTTCCCTGTGATAAAGCGCGCGCGCATACATATGTTGGATTCCCTTGGATTCCCTGTGTTGAGTAATGTCCTGTTGGGCTTCCTGTGTACGTCCTGCGGGACGCGCCCGCAGCAAATGTACACAGGAAGCCCAACATTATACATTTCTATACACAGGGAACCCAATATATAAATGCGCGCGCGCTCTACCACAGGAAGCCCATCAAAAAAAGACGCAAATATCATTTTATTGAATTATTTAGTAGCCTCAAAAGCAATGGTTGGGCTGCCTGTGGTTGTGCCTAGGACCACGGACCGTCTGAAAATCAGGCTAGGTGTGTGCTAACGACTCTAAGTTCTAGTTTCTTCCGTGGATGATTCATAGGCTAATAACACGATGATGCGTCTTCAACCACAGGCAGTCCAATTAACAATTGCTTCTGAGGCTACTTATCACTAATTAATGAAAAAAGATATTTGTATGCGCGAGTCTTTATTGATGGGTTTCCTGTGGTAGAGCGCGCGTGCGCGTGTGACAGTCCATCTGAACGCGTGACAATCCTAAGAAATGCGTGTGACAATCCTAAGAAATGCATGAGTCCTTCTGAGCGCGTGACAATCCTAAGAAATGCATGACAGTCCATCTGAGCGCGTGACAATCCTTAGAAATGCAAGACAGTCCATCTGAGCGGGTGACAATCCTAAGAAATGCAAGACAGTCCATCTGAGTGCGTGACAATCCTAAGAAATGCATGAGTCCATCTGAGCGCGTGACAATCCTTAGAAATGCGTGACAGTCCAACTGAATGCGTGACAATCCCAAAGAATGCGTGACAGCCCCTGTAAGAACTTGGAGTACCAGTATTTGAAATGCATTTAGCTTCACGTGTAAAGAAACAAAACCAATGCTTTATTTACAACAGAAATAGAACTATGAACACTTCAGGAAATAATACATTATCCAGCTAGCTTCAATTTAATATTACGATTTAGAGTAATCAGTTTATCTGTTAACACCCTATATATACTTTTTAATGATTTCCCTAGCAGAATTGCGTTAAGCTTCCTCTCCCCTCCCGGTATCACATTTCGTGTTCGACTGACTCCCCACCCCAACCCCCACGATATTCCTAAAAGAAGGGAAAGACAGACATAAAGCTTTGTCAAATTGCTATAACCCAGTTTAGTATACCATGCAGTAATTATATTATTATTTTATTGCTATTTATTATGTATTCCTACTGTCGACGCCCTGGATGCCGCCTATACCAACCCCACCCCCCCCACAATCCTCATATTGGCCACTAGTAAACATTACTTATCGATCATCAAATTTAAGCTTTTTCTCTTAAACCAAGGTTTACTTTCCTCGATAGCGACAGCAGCAATGAACGACGACAGCCTGTGCTCCAATTCCTGAGCACGGCATTCAGTCTCTACGAGGGAGAGCTTGGTCTCTGCGAGCTCTAGTTCCAGCTCTCGTAATACTTTTTCAGTATCGACAACCTTGACGCTCGTCTTGAAGCCATCGCTTGCAGCACCTTCTTGGGATACCTGTCCCTCGTCGGAAAACAGGGGACCACACTTCTCGCAGGTGCCAATTCGTCTCTGAGAATGAATATATGTTTTCAATTGCCTGTATTCTTTTTTTTATTCATTTACTCTTATTTTTATGTTGAACATGAAGTTGAAGGTCTCACATGGCTGACTTACCTTAATCTCCACCAATTCTTGTTGCAAATCATCTTTGAGCTTTTGACTTCTTTCATCCAACTGACTGCAAATCTATACACAAGACATTTGGTTACTAGTTCATCTATATGAAAAACAAATACAGAAACCTTCTATTACCTTTTTGTACTCTTCTATAATAGCTGTGTGTCGCTTCCTCTCATCTTCACACTCTTCAAGACTCTTTCTCCACATGTCTTTTAACTGTGGGTTAAAATGTGGAATAAATAAATAAATAAATTATTGATGAGATGTGATAGTATGTTGTGATACAATCATAATGATTACTTCATACCACAATCTTTACTCACATCATCATCATCATTACCACCACCATCATCAGCCATCATCAACCATCATCACCATCACCATCATAATAATCAACCATAATCATCAACCACCACCATCATCATCAATCATCATCATCAACCACCACCATCATCATCAACCATTATCATCAACCACCACCACCATCAACCACCACCACCATCATCAATCATCATCATCAACCACCACCACCACCACCATCATCAACCACCATCATCAACCATTATCATCAACCATTATCATCAACCACCACCACCATCAACCACCACCACCATCATCAATCATCATCATCAACCACCACCACTGTCATCAACCATTATCATCAACCATTATCATCAACCACCACCACCATCAACCACCACCACCATCAACCACCACCACCATCATCAATCATCATCATCAACCACCACCACCATCATCAACCACCACCACCGTCATCAACCACCACCACCACCATCATCATCAATCACCACCATTATCATCAACCACCACCATTATCATCAACCACCACCATCATCATCAACCACCACCACCACCATCATCATCAATCACCACCATTATCATCAACCACCACCATCATCATCAACCATCATCATCAACCACCACTATCATCATCAACCACAAAGTACCAAAACCTTAGTATCTCGTTCTCCCTTTCATTCCATTACACACCATTACAAACATTCACATTACAACGTGACCATTAACACTAAAAACTGTCTGGCTAGTTTGCCATAGACTTCCGTCACTCATTCCAGTAATAGCCCTACCTGTTGGCCTTCTGACTTCAAGCCTTCGCGCTCATCCACTGCTTCAGTCAGCGCTTTTCTGTTAATCTGGAGTTGAGTCTTCAGTGCCTCTATCTCTTCCTCGGCCTGGAATAGTTGAACAAAGAGGTTGTTATATTATAGCCTGAAAATCAGCCGTCTCCTCTGGGTCAAAAATTTCCCCGAGTGAGACGTCTGAACTCCGAAGTCGATAATCGTGTCCAGTGACGTCATCTAATTTATGTAAATGTTAGAATGTCAACACTTGAGGCTTGACTTAGAAATAAAGACAGACCGGTATTAGGACAAAGTTATGTTTGTAAATATTGTTCATAGCTAGTAGACAGTGAAACACCTTAGAATATACGAAAATTATCGCAAATTTAAAATAATAGTCAAGACAAAATTGTATCAGTCGTACTGACGTATCCCCAAAATCTATGTTCAAATATCAACGCCAAACTGAAAGACAATCAGTATGCGAAGGACTAGTAGACTCCGTAGAAGAAGCGGGAAAGAAAGACAACTTTATAGCAGCCCTTCGTCTTCAGTTGGTAGTACAAGTACATGTAGTTTCTAAAGGGATAGTTCGCTCAGTTCGCTGCAGGCGTGGAGCCATTTCAAAGATAAACGACTTTCCGTAGCCAGTCGGAAGGTCAACATAGACATTCTTCCTGTTAATAAATTCATAAAGAGCTTCAGTTTTTCTTGCTGTGGATTCAGCCCTGGCCTGTTATTCCAACCAAGAGACTTACGTTTCGAATGGCGGTTTGGAAATAACAGACCCACCATCTTGAAAAACCCAACGAATTTGTATAAATTATTGTGTGAGCCAATCAGAACACACTACCCGGATCCGGGGTAGTGTGACGTCACTGGACACGATTATCGACTTCGGAGTCCAGAGGCGGCGGCTGATTTTCAGGCTAGTTATATTATTATTATTATTACTCGTGCCCAGGCCGTAGGCCGCACGAGTTATAAAATCCAACGCGTATTTTTTTTTTTTTTTTTTTTTTTTCAATGTCAGAAAATCGCAAAGTTGTGCAATATCCGGTCACATGCTATCGAGACCCAAATATAAATAGGGGATAGGGTTGGGGATCAGAGAAGGGGGAGGGCAAGGGGAGAAGGTTTGCAACGCCTAGTACCGAGGCCTAGTATCTACATGTAAATGTATTGGAACTATTTATATACAAACATTTATCTTTCTCGTAATCGATGTGGGACTTTGGCAAATCCAAAACATGATATAGTCACGTCAAAGCTGGTGTGTCTATTAGGAAGGGAATTTTGTACTACTGAATTGTCTCGCACAATCGCAATGTTAAAGAGTGGCGAAATTAAATGTGTTGGCCCAATGAAGGATAAAAAGACGAGGTATAAAGCAACAAGTCAGAGCCCGGGCATCCCCTTCATCGGTCGCCGTTCAGCGCTAGTCAACACATCAAAATTCACAAGACAACTGACCCATCATCGAATAAATACAACTCAAAACCTCAAGAAAACTACACAGGGGACTTCAACAACTATTATTCTTTATTTCTAGTATTCTAGAAACAAACAAACTCATACACAAAACTATAAAATGACCTGAACCAAAATTTTCGAATCGCTCAAAACCACTCAAAACCAGAATTTCTTGCTCAAATTTCTACACCAATTTGTTCTTTAATTTTCAGACTACTGTTGTGAAGACATTTTTGAGAATCTCATACCCTTTGAAGGCTTTATCAGAGCTCATTCCCGACCCAAAACGAAAATCCAAAGACGTCACGATCCACTGATTTCTACGCTTGGGCTACCTGAAACCACAGGAAGCCCAATTATACAACTGACACACACGCCACATTCAGTGAAAATCCTTATCGTCCAACTGATATAAGCACACGAATAGCTGGACGTCTATGTGTTCTACTAGAAAGGAAACCACAAGCTTATATTTATGGTATTTTATATTTCGAAGTCTAAATGAAAAATCGACCGACAACAACACTATCAATCATTGAACTTTACTCGTTGAATACATTTTTATATACCAAGATAATGGTCTCTTGATTTTACTTTTAAAATGTTCAAATATTTTCACTCTAACAGCGAAATATAAAACATACGGCATTGATCACGAAAGATAACTACATGTGCTGGTTCCAGGTAGAAAAGGGAAGCTTTCAAGCAAAAATAAAACTCGTATCCACACTACCACAGGGATCCCAATGAAGCATGTCAGTACATGTAGCTCATTCTCAACAGGGCACGAGTGTACATTGCCCATAGCAATGTCTAGTTATTATTATTATTGATATTATTATTATTACTGTATTATTATTATTATTATTATTATTATTATTATTATTACTGTATTATTATTATTATTATTATTACTGTATTATTATTATTATTATTATTATTATTACTGTATTATTATTATTATTATTACTGTATTATTATTATTATTATTATTACTGTATTATTATTATTATTATTATTATTATTACTGTATTATTATTATTATTATTATTATTATTATTACTGTATTATTATTATTATTATTATTATTACTGTATTATTATTATTATTATTATTATTATTACTGTATTATTATTATTATTATTATTATTATTATTATTATTACTGTATTATTATTTATTATTATTATTATTATTACTGTATTATTATTATTATTATTATTATTATTATTACTGTATTATTATTATTATTATTATTATTATTACTGTATTATTATTATTATTATTATTATTACTGTATTATTATTATTATTATTATTATTATTACTGTATTATTATTATTATTATTATTACTGTATTATTATTATTATTATTATTATTATTACTGTATTATTATTATTATTATTATTATTATTATTATTATTACTGTATTATTATTATTATTATTATTATTATTATTATTACTGTATTATTATTATTATTATTATTATTATTATTATTATTATTACTGTATTATTATTATTATTATTATTATTATTATTACTGTATTATTATTATTATTATTATTATTACTGTATTATTATTATTATTATTATTACTGTATTATTATTATTATTATTATTATTATTATTATTACTGTATTATTATTATTATTATTATTATTATTACTGTATTATTATTATTATTATTATTATTATTATTATTATTATTATTATTACTGTATTATTATTATTATTATTATTATTATTACTGTATTATTATTATTATTATTATTATTATTACTGTATTATTATTATTATTATTATTATTATTATTTATTATTATTATATATTATTGATATTATTATCATTATTATTGTTGTAATTGTTGTTGTTATTATTATTATTGTTATGATGATGATGATGATTAAATTTTATCATATTCATGAATAATTCATGAGGAAAACACAATCGAAATCATAGCCGTGGAAGAGCTTGTATTTTTGACACAAAATCGTCTTGATTTGCATAGAGTAAAACTTTCATTTTCTCGGCCAAACTTACTGGTATCTTGAAAATTATAGTAGAACAAGATTTTATACATCTATGGATATGATAAGTCTGATACAATATTCACGCCCGTGTTGTATGAGATCTACAATTGTATACAGACTGTATCTCATACAACACGGCCGCTCATATTGTATCTATAAGCCATACACCAAATTTGGCAACTCAAATTTTGGGAGGTACAGGTACACAGAACGTGTATGTGATATCTGCTGAAGCTTCACATTTTCACATAACACAGGACTAATGAATTACATAGTTAGCAAATAGTGCTATTGGGTTACATGTTAGAGAATACCATTGTCTTAGTGTACCTCCATTAACTTGGTTTGAAGAGTAACTTTTGTAGTGACAAGTTCATGGGCAAGGTTGTCATTCTCTCCCTCCAAACGCATGCTCATCTCCACAAGACGCTTGTTCTCTCGCTGGAAAAGAATCAGATTATTATGAACTTAAGTAAAAAATCCAGAGTCAAACGAGAGAATGAGAACAATTGAGGATGAAGATGTTTCCTTACGGTGAATCTCTCCACTGGATCCTCAAGTTGAGCTTCCTTCTCTTTCAAGATGTTGAATTCTTTCTCGTATTTCTTGAGTTTCTTTGCTGTCACCTGGAGAGTTAAGACAAAGGAGATTCTAGCTGAAGAGAAATTCAAAGAAATTGGAACAAAGAAAGGGAAGAAAAAGAAAGGGAAGAAAAAGAAAGGGAAGAAAAAGAAAGGGAAGAAAAAGAAAGGGAAGAAAAAGAAAGGGAAGAAAATGAAAGGGAAGGAAATGGAGAGGAGAGGAGAGGAGAGGAGAGGGGAGGGGAGAGGAGAGGAGAGGAGAGGAGAGGAGAGGAGAGGAGAGGAGAGGAGAGGAGAGGAGAGGAGAGGAGAGGAGAGGAGAGGAGAGGAGAGGAGAGGAGAGGAGAGGAGAGGAGAGGAGAGGAGAGGAGAGGAGAGGAGAGGAGAGGAGAGGAGAGAGGAGAGAGAGAGAGAGAGGAGAGGAGAGGAGAGGATGTACAATAATGGATGTCTGGATGTCACTTTTCTACCTTGATGCCAAGTGCTGTAGCAAAAAGCTGCTTGTAACGTTCTTCATCTATGTATTTCTTAGGCATCGTCACCCTGAAGTACTTGAGTATGCCTTCAAAGTCTAACTGAAGGAGTTCCTTGCGTGCTTCCTGGTAAATATGAATACAAGAAATGATTGGTATCATTAAAGGGGGACTAGCAACGTAAATTTGTCAGATTATAGCTATATAAAGTTATCCAATTTTTAAATAAATTTTGTCATTTAAGTGAGATGGCGCTGGAAAAATCAAATTGAAACAGCATAAAAATTGCAGTCCGCCATTACTGAGGTGTCGCCTAATCGGCAGGTCAGGTTATGTATTGTTTTTACATAAAAAAACAATAGCCAGGACAATTTGTGCAGCTACACGAAGATCTTGTCTTTGTATCCGCGACGTCACTTACTCCACAAAAATTTACTGAATGTTATAAATTATTAGAAGATATGAAAGATTTGCCAAGCATTTCAAATTCTTCAGTTCTTCACATCTTCCCGCACACTGACTTCACGTTTGCATATAGTATATTAGCCACGTTAGTTTGTTTGGGTTGAGTGCGTGACATCACTTCCCGGCGACAACTGTTTAATGGCGGACGTGAAGTTAATTGCAAATTTATAGAACTTCTCGTTAGAATATTGAGAAAATATTTCACAGTAAAATGGCACTGTTTGAGAGGATTTAAAATTTGGACGAATTTTAAAACTCATTGTTTGCCTTCATAGTACCTTGAGTAGAGCAATAGCCATTTGAAATACAAAGTCAATGCCCTAAAACAAAGAATAATTTGTACTGTAGTTATTGGATAAACACAAGCAAAATGCATGCATGCATCATTTAATTAAGAAATCATTACATAAATTATTTACTATTATCATTTCAGTGACATAGTCATTCATCAACATCATCATTCATCAACATCATCATTCATCAACATCATCATTCATCAACATCATCATTCATCAACATCATCATTCATCAACATCATCATTCATCAACATCATCATTCATCAACTTCATCATTCATCGACATCATCATTTTTATCCTTACAATCACTTTAATCTGATACATTTGTATTACTAGTCATAGTTGACACTACAGCTGCCCCCGTTCTTTAAAAACTGACTGGGAACTATAAATTAATCTGAAAAGTAAACTAGATTATATTTGGTTGTAAATACGTGTTACATTTCTGTTCATCACTGAAGCGCACAGCGTCTGCATAGGAGGCTACTGAAGGTCAGGTTTTTCATCAATATTCTAATTCAATCTCTTATATGAAAATCATTGATTGATTACAAACGAGTACAACAAATTAAATTCCTTATATTTTAGCTAAAGAATTACATTAGGGAACTATTTCAGAAAACAGTGCAAAACCCTTGGCATCGCAGCATGACTAAAACATTGTTTGGTCACTCGTTGCGTGACTCGGCAGAGCATCCATGCGTAATTAGATTGACTTTCAATTCATGTATCAAGTAGTAGATTTTCTCTTCTATATTTACGATACTCGAGTATGCAAGTGTAAATATAACCAAAAACTAAAGTACAATTGTTGATGTACATCTGCGATGCATTTAATTTTCACTACGAAAACAATTTCGTGTATTCTTGGGCTTTTTGAAAATAACATACAAGAACACATGTGACGACTTTAGACAGTAGACCCACGCTCGAACAAGCATGCCGTTCAAATATGCTACATATTCTGCTAATAGGATAAAGACAAAGGACGAAAAGAACCATAAAATGCACCTTCAGATCATAGTTAGTAGAGGGAATGGTTAGGAAGCCTTTTGTTATATTTCTTTGTTCTAGTCCTAATATCATTATGATGTTGAACGGGTCCTGACCGTGCACAATGTTTGTTCAAATTCATTAGAAAATGGCTAAATGAATGAACCCAAATGTTATCTATTGGATTACTTATTTAAATATTCTAATATATTTAATTTTGAATTGGAATATATCGAGCGAGTAGCCAAAAGAAACGTTTGGGTTCAGTTGCTCAACCATAGCAAATGAAGGCAAAACAATGACAAAACAAAAGATTTGTGCACGGTCACGGTTGAAAAAAATGAACAAAAACATATAACAAAAGGTTTCCCAACCAGTCCCCTCTACTAACTATGTTCAGATATACAAATATTCGTATAGTCCGTGTACTGTGGCCCATTTTGAAAATCAGGTGGCTTTCTTTCGCCTCGAGTGGTTCCAACATCCCTGGAACATGGCGTCACATTCTTCTTCGTGACGGAATGTTTCCTTCAGCTTCTGAGTTCCGCACATCAGTATTTTGGTATTCAGCTTCTGAGTAGTAGTTTTTAGTGTGTTTATATTGTGGATCTGAAGACATATCATGTTTTTTTCGGTGATGATTGGTACTGTTATAAAACACAGTGAGCCTGCGTTTATTTCAGCCAGTCACAATCCCAGCGGTCCTTTGCGGTCGTAAAGTTGAAAAATCGAGATTTGCCCTATATACTATATTTATATTTACATATTACACGGGGACTACAATACATGTATATGTGGCCGAAACCCTGCAGGGGCAACAATAAATTATCATCATCACTAATTACCACCATCATCATTTTTATCACTATCACTTTAATCTGACATTATAACATTATCATCATCATCACCACCACACATCATCATCATTACCACTGACAACATAATTATTATTAGCATCATTTTTATTTGACATTATGATTATCATCATCATCCATCATCATGATTATCATCATCATCATTCATCATCATTAAAGGGGCACTGTCACCGTGCGACCGGAGGCCTGGGCCGAGTATCTAATTTGAATAATTTGGCCAAGTTTTTCAAAGTCCCGAGAGGCAGACAGCCATCAACTTCATCTGTAAATATTTACAACATCCTTGTACTCTAGAAGATTATACTTGTTCAGTTATTTAGACTGATTGTTATTTGGTATTTTCAAGTAGTTATTTTTGGTTTGAAGTCCAAATTTATACGTTTTTTATTTAATCGGCGAGAACGATGGCTTCTCTCATGGCGCCCGCTGGCAAGGTAGTGGTTGATAACGAATGTATTCAAGCGACAAGCTTATACATGTTAGCCGTTTACTGGGAAGATAGAATACGGTTATTACACAGATTCTGAGTTCGCTAGACATCTAGCTCTGGAGGGTTCAAAGGAGGTAGGAAAGTAAGCCGAACGTTTGACACCAAACTGACTTCACTCGAATTATTATGTTCTCAAAGAAAGAACTTACAAGTCTATAAATTAAAATATTTGTACTGAATGCAAACATGTCCCGACTACTATAGAACTTTTGCTATTGTATTACTTTAGACTTGATAGGTCTGATCAGTTATCTGTCCCTTTACTTGTAGCAGCAAAATAACAGTGTCGCTTTGAACATCGCGATCGAGCATCGGTCGTAATTCGGGCTTTATATATTTGCTTATTTGACTAGTCGATACTGCACAAATCGGAGAAATAAATCTTTGCAGTTTGTATGAACAGCCTGGAGTTTTCGTTTTCTTTGTATTCACTCCTGAGTATGTTATTTGGCAATTACACGGGTCACTTGTCTATGAATAAAAGCAAGCTGAAGTCAGTCAATGTCTAGTACAAATTTATGATTTATCATCAGAAACCATCATCGATACTTCAACAAAGAGTCTGGATAGCCTTCTATGACCTTCTATAACTATCGTTACTTCGATTTGAACCTTATATTTCGCAAACGACAACCATTTTTTAGCGATTTACAAAAATATCCTCGCCGTAAATCACTGTCAACAAACGAATGTAAGCATATGCTAATTAGGAAAAAAAGGTCGTTACTGCGCAGACTCACCGGCTGACAGTGCCCCTTTAATACCACTGACAACATAATTATTTTTTTCATTACCATCATTTTTATTTGACATGATTATCATCATCATCCATCATCATGATTATCATCATTATCATCATCATCATCATCATCATTAATATCACTGACAACATAATTATATTTATCATACCATCATTTTTATTTGACATGATTCTTATCATCATCCATCATCATCATCCATCATCATTATCATCATCATCATCATCATCATCATTATCATCATTGGTATTATTTATGTCTTACCAGACAAAGAACAACGTCAATAATCCAAAACACCATAGATAGAGGGAACTTTGCTGTAAACAATGTCAGGAACCACTGTGATGCATACATGTGCGCCTCTATGCCATTGTGCTGGAAATGACTGAACAAATCTGGCATTGATTCCTGTGGAGACAGTAATGAATAGTCAGCAATCAATACCAGCATGTAGGGATGTAGCCAGCCATTATTGCAGGCAACGTTAGGCAAAAACAAGGTTATTTGGAGTCCAGACACAGAATAGGAAAAGCACAGGAAAAGCAGGTATTGATACAAACAATCTAGTAGGCAACAGGCAGGAAGGGAAGGAAGGAAGGGAAGAAGGGAAGGAGGAAGGGAAGGAAGGAAGGGAAGAAGGGAAAGAAGGTAAGGAAGGGAAGGAGGAAGGGAAGGAAGGAAGGGGAGAAGGGAAGGAAGGAAGGGGAGAAGAGAAGGAAGGAAAGGCAAGAAGGGGAGAAGGGTGGGAATGGGAGAAGGGAGGAAAGGGGAGAAGGGAAGAAAGGAAGGGGAGAGAAGGGAAGGAAGGAGAGAAGGGAGGGAAGGAATGGGCGAAGGGAGGGGAAGGAAGGGGAGAAGGGAGGGAAACAAATCAATATCATATAAAGTTTTACCTCAATCATTCTTTCTATCTGATAAAACCTCACATGAAGCAACTGGAACTCATTTCTGAAGACCTCTCTCAAGCCATAATGTCCCATGATTTTCACCAACACAGCAAAGGCCTGCTCTTCAGGCATCTACGTGTACGCAGGGGGAACGTTACAACACTGTCAGGCACTAACAACTACAATCCACACCCTCAAATAAACCTCCATACATGAAATGCATCTCAAATAACTTACATGTAACAACAGGACGGCAGAGAAGAAGGATATTCCCTGACAGTAGCCAACTTCTTCGTCATAAACAGAGTATGCCTAAGGAAATTAATGTACTCGTCAAAAAATGCACAGCTGTGCACTGTATTGTTACAATACACATATACTGTTCTGTGCGTTACTTTCTTGGAAGAGCTCTTTACAGAAAATAAACACACAGTTCGGCTCTTTATTGTTACAGTATTCAAACAATCTTCTGTGCGTTACTTTTATCTAGAGTACATGTAATTTGTATCATGTTAGATAAGTTATTTTGACACGAAGTGTACGAAAATATGGTTCAAATTCAAACTGTACAAAATTGACATGATAGAAAATCAACGAACAGATACATTTGTAGATACTTCTTGTATTGTGTTGCTACAATATTCAAATAATGTTCTATGCGTTACTCTTTTTGAAGAGCTCTTTCCAAAAAATAAATGCACAGATTGGCTCTTTATTGCTACAGTATTCACAACATCTTCTGTGCGTTACTTTTCTGGAAGCATATGTTTATAATAACTACACAATACACAGGGAGGAATGTTACTGGTTCTTCTAACCTTGCTTATGTTATAGAGACCTTGCTGGCCTTCACCACCATTCTCCCTGAAGTACTCATGTGCTGGATATGTTCTTCTGATGTCCCACACGATCACCTGCTCAGTTGGTGATTCCTAAACAAAAAAACATATTTTTATGTGGTGATGATGTTGATTATAATGATGATGAATGATGATGGTGATGATGATGATGATGATGATATGTACAGTGTGCCTCTAAAAACTGTGGCCACCTTTAATGTATTCACATACTTCTGCCTTGACATAAAACAATAGAATGTCTGGCCATGTTGAATGCTGATTGGCTAATAATGGTGACATGTGAATACATTACAGTTGGTCACGTTGCACTGTACATTAATTATTCAGGCAGATTTAGAGGGCAACCAAGGGGTTGCAGCCCCCCTTTTGTCTGGAAATTCTTTCATAAACAATGTCTGTCGATGGATAGGATTTCATTTGAATTTTTTTACTTTTTTCCAGTTTTTTATTGTTTGTTCAAATGCTGTTACAAAAACTCTAAGATCACAACATTGTTACATTGAAAGTTGAGAGCGATGTTGCTTGTTTTACTAGTTACTGCACACATAACTTGTTTCTTGGCCTGAAGTGTCTGTTTTATTAAAGTACTACCGTGGTACTTTTCCCAGCTCAGGCACATGAAATATCTATAATAATTTTTTTTCGGTCCAGTATCCTAAGAAATCGCGTGCTCTGATTGGTTGTTGAAGTGGGCAAAATTTTCTATATCTGACCATGGTCCGGTATCCTAGCATACTAGACTGCCCTTCAATAACACAATAATTATTTAAAGAAGAAAAAAAAAATTTGTTTTTTTTGTTTTGTTTGTTGTTATACTGATTCCATAAGTCGGTCTATTCGCTCTTTGTCGATTCTGACTTTCGCTCACCAACCGACTTATAACACTTCTTGGTTCACAATACGGCGACCTCCAGTCACGTCGTTCGTTATATGGTCTGATAAGATTTGAACCAATCACAGAAGAGCTATTATTGCTCTAAACTACTTCCGTTGTGAACTCTTCAAAGATTCAAAAGATCATTCTGAAGCCATTTTGTGAGCCATATTTAGTGAAACTCTGGAAGGAAAAGAAAGGATTTCCTTAAAGGATTTGGAAGAGAGTCAATCGAGAAGGCTATTTTCAATTGGAATATGCATTCGTTAGTGTTCCTAGGGCTGCCGTTCAAAGCATTTCTTGTGGGAATTCACTCGATAACGGCCGACTGATAGGCCGTCGAAAAGTCGGGCTATAAATTACACCGACTAACACTGCAACTCTAAGTTTGGTTTGGACTTTGTTCGACAGCTGGAGGAAAAGAAACTGCTTTCTTTTTGTCTTTCTTTGTGTCCTGCATGTGATTCACCACGTTAGAATGGCCAGACTCGGTCGAAGTAGCATTTAATTGTCCGTGTCATTCTCTGTATTCACACATATACATTAAGGAAAATGACCCAGTCTTACAGATTCGATTTATTCAGAATTTTGGGACGGCAACAGACTTTTCGCTGAAATCTACGAGTCTGGAATTTCACTTCCGCTAATTATTATTCATCAGCCTCGTTTTCGTTTGCACAGAAAAATAGTAAAAGTGTGATAAGTCGCTAGGTGAGCGACCTCCAGGGTAAAAGAGCGAAAACAGTGACTTATGGAATCAGTCTAGTTTGTTGTGTGCTTTTTTTTTTTTTTTTTTTTTGTAGTTCACGTTTTGAGTAGTCATGGCTGACATTTGGGGGGGAAAAAAAAACACAAAGAAAAAAAAGGTTATTTATAGGGAAAAACTATGTCCTCCGCCTTGAAAACGTATGCTCAAGACCTCGGGCACAGTTTTTTCCCTATCCGGACCTCCCAACCGGTAAATAACCTCTATGTATCTCACCCGTTTGAGTAGATGTTTGTAGCTGGCAAGAAGGTCATCATCCTCTTCTACCCCAGCCATCATCTGCCATACTTGACCCCTTAAAGGCTCTGGTATACTCTGAAAACATTGGCGAATAACAACATCAGCTGAAGAAGATACACTGTTCACAATCACATCAAGTGGCACATCAAGTCGATTTGAAATTGAACCCCTTATATAACGAAGTCCCCGGTATAGCAAAGGATATTCTTCAAAGAAATCTCTATTGTAAAAAAAAAAAACTACAATAATAAAAAATAAAATAAAAATAATAAAAATAATAATAATAAAAAAAATAAAGGATATTCTTCAAAGAAATCTCTATTGTAAATTTTTTTTTACAATAATAAAAAATAAAAATACAAAATAAATAAATAATAATAATAATAAAAAAAATAAAGGATATTCTTCACTCCAACCTAAGTTAAAGTAAAAAATGCATGGAACAGAACCCCGATATAACAAACCCTTATTGAAGATCCACTGTATTGCTAAAGATAGTGCAGAAATACTGCAAAATAAATGCCTTGTGACCCTTACTTAAGTGGATGCAGCACACACATACACTGTACATGTATTCACAAACTTGTGCAAACATTGTCAGTTTCGTAATGAATAGGATAATGAGAATTCATGTTAGCATACTGTATTAGATATATCTAATCTAATATATGTAGAGTATCAGGGGCGGATTTAGGGTGGGGCAAAGGAGGCGCATGCCCCCTTTTGGAAATTTGAATACCTTTTTTGCCAAAAAAAAAAAATATATACATAAAATTTGGCTGAAACAAATGTCCAACCTCAACGCACATCCCCTATGCAAAATCTCTGGATCCGCCCCTGACTGTGCTAACACAACTTCTCATTATCCTATTCATTATCAAGAGATTATATGCTCACAAAAACAATTGGCAGTCTCCTTTCTCAAATATTCATATCACCTCTTACAAATTTAAAATTAATTAAATAATTTTAATAAATTAATAAATTAAATAATTTTAATAAATTAATAAATTAATTAATTAATACCCAGATGCTAAATGTACCTTCTTCACCAAGGAATAGAGTTGCCGTGGTTTCACAGACACATCTTTCCACTTTGAGAGCAGTTCAGACCAGCTGCATAACTCCTCTTCAGTGCATTCCTTCTGTACCATACCCGACCCCGACAGTAATGGCTCATCATCGTCATCATCGTCATCATCTGTTGATTGCATTAATGAACAAATAGAACAGCTTCAACTGTGCTCCGTTCAGTAATAAAGCACACAGGAAGTGACGAGAGCACGAAAGAAGTGTAGGGAGAAACACGAGCCATATGGCTCGTGTTTCTCCCTACTTCTTGAATGCTCTTGGCACTTCCAATGCCATGCGGCTCCCTTTCAACTGGTATGGCCCATATTGTACACACACATACATGTCTCTACTGATTACCCTCTGAGTTCTTGTCAGTTGGTGATTGATTGAATGGGTTACGTTTTGCAACTAACTGCCCTCTTGCAATCAGCTCTTTCTCACTGATAATACTCTTGACTTCATAGCCCTTTTCACCGGTGTCTTCATTCACGGCCTGCGATTAACGTGAAGTAAAAACACATTATTTTATATGCCATGATTAATAGAGAGTTTTAGCAAACATGACGCGACGTGAGAACGCAACGTTAGATGACGAATATATCAGATTTGGTCATTGTGTGACTATCGTGACAATGTCGCGACGTCAAGTTCATGACGCCAATTCACTTGTTTTCACGTCCTATACAATAACATACAATACAATAAATTTATTAGCATTTCCCAACAGGGATTTTCAATACTAATTTACAAATATAGGATTAAATAAGTAAAATATTAACGTCCTCTTCATGACGTTGAGGACGGATCGTTTTCAGTTATTCGTCAGTGTGCACGGCATCCTCTTTCACGTCGTGTCGTGTTTGTGAAATCTCTTTAATGTCTCTACATGACCACGGTGATTTATTTGTACCTCTTTCTTCAATTCCATCATATATACGTCGTGGATTCTAGGCTTGTTGATGTTCCAAAACCTGTCATTTTGCGGGAATATTCTAGCCTTGGTTTCATAGATGAAGCGTACTGGTTCAGTAACCTTGGCAACTACTAGATCTACTGCTACTGTCATAAAGACTCTTGTATCTAGGCAATGATAAGACCATGTGTAAGAAGAAAGGGAGAAGAGAAAGAAGGAAGGGAAGGGAAAGAGAGAGGGACGAAGGAAGCAAAGGAGGAAGGAAGGAAGGGAAAGAGAGAGGGATGAAGGAAGGAAAGGAGGAAGGAAGGGAAAGAGAGAGGAACAAAGGAGGAAGGAAGGAAGGGAAAGAGAGAGGAACAAAGGAGGAAGGAAGGAAGGGAAAGAGAGAGGAACGAAGGAAGCAAAGGAGGAAGGAAGGAAGGGAAAGAGAGGAACGAAGGAAGCAAAGCAGGAAGGAAGGAAAAGAGAAAGGAATGAAGGAAGCAAAGGAGGAAGGAAGGAAGGGAAAGAGAGAGTAAAAGTAACTAAGAAGGAAGGAAAGAAAAAAGCAAACAAGCAAGGAAGAAATGACTTAGCGAGGGAGGAAAACATTACCATCATATAAACACAATACACTAACTTTTAGGTGTTTCAGTATTCAACACAAGTAGGTCTTGAGCTGTAGGATTCCAGTATCCACTAATGATGTAAATCCTACCACCTTCTTGGATCTCAGTGGTAACCTACATGTAGAACACAATAAAGTGAAACAATAAACTCACGTAATTCACTATAATAATAATGATATGATACATGCTGCCAAGAACAAAGTAATTTAAGACTGTCACATACCTCTGAAAGGAGGTGCATATCTGAGTTTCGAACATTGCGACCAGGGCATAATAACAGTCCAAAACATCTGTAACACAAACCAAGAACATGAGCATGTTGAATATGTAAACATGTGTTATCATTTTATAATCACTATCACCACCCATCTCATCAATCAGTCATTATATATCATACTTGTTGTGGACTATCATCATAATCATTATCAATGGTTAAAGTATCATCATCATCAAGCATTATCATGACTGATAATACTCTCATAAACACCAACCCTTCCATCATTATCACCATCAGTGTCATCATTATCCGATATCATCAAAACCATCACTACGACATCGAATTACCCATCAATGTCATCATCATTGTTAATCATCATCACCACTGTTAATCATCACCATCATCACTGTTAATCATCATCATCACCACCACTGTCAATCATCATCATTACCACCAGACATCATCATCATTACCACCACTGTCAGTCATCATCATTACCACCACTGTCAATCATCATCATTACCACCACTGTCAATCATCATCATTACCACCACTGTCAATCATCATCATTACCACCACTGTCAGTCATCATCATTACCACCACTGTCAATCATCATCATTACCACCACTGTCAATCATCATCATTTTACCACCACTGTCAATCATCATCATTACCACCACTGTCAATCATCATCATTACCACCACTGTCAATCATCATCATTACCACCACTGTCACCATCATCATCATTATTACCACCACTGAAGTCATCATCATCATTACCACCACTGTCAATCATCATCATTACTACCACTGTCAATCATCATCATTACCACCACTGTCAATCATCATCATTACCACCAGTCATCATCATCATTACCACCACTGTCAATCATCATCATTACCACCAATGTCAATCATCATCATTACCACCACTGTCAATCATCATCATTACCACCACTGTCAATCATCATCATTACCACCACTGTCAATCATCATCATTACCACCACTGTTAATCATCACCATCATCACTGTTAATCATCATTATTCGCCACCACCACCATCATTATTACACAGTAATCACCACTGAAGTATCATTATGTTACTAACCTTTCTACAATCAAGTGCTTGTTGGTGAGCTGCTGCACAGTAACAACCACTTTCTTCTTCAGATTCTGCCTGAGTTTAAAACAGACCTTATCCCTAGGTACAGCAGAGAACCCTTTGCTGTCCTCTTCCTGGATATCTAAAGCCACATCAAACTTGAAAATCAGGTTATTTAGTGTCGTCAGTGGCTGAAGCTCTGATGTAGTGGACTTTGTCCGTTGCCCTTGCTGCAGATCCAAAGGCTAGAATTAGGGGAGAAGTAGAAAGAGAAATGGCACTAAGCCACGAAGGACTATACGCCTTATGCACGAGTGCTGATTTTCGAGATCAGGATACTAGAATCGTTTGACATAAAAATAACCACTGCCATCTGAAAAAGCAAGTAGTAATGTATTTTCAGAATTAAAAATGTTCATAACTCCGCAAGGACATGTCATTTCGTCCTAAAACTTTTACACTTATCTTATATAAAAATGTTCTTTTAGTGGAACGTGTTAAACCTTGAAATTAAGTAATTTAGAAAATATTGATGTACATCAGAACGAGGCTGTGTACGCATGACGGCAAAATCCCATACTAAACCCTATAAATGTCATTTACGATATCTTCGCGGGATTTTATCCAATACTTTTGACATTTTCCAAAAATATTGATGAATAATAATATTGCTTTTTCAGATGGAAGTGGTTGTTTTTATGTCAAACGATTCTAGTATCCTGATCTCGAAAATCTAAGGCGTATTGGCTTACAAGAACACACAAAAAACATCATTGGTGACAGAACGTGAGCATAATATGTAACTTGAGCATATATGATATATGTAATGTATCTTATAGTACATCAGGGGCGTAGGCAGGGGGTGTCCCAGGGTGCCTGTGACCCCCCCTTCCTCTGGGTCTACTCTTTAAATTTATATGTTTGTTTGAGGAGGGGGGGGGGGGGGGGGGATTTGGTGGTGAATAATATGGAATTTTAGGGGACCACTTTTATTGTCATGCAATATATATAATATCTATCTGTCTATCAGGCAATATAATATTTATCAATTTATTTATATTTTATTACTGCGTTAAATAACTTCTGCATAATCAGGAATCAATTTGTAACTAAATATAACATAGCTTTTCTTTTCAGAAAGACTGTCTCGCTTGCAGTCAATGACCTCGGTATTAATATAATTTTAGACCTCACTCAAAACTGTGTTCCCAGTGGCTCAGTGGTTAGAGCACCTAACTAGTATCCAGGATGTCGTGGGTTCAAATCCCATTGGATATTTTATGATTGAAGACTCTTAGGCCTAATGCAAACATCGAACTTACAAGTAAACCGTGCCAATCCTATTAAAAATTAGCCTCCTTACTATCCATGAGCCTATTTAGGTTGACTGAATTAGAGTGGTTTTCATAAACCCGTGAAATACACTTTAGCGTATTTAGCACTACTTCACTCTAATTCTTTTGTTTTCTATTGTGTTTATCTGACTATTACACCTCTAATTAGTACACTTTGTTTCACGGGGTAATGAAAACCACTCTAAGTTCATGGTTTAGTTCAATGCTTGACGTAGGCCTTACTTCTTACAAATTTTACAATTTTGTTTTGACTTGACTTGACTGGTCATTAAAAATCTAACCTAAGGAAAGGACTAAGGAAAGGACTATGGATATGACTTTATTATACTGAAAAATAAAACAAACATAAAACAACAGAACTTTCAACTTTCTAAAAAGTACAATGTATCCAAATGTAATAATAGTGAAGCAGCGGCAAAGACAGTAAAATGATAAAATAATGGTATAATTGATTAATGCGGTACGTTGATGAAATATCTAGACAATGGAAATGTCTCGAGTATGAGTACTCAGAGAAGATAAAGTAGGGGAAGGTGAAATGGATATTATGGACCCAGGTTAATGCAATCAATAACGCAAACAATATCAATCAAATGGAGACCAAAGACAAGGAGAAATAATATATAACAACAGACATGTGAAGTCAGAATATGGTAAAATGTGAAATTTAAGAACAGGCCTGTAGCCATTATGAGGCAAGCCAAGGCACTTGCCTCAGCAAAACATTGCTGATTTTTTAAAAACTGAATTACTGCGATTCTCAATATTATGTGAACTCAGACATTTAAGCAGTTGACTTGTAATTTGGTTTTTCGCTTCTATCAATCAACATAAAAATAATCAGAAAAGTAAAAGACCCACCAAATGAAACCAAATTTGATTTTGAGCTAAATTATGGATCATTTGGTTGAAGAATGTATTTAGTTTTGAATTTGTTTGAATTTGATTGACAGAAGTGAAAAACCAAGTTCCAGCCGACTTCTTGAATGTCTGAGTTCGCATAATATTGAGAACTGCAGTGACGTGACGGTTACAGTCTTCATTTATTTTCTGATGCACCAGTAAAAGTGCCTCGGAAGAGATTTTGGTCTGACGATTTTGGTCTGACTACGGGTGCGAAGAAACAATAGTATTTACCTTTCGGTGTTTTTTAAAAGCCACTGCAAAACACTTCAAGATCTTCACAGCCTATAGAATAAAGATTGCGAAGGAAAAGGTCAATTGTGGTTAATATTAATCATGCCAACATAACAACACTGTATGGATAATTACGTTGGTTTCACACCGTATTTTAGTTGTTATATAGTGTTAGTTCTAGAAAATTCAATGGTGAAAGGAAATCTGTAACAGTCGAAGGGCTTAGGCTCAAACCATCAGTACAGTTAAGTACTTTTTTACGGTGTTATAAATTTCCTTTAACCATTGAATTTATCATTATAGACCGACGCAGCCCATACTAGTGTACTCGCTAGTTTCCATTTTAAGTTCTAGCAATATTACATGATGTGCAAATCCTTGTGATGTAAATAAAACACTATTTTTTTGTTTTGCGCTTCATTTAGTAACAAGAAAATTGTATATTTTATCTGGTGTTAAAATGAGAGAGTTACGCACTTGAAATTGCAATTATGTCAAGAAACCACAAATACTTCAAATATTTATAACAGAAAACACAAATATTCAGTATGCTAACTAGTACTATTGCACAGTCTGTATCTAATACTTATATTTACATGAGAAATTGAAGCAAAGTTGTGTCCTTTTTGACAAATATTAGATTTCATTTTTCTAAAAATATGTTGAATGGTAACTATGAAATAAATTCTAAAAAATACAGAAAAGGGAGGTACCTCTTATTTGATAAAATACACTTGATGTATACGAACACTTTAGCCTGCGATTATTAGGTCCTTCAATATCACTTTGGCAAAATTACAGTTAAATATATTTTTTGACAGAATTTCACCTAAGCATAATTTCACTTTAAGATCATTTTTGGACCGTAATTTCGAAGCTACCAATAATTATTTGACAGATAGTGTGGGTGTATTTGGCACAAGGTTTGTCGATAGAACATACCATTTCAGGCTCTAAACATCTGAAGACGTGACAGTGGAAAATATCAGGCTCCCCATGCACAGTGTTAAATGCAAAGCAATTCTTCTCTTCCCCCTCTGCGTCACCGCGCCCGCAGAAGAGTATTTTCTGCACCTTATACGTAGCAATATCAGCCTTAGTTTCTGGATCAACAAGTCGTATCTTCCCTTCAGATGTCGAACCGATGATCAGGACTACATCAATCGTCACCTGAGATTGCTCCCTAAGAATGGCCATTGTGCGGTTCAGCTCAATTTCACTAACTGGGGCATCAACAGTTGATGAACCTAAGTAAGTAACATTGGTGAATTCAATAGCATTTTCATCAATTTCTTCTTCTTCGCCACTTCCCGGGTCTGTTGCGGCCCGATTGCGCAGACTGAAATCAGCCGACCCATTTTCAATGTCAAGACCTTTTGTTGTACACAGCATTTCTGAGGCTGATCTCTTCTTCTTGATGTCTAAATCGTCCTCTGGAGTTTCACTGATTTGATCTATACTTTCCTCGGCTTTCAAAGTCTCTCTCGATTGACCAATCCCACTATCTTTAGAGTACCGATTTGTGTTGTTTTTATCGGCTTCATCGTTACTTTCTTCCTTGCTTTCCTTTTGGGCATCTTCAACCAAATTCTTCACCTCTTCATCTGTGTAAGACTTATCCACAGTTGCATCCCCCTCGGGTAAATTCATGTCCACAAAACTCCCGATACTACTCCCCTGGGACTTACTACTCTTCCCTGAGGACATCGCAGACCCGGTGTCTGACTCGATCTCGGGAGTCGAAAGCAATATATAATCATGTTCGCCAAGCGATTGAGGGCTTTTTGGTGGTGAACTGTCTTGACATGTTACATCTTCAACTCCTTCCATCATTGATCCTAATTATTTTTCTCCTTTTTGTTAAAATGTGAAATTGACAGTTAAGTTGATACTAGACCTAGGATATAATGTACAGTACAGTACAGCAGAAAATGAGCTTTTAATATTGTTAGCAATTAAGTGTAATTCAATTTGGAAGTGCACGTACGTCAACGCCTCCACAATCTTGGTTTTTCCACAAAATTGATCGGCAAAAATGCGTATTTTTTTGTCTCTTTCTCACGCGAATTTATCAATGATTCCAGTATATTTCCAATGTTTACCAACCACTTGACAGCTTTCAGGAATACGTAATTCGATCCAGCAAAAGTAAAACGTCGATAAACCGTAATACAAACGCTTTATGGCTTCTAGAGGAATGTCGCTTTCATCAGACAATGCAAATTATTCAAGTAACACCCAAAAGTGTCGCCGGTAAACTGGAATTTCTCACTCAAATTCAACCGAATGAATGGATTTATATAACGCCACAATTCCACTCAACTGGACACAGAATCTTGGCCGTTCGTGGCCAAAACCATTCCCCAAGGACTTGTGTTCTATAGAGAAGGCTGTTTAGAGTCAAACTTGAATGCTTTCTTGATGAATTAGTGCCGATGCAGCAGCCACAATGTTCTTAAAATGAAGTTCAGAGTCACTCACTGACTCGGTCAGACTTCCCAACTTCACTTCTTCAGGTTTTGAGTCTCTGGTCTCAAGAAACGTGTTTCAGAGATCAAGTAACAGGTATATTACATGGTTTTCGCCCTGTACAGATCGCAGGGATGGAGGATTTCCCTTCCTACAGCCCACACACATTTATATCTTATGAATCGCATTCACTTGTCATTTGTGATCCAAACAACTCAAAACAAAATGTCTTCCTGCCCTCTAGGCGCGCGGGGGATTGTGGGTCATGACGCCTGCGGTTTGGCGCACAGCGGGATTGCTTCTTAATGACTTTTTACCAAATAAAATGATCAATTGGCCTTAGAATCAATTCAAATTATTCTAAATATTTTGAAAAATACCCAAGAAAAATACAGATTTTGAAGATTTCGTCAATATTTCTGAATATATATATTTTTCTAAAGAGTTTCCAATGAGTATGCTTGCAAAGCATTATGGGTATAATTCAAAATGGCGGCCGCACGAGTTGTTTGTCAAGTAACGCGCCGACTTATTTCAAGTAATTCTCCTATTTGCATCAGTTATTTAAGTGTAATATTGTGTTATATAGAAGATTATGTTTTGTTCTCTAGGTTCATCAAATATTGAGTCGTTGTCATGTCTTCGATCCATGAATGCAAGGCATCGAATTCTTGCTCCAAGGCTCAGTGCAAAACCCGAAGTCCATTTTGGCACGTCTTCTGCTACAAATGCTTTGGAGACCCCGAGATTTAGGGACGTGGACACAGAAAAGAGGAGCCAAGGTAACTTTATAATCTTGTAATAAATAATAAATAAATTTCGATCAGTCATCAACATTATCATTGATCATCCTCAAAAATAAAAATAAATAAAAATGAATCCTCATCACTTCCAGTTCCAGCACAGGCAGCCCAAGCAATGGACTTCTGAGGACATTCTGGAGGCCTTTTATGAAGAAAATTTTTATTTCAATAAATTCTATTAAAACTTATCTGAGTTGTTTATTGTGTCTTACTTTATCATCCTGTAAAGTTTCAGCTCGATCCGAGGCCTATTTACGAAGTTTTTCAATATCTGCTCCTCTCCACATGAATATGTGGAAGGCTGGAGACTCCGACTCATCTCAACCGCTATATTCGCCAGAAAAAAAACAAAATATGCCCATTTCAACGCTTGTCTCGCTACAATACCTACAGATATGTTTAGACCGATAATCCCTCCATCAGGCAGTGATTTCAAATTGTCATCAAACCAAATATTCCTCGAGAAATCCATGGTTTTAAACCGAAGTTTTGAAATCTTTTGAGGCTTGTGATCGCTGGGGTTCAAGCAGGTTCAAGTGGGAGTGTAGCTGATTGGACAGAATTATCACCTGATTAGTGCGAAAAGTACGCTCCCCTCTGGGGCACAGGAATAATACCCTTGGTAAGTCTAATGTATGTGGTACAAAATTATTCTGTGGCCAGAGGGGAGCGTACTTTTCGCACTAATCAGGTGATAATTCTGTCCAATCAGCTACACTCCCACTTGAACCTGCTTGAACCCCAGCGATCACAAGCCTCAAAAGATTTCAAAACTTCGGTTTAAAACCATGGATTTCTCGAGGAATATTTGGTTTGATGACAATTTGAAATCACTGCCTGATGGAGGGATTATCGGTCTAAACATATCTGTAGGTATTGTAGCGAGACAAGCGTTGAAATGGGCATATTTTGTTTTTTTTCTGGCGAATATAGCGGTTGAGATGAGTCGGAGTCTCCAGCCTTCCACATATTCATGTGGAGAGGAGCAGATATTGAAAAACTTCGTAAATAGGCCTCGGATCGAGCTGAAACTTTACAGGATGATAAAGTAAGACACAATAAACAACTCAGATAAGTTTTAATAGAATTTATTGAAATAAAAAAAAAATTCATAAAAGGCCTCCAGAATGTCCTCAGAAGTCCATTGCTTGGGCTGCCTGTGGTTCCAGTCCCAACGATCATCATCCAAATATTTTCACAATATTCAGTGTTATAAACTAGAGCAGATTTTGTATGACTGTGGTGTAGCTTATGGCATGGGCATGCCGTGAATGTACAATGCCTTCAACTTCCGAGCCGTGATATGCGGGCGATCCTCAACTGACCTGGGTGGATATTTTCCCTAGGGGTGGGATATATTAAGCTTATATGTCAAAGTCCCCTGGTTTTCATTTTAAGAAAACTCCCATACCCAGGGAATCCCCTTGTATTATTATTATTATTCAGCATATATCTTCAGACAGCCCAGGGACCTCCTTGTAGAAACCAGTGATAGGTACATAACTCAGTATCAAAGTGATGTTTCTTTTTAGCTTCCATAGCTGAGGATGAAGCGTTATCGCATCCCGACTACTTCCAAGTCAACGAGCTGTTTACGACGAGAGACTTGTTTAATGCTGGTGTTCATTATGGTCACCATGAAGGATGCTGGAACCCTCTCATGAAGCCGTATTTATATGGCAGTAGAGAGCATATGCATATTATAGATTTAAAAGAAACTGTTAAGCATCTGAGGGTAAGTTTATGTACTATTAGTGATTTGGTTGCTATAGAAACAGGTCACCTATTGGAAGTAATACCATTAGTGACTTGGTTACTATAGAAACAGGTCCCCTATTGTAAGTCATACCATTAGTGACTTGGTTACTATAGAAACAGGTCCCCTATTGTAAGTCATACCATTAGTGACTTGGTTGCTATAGAAACAGGTCACCTATTGTAAGTCATACCATTAGTGACTTGGTTGCTATAGAAACAGGTCACCTATTGTAAGTCATACCATTAGTGACTTGGTTGCTATGGAAACAGGTCACCTATTGTAAGTCATACCATTAGTGACTTGGTTGCTATGGAAACAGGTCACCTATTGTAAGTCATGCCATTAGTGACTTGGTTGCTATAGAAACGGGTCACCTATTGTAAGTCATGCCATTAGTGACTTGGTTGCTATAGAAACAGGTCACCTATTGGAAGTCATACCATTAGTGACTTGGTTGCTATAGAAACAGGTCACCTATTGTAAGTCATGCCATTAGTGACTTGGTTGCTATAGAAACAGGTCACCCATTGTATGTCATACCATTAGTGACTTGGTTGCTATAGAAACAGGTCACCTATTGGAAGTCATACTATTAGTGACTTGGTTGCTATAGAAACAGGTCACCTATTGTAAGTCATACCATTAGTGACTTGGTTGCTATAGAAACAGGTCCCCTATTGTTCTTTGCGCCCCAGTTTTCCAAAAAGTAGATGTCCTATCTGTGGCCACACATACCATGTAGCTAAAAGGGTCAGGGCCATACATAACTCAAATAACATGCGGGACCACAGGCAGCCCAAGCTGTGATCTTGTGAATAATAGAATATATGTAGAATTACAAAATAACGTATAATGGCACTTACGTTGTCAATAAAGGACTGAAAATTCACCACAGCGTTGATAATTTACTGTTCTATTGCCCTGATGTGTTAGTTTTGCATTTTAGGCCGTTTTTAAATTTTTTCTCCCTCTTCCTGTAAAGGAAGAGAAGGCTGGAAACTACGGACGCTGAATCTTGGCTACGGCGATCTTCGAGGCCTCGAAAAACCTACAAAAATTTGAAATGTTCGCAATTTTTTCACATAATCCCGTTCTCACATTCCCCTAGCACACATCCAATCGGTTCATCACTGACCTACTCGCTTTTAAAGTCGTGAATTGAACTCAATTCGAAGTCAACCTTGCTTGTGACTAGCCGTGGCACCAACAGCTTTGACATTCCACGTATTCGGTTTCAACGAACTTTCTTCGGAACACGTGCCGAACCGAGCCGAACCAGCGATGATAAAGTCGGCTGATTCCGGAATCAGATAGCCAAGATTAGCGTAGCCAAGATTCGGCCTTCTCTTCCTTTACAGGAAGAGGGAGAAAAAAATTAAAAACGGCCTAAAACGCAAAACTAACACATCAGGGCAATAGAACAGTAAATTATCAACGCTGTGGTGAATTTTCAGTCCTTTATTGACAACGTAAGTGCCATTATACGTTATTTTGTAATTCTACATACATTCTCTACAATTATTCACAAGATCACAGCTTGGGCTGCCTGTGGCGGGACAGTAGACTTCAAAAAGTGGGGTTAGGTGCCTCTTTTCACGATGCTGTCCTGGTCCTGGTTTCAAAGGTGCTGATAATACATGTATAAATAATATATTGTATTGATCTTATCTACAGCTTGCTCTTAATGTCCTGAGCCACATTGTGTACAGAGGTGGCGGCGTCCTCTTTATTAGCACGCATCCACAATATGAAGAACTTACACAAAAATTAGCCCGAGAAACCGGGGAGTATTTTGTTACAAGACGATGGCGAGGAGGAACCTTTACGAACTCATATATGGTGCTGGGCACCCGTAGGCTACCAGACGCAGTTGTCTTTCTTCACTTGCCGTCACTAGGAAGAAACACTCTAGCGGTAAAAGAGGCAGCAATGTGTAATATTCCAAGTATAGGGATAGTAGACAGTGACTGCAACCCTAACCTAATAACGTACCCTATACCAGGGAATGACGACAGTCCAACAGCTATGGCACTATATGCACAAGTCTTTAAAGAAGCTGTATTGAAAGCAAAAGGGCAACGGAAAGTACTGCAGCATACAAAGAAACAGAAAGGGGATAATTACGATAATTTTGATGCACCAGATGGAGACTTTTATTAAGAATGTATGGAAACTGTAAACTTTAAGGTTGTAACCAAGGAACACACTGTACTGAATTGACCGTAATCCTTCGTGAACCAAAGTTAGTATCACTTGGATCTACAGTGGAACCCTGCTACCTCGAACTGTCAAGAGAAACAAAAAATATTTGAGATAGCGTGCATTCGAGATTAGAGTTAATTGTAGAGGAACAGAGAATGAGGGGATATTGTCTCTAGTTGTGTGGTTTTCCAAGATAACCAAGTTTGAGATAGCGAGGTTCCACTGTATGAACCTTCCGACATGTTCACACATGAAGCAGCTAACTTGTGACGGTGCGTAGTTGATCTCGTTGTTTAGTAATCTTTTGTTGATTTAAAGAATACATGGATTGTGAGACCAAGTTTTGTTCATTTATTATTACTGTTTGCATTACCACCTGAGCGCACGAGTTTGCCATAATTATACTTGAGACATCAAAGAAGCCACATTCGCCAACTTACCAGTCACAACATTTGCCTTGAGCAGTGATAACTGTAGTAGCAGTGATAACTATAGTAAGAGAAGAACTTTCTGAAAAGTCACAATTTCACGTTTTATTTACAATCAGTTTACCTGCACAAATTATCCAAAACTATATAAACAACATCACAGGGCCTTAACTCTTTCAGATTTTTATGCTGAAAGGCCAGAAAAATGTGTTAGTTATGCGAGTACAAAACTTTCTTGATAAGTGTACAGTCTTTGTCTATGAGTTTTGACCCCCTTAACTGGTTGGGACTGAGTTCTATCATGAAGCCTTGGCTGCCAGTCTACCCTGGGTAACCTCTCCCAGATTTCCATTTGGTCTGGGGACACCACCCCTAGAGGGGGCAACTGCGGGGGTGCTAGGGTGGGGGGTAAACTGTGGTACTCTTTACGTTGTTTACTTCTAGACTTGATGTGTGACATCCTATATTTGGTATCCTCTGCCCGTTGGCTTGCTTCTTGCATGAGGCGCACGTCCAGGTCAGCTCGGGCCATGGCTGTTTCTGCTTGTCGCAGAAGTTGTCTATGTTCCATGAATCTCTTCACTAAACTTTGTTGCTCCGTGCCATGTTCCTTCTCCTTTCTCACTAGATCACTTGCATCCTGGAATGTTTCTTCTTTATGCATTGTACGGTCGTGTTTCAGCAGCGCGTTTGAAACAGAGGTCTGCTGACACGAGAAGTCGTTGATGAACCCAAAGTCCGCATGGCGAGACTTACGTTGTTCCGCGGTAACCGCGCGCGCAGTGTGAAGCCGCTCGTATTCTTCTAACCGCAGTGCGGCGCGTTCCTTCAAGGCTTCAGCCGTCTTCACGCCGTCCCTCAAACGTTTCCGCAACGTGGTTTCCTGGTATTCTTGTTTAAACGCTCTTACACGCTCTTTCGACGTTTCACGTTCTTCACGCAATTGTGCAACTTTCTCATTCTTGGTGCTATTAAGTTCACTTCGCGCTCTGTCTCGATAGGCCTGTTGAACTGCGTGTAGACAAGCCATCCCCATCGTCCCGTGCGTACGGATGAAAAGACGCTGGTCTGTAGTGACGACGGGTCGACGCAATATCGTTTTGCGTGGTTCATTGAGGACTTTCAACTCGTGCACCCGCGCGGCTTCCCGTACCATTTTACCGGCTTCTTTCTTCGCGGACAAAATCTTGAGTAAAGGATCAGTGGTGCTGATCGGAGGCTCTAGACCCGAGAGACGGAATTTTATTCGTTTCGGATCACTCTCTGATTCAGTGGGATCTCTTTCACTTCTAGGGTGTGTCTTGATGATAGGACCGAAGAATACCTGGACAGTGTGGTACCGCCCTACGCGGTCGGCTCTTTTATATCTTTTTTCTCGTTCCGTAATCTTCTTTTCTTCTCGTGACAACTCTTTGGTTTTAACGAGTACATCTTTGTCCCTGGCACCACGTCCAACCCTCCTCACAGTTGTCACATCATCTTCTTTGGCTCTAATAATATCCGATGTACTAGTCTCCAATCGTCTTAAGTTTATACTAACTTTGGTTGTGATCCGCACAGGAAAATCGTCGCTTTCTTTAGTCTTTTCTTCCACTGGAACACTAGGTATTGTTATATGTTCCGAACTGTCTTTTTCTTCGTCTATTGGTTCGACCACGATAGACACGGTCTTATTCGATACTTTAGGCTTCAGCTTTTCCTCCGAGGTCCGAGGCGTGACTCCTGCACTGTAACCAGACTTGAGACCCTTGACGTAGGAGTCGTAGTCTAACCTTGTCAAGGCAGATGATGACCTACTTGGCGCCGGTGAAGTGGGTGGTGGGAGTGGCCCACCGTGACCTTTGTAGTGTCTGTAGAACCTCTGGATGGAGACTGCCGCCCTGTTGATGTTGGAATAAGCAGTGTTAATAAGTTTGTCACAAAGGAAGTACTAGAACATGGTAAGTTGTTTGACTGGCTGTTGGCGAAGAAACACAAAACACTCAGGAAGGATAGGGAAAGCACTTTTTCTTGTATGACTGTTTAGATGAGGGATGCTAATTGTAAGGGGGATCATTACACCCTCTCTACCCCCGTTTACTGGTTATATTTTCTACATAAGTCTTACTTACCATATTCTCATGTCTTGTAGATATTTCACTCTCTGTCTGGCTAAGTAACCTCTGATGTATTTTTGTACAATCAAAACAGGAGAGTTTTTGGCTTGTATTCTATTCACTTGGGCTATCAGCTGATGGACTTTCTGTAGTGCCTCTTCAAAATTACGCTCCTGAAAAATAAGAACCAAAATCATGTATTTGTAAATTCACCTCTCCCTCTGTAAGGAGGGATAAAATTTGCCTCAGAGGGAGGGGCCAACAGCAGACAAATAAAGCTGACTTTCAATCATGAAGTAATAGAATTGTTGGCATTAGTTTGAACCATCCTTGAGCCCACAAAACACTGCCGACACTGTTCTATTTGTACATTCCATATTATGTAGTTTTAGCAGGTGCATGTAAATACAACATCAAAACACTGATGCGAGGCATGACATGGCAGCTTGAATACAGTCTTTTATTAAAGCAGAATCAAAGGTTTTTTCTATAGTGAATGGTTCCTCGAGTTCTTTAACCTCAAATACAAGGGCCTCGCTTTTTCAGTGTTTTCATCGTCTCTGAGTCTCGATATTGTTCTAAATCAGTCTGCGTCAAGAGTCTCGCCGCTGGCATTGAAAGAATAACTGCAAGTCTCACCATCTCGCAAAGTCTCTCAATGACCATTCGCCACTTCTTATAGTGTTGAATCAGCATCTCAGCGGTCTTACCTTCCTTTCAGCCTTATACAAGCTCAAGTAAAACAACGAATGAGAAGCTGTGAAACGACCACCAAAGGAAGCATCTTCAATTATCTCCTCATCAGATATCACTTGATTATCCAAAGCTTTCAAAGTCCAAATGCTATTGACGACATGATGTCGGTAATTAGGTTTAAGACTAAGGGGCGTGTCAAATAGTGTTAGGATTGACAAGCTAGATGACGACGCCATGTACTGGATTTGTTCAAGCTTAGAGATGCCATTATTGTGCAGATATATTGCCTGGAGATCTTGCAGGGCGGCCCAGAATCTGTGTCCAGGTATTCTGGTAATCTGGAATATCACAACAACAATATATATACAAATTAGTTACACTATTTTAAAAATGAATCATAAAAAACATGAATATTAAATATTTCTGTCAGTTCTCTAAAGTTATATTAAGTGCTAACTACATGTAGTTCTGTTCTATATTCATAGTTGATGCACCAGATGTTAGTTAAGTACAGTATATTTATAAATAGTTTTGGGTACAAACACATTTTGCAGCCACAACCATTTACAGGTAGGAATATTATTGTATTATGTTGTTTTGGGTGACATCAGTCTTTCAGAAAGAATCATAATTTAAAAGCATTTGGGAACGTGCTCCATCACAAAATCAGGCTATCTTTGTTATTCCATCACTGTCACTACATAATAATACAGTAGAACCTCTCTACAACGGCCACCTTGGGACTAAATTATGTGGCATTGTGTAGAGGTTTCAATAATAATAAATGTATGGACTGGCTGGTGGCCAGAAAGAAAATTGCTGGCCATTAGAGAGGTGGCTGTTAGTAGAGGTCCAACAGTAATACAGCCTCTGGTTTAAGAAACTGTGACCCACTAAAGATCATGATTCTTCATTGAGGATGATGAACGAGTGCCTAAATATTTAACTAGAGCGCAAGCACTAAATCCATGAAACAAAATCAAAGTTGTTACTGCGTAATAGTTTTTATTTAGTGACTATTTAGTCGCTATCATCCAACCAGAACATTCTTTTTTAAATGTCAATACATAAGAGACATCAAATACACAATAGACTTGCTGTTCATTATGGCTTTACTGATCAGAAGCCTTTATTCAAGATCATGTTATGGTTGGATGATAGTGGCTAAATAAAAACTATTTGGCAGTAACAACTTTGATGTTATTTCATGGTTTTAGTGCTTGCGCTCTAACAGATGGCTTAACTTTGTTGAGGAGCATGAAATATATTTCTGCAGAATTTGACACTTTCAAAGCTTCTTCTAATTCTGCTATTGATGAGAGAGTATGCATGTTTGAGTAATATGCTAACGACAGCATAATGATACTTCTTCTTTTGAAACATTCATTATTAATGTAAAGTAAGTATAAAGTAAAGAAGTTCAGTGATATCATCAGAGTGTTGAGATGTATATCTGGTGTTAATGGTACCTCATTATAACATAGAAGGTGTTATGATATAACAACTACGCCTCATGGTCATTAACCTGCTCTATATCATTGGCTTAGACTTTTCGTCCTAATAAATTTTGAAACCTAAATTTTAGATCTTACAAATTAAACTAATCATAGGAACCACCTTGCACTGTTTTGTTGTTTATTCCCCTTGGCATAAAACGGAGTAAAACTTGAAAACCTCAAAAATAAAAATGCCTCACTGCGCATAACAAGGGAAGAGATTCATACATCGGATGATACATGTACATTTCAAGACGCACATTTTCGCCTTGATTCAAGCTTTAGCTTTGTGATCTTTAGGTCACAGTTCTAGTAAGCTTACTTATAAGATCTAATCCTCTTACATTCCTTCATAACAAGTCATTAATCGTTGTTTGCTCAAGGTTTACCTGGTTGCCGTGTAGATCCAAAAACAGCAGTTGTCTACAATGACCAAGCGCTTCAAAACAAGTAACGTAATTGCAAGAAAGCACACAGATCCTCAACGTTCGACACATATCAATACTACGAACTGTGTGTAGATGAATGCTGTTCATATTTAAGTATCTTATGTCTCCTAAGTTGCATTTTTCACCAATGTTTTCCCATATCGCGTCCTCCGTTGCTGCCTTCAGATAGCCTCTTTCGTGAGCATTTCGCACAACATCCTCGGCTCTTTGCTTCTCAAATTTAGACTTCCCGGGCGTTTTTGGAGTCCCTCTTTTCTCAGGAGTCCTAACAAGGTCTATTCCATCGAATACCATGTTAGATTGTTGAAATGTGCCATAAAATAGAGTGAATTATGAGGCTAAAAGTCGATGTTCTTCATCGAACTCCTTCATTGCTTGCGGCCATGTTCTTTATTCGTGTTGCTAGGCAACGTGGTAATCAAAAAGGTTGTCGTACCCAGTTTTCTTACTCGCTATTTCAAAAGACAGGAAGCCCAAACTGAATCTTGTAAGAAAATTTGGGAAATAAATTAAATATACAAAATCATAAAAGCCGTAAAAGGCATTAAGAAAGAAAGAAAGAAAGAAAGAAAGAAAGATAGAAAGAAAGAAAGAAAAAGAAAGAAAGAAAGAAAGAAAGAAAGAAAGAAAGAAAAAGAAAGAAAAAGAAAGAAAAAGAAAGAAAGAAAGAAAGAAAGAAAGAAAGAAAGAAAGAAAGAAAGAAAGAAAAAGGAAAGAAAGAAAGAAAGAAAGAAAGAAAGAAAGAAAGAAAGAAAGAAAGAAAGAAAGAAAGAAAGAAAAAGAAAGAAAGAAAGAAAGAAAAAGAAAGAAAGAAAAAAAAAGAAAGAAAGAAAGAAAGAAAGAAAGAAAGAAAGAAAGAAAGAAAGAAAGAAAGAAAGAAACTGGGAAATATAAACAAAAGAAAGAAAGAAAAAAAAGAGAAGTGAAAGAAAAAAAAAAAGAAAGGTGGAAAAATTAAACATCACAGGAAAAAAGAGAAGTGAATGAAAAGAAAAGAAAAGTTGAATTTAATACAATGTTCGTTGTTCTTGATCAGTATTGTTGGTCTTGTTGGAAGATTGGAAGAAATCACTGACAAATTATTGCCTGTGATATATTTCCTTATAAACATCGGAAGTGTCGGAGCCAGTTCGACAAAGGCGGCACTGCATCAAATAATGTTGATTATGTTATGTCCCTTTTACTTCACAGCTGATGCGCCACAGGATAAACCTTTTTGAGGAAATCAAAGCCGAAAGGTGATGTATTTTCGTTGATGTAAGTTCCGTTTTACCCTGCGAGCAGAGTCTTCTTTTATTAAACCGTTCCGTTTAAAAGCTGATAAAGATTATCTCGAAATTCAATTTCAATTAGGTTTTACTGCTTTTGTTTTCTAATGGATACGGCATTTTTGGTTCACAATTCTATCTATTTGCTATAATTTCTTACACGTGCATTTGCTTGTGGCTTTGCGTGAGACAAAGACTAGGAAAGCCAATCGAATGCTAATGAGCTACGACCCTAACCAATCACCTTTCCGTTGTTAAAATAATTGTTATTTTTCATCACTAAAATGGATTTCATTTGCTTTTAACGACGTAAGACAAAAGAGAATCTGAGTGAATTAGTGCATTTTAATCAGCGAAATTAACGGAACATATATCGAAATTTCTCTCCTTAATTGTCAGTCAATCTTGCCCAGAAAATCCACATGGAATTGGCTGGAGAGCTAATACGCTCTGCTCCTTATTATCAAAATATACGAAAACACACCACTCGCGTTGGGGAAATACTCTGCACTGGAGCGGGCTGTGTTGGATGTAATCCCGTCAAAAACGGCGACGCAAATATGGCTAGAATCCTTGGAGATGTGGACTGTGCGAATTTCGAAGGAAAAACTGAAAATCGAATATCTGTGAATGACGATATCAGTGCGAGAAAGCGGCCGGAGACGGCGCCTGGTTGCTATGGTGACGATCGCCATACGAAAAATAGAGGAAGTGGAAGAAAGGCTACCTCGAAACGGTTCTCAAAATCGAACAAGCGAAAATCTCCCAAAATTGTGGTGACAAAATGTCAGAGATTAGAGAAATCTAGCGATTCTGACAGTGTTGGAGGGAGGAAAATGTTAAAATCTGGCAGCCAAAGTGTCAGGCCGCGAATTTCATCAAATATTGTAAATACCCAGGCGAAAACCCATGCAGCTGATGGCTATCTATCAGTTCCTACGGGCCACAAACACAGAGTAAAGTTCTCAAAAAGGAAAGAAGATGTCAACAAGAAAGAAACTTATTCTGACTCCACAAGCGTTAAAAAAATGAGGACTCTAGATCAAAGACGAAGTTTATACAACACTTTCCCCGGCAGCGTATCTTACTCGCAGAGCGCTGGATTATTACAAGTAAACACACCACGTTCACAACATCGCGTTACCACGAACTTTTTGGAAATGCTAAAATCCAGCGAAGCGGGAATTTACGACTTGAGAATACTAGAACGGAAACGGCAGTCAATTTGGATTAAAAAGATTTTGGAACAAGGCGTCAGTGAGGAGGAATTGCTACCGAGAATTCCTAGAGCTTTCAGAGAGAGGAAGTTGGGAGATGGTTCTGAAAAAGAAATGGTCGACAAAAACATCCAAACCGCAACTCTAACGAGCGACAGAAGAGGCATTATTCTTCCTCAAGTTTCTCTGAATGGTCGCGTAGAAGCTAGAGGTGGCGAATCTATACTAATCATCGAACACGAACACGATCAAAAGCAAAAAGAAGACGCCACACTCTTTAGATTAGGATTTGCACTGGAAGAGCGATGTCAGAGGAATTTCCCGAAGTTTTCAATTATTGAAATTGCAGACGGTCTCGGCGAGTTTGTCCAAATGGGCTCGATTAAAGTAATACAGAGACGAAATAAGCGCTGGTTGGTTTTAGTAGAAGGAAGGACGGTTAAGGAGTTTTTGATAGGCAACGGTCTAGTACTGGGTGGCAGACATTTTGAGCTTGTAGAGATGAAAACATTTTGAATAAATAGACGTAGAATACACGTAAACTGATGTAAATAAAAGAAGACTCTGCTCGCAGGGTAGGCAAACATGTACTCAAGTTTCGAATAATCGGTAAAAACGTTTTTCCAGTAAGAAAGTTAAAACAATATAAAAACAATGCCGTTGAATAAATCATACTGTGAAATGTACTTATTAAAAAAAATATCAAAACAGGAAGAGCCGTGACAACAGCGAGCTGGTTGTTTTCGAACTGTTATAGATCTGGGAGGGAGGGGGTAGTGGGGAACATTTCGCTCCGATTCGATGAATCCAGCATTGTGACTGGGGAGGGGTGGGAGAGGATTGATTCAGCTAGCTAGCAATCATGATTCGTACCAGTACTACGCAGGCTATATTTTGGGGGATTTTTAAATTTTCTACTCCATCAATTTTCTCTTGACCCTCCATTAATCGGTTATTAAAAAGCTCTCGTAAGCGACCACCTCGGGAATTCGAAAAAAAGGTCGTAACTAGAGCTGGTCGTAACTCGGTCGCTTTTACGAGAGTGGTCGCAAGACAGCTTCCAAACGCAATCAGCATGTACAGCGGATTCTCATCACACAATTCAAGATGGCCGACGATGTTGATGTGAGTTTTGACTCGAGAGAAGAACTTGAACAGCTATTCACAGAAGCAACAGATTACGTTAAAAGTATACATGGACTTCGCGACGAAGATAAACTACTATTTTACGGGTTATTCAAGCAGGTTTGTGGTTTTTCCTCGTGTATTTTGCTCCATGAACCTTTGACAGTTGGATGGCGTGAACGACAAAAATGGTTTTCGAGCACATTTGAACGAGAAAAATATTACATTATTGTATTTATTGTCCAGTAACTCATTGCAAGTAAACTCCTTAATAGCATTCTACTACAAAACTGTCAAGGCAATATAGATCTAATATCATGATCTTTTAATATCTGTTGTTGATCTTGTTACTTCACAAGGCCTTGCATCACGCATATGTTTCTGCTGTACATGTCCAATCCTACTGTCCTTAGTTTATGTATCAGGAACTTAATCTATGTTTGTTATTACAGGCCAGAGAAGGCCCTTGCAAGACATCAAAACCTGCATTCTGGGACTTTGTTGGGAAAGCAAAATGGTAAATTACATGCATAGATCTATAGTATCTATACTACTATAGATGCGAAGAAGATGAGCCCCACCTACTTTTCCAAAATGCCAAATAATTATTAGTGAATCTGTTGTCTATTTAATTATCCATCTCTCCACTGACTTCAAAAATTAGTGCTATTGTTATAATAACACCTTTCATTTCTTTCTCACAGGGAGTCGTGGAAGCTTCTAGAGAAAATGGACAAAGAAGCAGCCATGAAAAATTACATCAAGAAACTCTTTAGTGTTGATCCTGAGTGGGACATCAAATATGTGACCTGTACAGATAAAAGTGTAAGAGTCACAGTTATTATAATTATAGGGTACTTTTAACAGACTTTTTATACAGATGATTGCAAATTCATTCATTCATTCATTCATTAAAAGTAAAGTGAAAAGTAAATGTCCTTATTTTAACGTCGGTAGCTCGTAATAGTAATCATTTACTAATAAACTTGAGGCCGACGGTGCGCCCATTTACCCCCTCCCTCCATTAGTGCTCCGTTCTACGGGTATTTAAAGCTGCACTGAGCTACACGGATTGGAGGGAAGTCGAAACAAGGATGTGAGGTCATGAAGAATCAATACTATATTCATTCATTCTCATTCATTCATTCATTCCAACACATGTTCATAAATTTGTTTGTTAATTTATTCATGCATTCTCTTTCATTCATTCGTTTTTCGTTTTTTCATTCCCTCAGGACTTTCATTCCTTCAATTAATCATTCCTTCATCTATTATTTCATAATTTCATTTGTTTATTCATTCCTTCATTCATTCTCTTATTTATTCATTCATTGTCTCATTCATTCTCTCATTTATTCATTCATTCTCTCATTTATTCATTCATTCTCTCATTTATTCTCTCATTTATTCATTCATTCTCTCATTTATTCATTCATTCTCTCATTTATTCATTCATTCTCTCATTTATTCATTCATTCTCTCATTTATTCATTCATTCTCTCATTTATTCATTCATTCTCTCATTTATTCATTCATTCTCTCATTTATTCATTCATTCTCTCATTTATTCCTTCATTCTCTCATTTATTCCTTCATTCTCTCATTTATTCCTTCATTCTCTCATTTATTCCTTCATTCTCTCATTTATTCCTTCATTCTCTCATTTATTCCTTCATTCTCTCATTTATTCATTCATTCTCTCATTTATCATTTATTCATTCATTCTCTTCATTTATTCATTCATTCATTCTCTCATTTATTCATTCATTCTCTCATTTATTCATTCATTCTCTCATTTATTCATTCATTCTCTCATTTATTCTCTCATTCCTTCATTCATTCTCTCATCTATTCATTCATTCTCTCATTTATTCATTCATTCTCTCATCTATTCATTCATTCTCTCATTTATTCATTCATTCTCTCATTCATTCTCTCATTTATTCATTCATTCTCTCATTTATTCATTCATTCTCTCATTTATTCATTCATTCTCTCATTTATTCATTCATTCTCTCATTTATTCATTCATTCTCTCTTTTATTCATTCTCTCTCTCATATATTCTCTCATTTATTCATTCATTCATTCTCTCATATATTCATTCATTCTCTCATTTATTCATTCATTCTCTCATCTATTCATTCATTCTCTCATTTATTCATTCATTGTCTCATTCATTCTCTCATTTATTCATTCATTCTCTCATTTATTCATTCATTGTCATTTATTCATTCATTCTCTCATTTATTCATTCATTCTCTCATTTATTCATTCATTCTCTCATTTATTCATTCATTCTCTCATTCATTCTCTCATTTATTCATTCATTCTCTCATTTATTCATTCATTTCTCTCATTTATTCATTCATTCTCTCATTTATTCATTCATTCTCTCATTTATTCCTTCATTTTCATTCTCTCATTTATTCCTTCATTCTCTCATTTATTCTCTTCATTCTCTTCTCTCATTTATTCTTCATTCTCTCATTTCATTCATTCATTCTCATTTATTCCTTCATTCTATTCATTTATTCCTTCATTTATTCATTCATTCAATAAACCATTCATTCATTTATTCTACATGGATATAATTTATTCATTCTTGTCTCATTTTTCATTCAATATCTGCCTCAGTCATCAGGTTCACTCAGACAATGGGTCTCGCTGTCAGTCATTCATGTGGATCACCTGATGAAATCATTAGGTCTGTAATAATCATGCTTAGATATTCTCTCATCTCTATTCATTCAGCAATCATTTTTTTCATTCTCTCATTAACTCTCTCATTTTCAAGCGGAATTCTCTAGAAATTCTTACAGATTAATCTCACAATTCATTCATTCTCTAGTACGATTCGATTCAAGGCAAACATTTTTATTCATTTATTCAAGTATTCATTCAACTCTCCCATACATTTCTCTGTATTTACGCCATTCATACTGAGCTTGGGCTCCTGTATTCAATTGGGTCAATACTATTAGAGTCATTCTCAATAGATTCATTCAATAGAACAAGTAGAAATTATTAGATAATTCATTCTATTGTTTGTATTATTCATCACTCAGCTCTTATAAGCATTGCGTGTCATTTATTCGATCATTCTCTCATTTCGATTCAATATTCTCATCACTGCGACAGTGCCATGTACTCTTTTTTTCATTCATTCATATTAAATCTGCTCTATATGCAAGGGGCTTCTTGTGTGATGACCATATGGTTATTATTATGATCTATTCATTATCAGACTGGATTTAGTCATGTACATCATGTACATGTACATGTATTCATTCATTCTGGAAGAATATATTGATAGATACAGTCATTTTGCAAAAATTCATGGCCGCCATTCATTATCTCATATACATCTCTCAATATCATTCAGGTCTCATCACTAATTCTATTCAATGAAACCATTTACAAACAACTAACGCAAGATAAAATAAACATTATACTAAATATTTACACCAATTTCTGCCTCCAGTCATCAGGTACACGAGAAACAGACAATGGGTTTCGCTGTCAGTACATTACGATGTGGATCACCTGATGAAATCATTAGGTCTGTAATGAAAATGCTTATATAGCTAGAGGTGGAGATGGAGCTTGTCCCTCCTGAAAAAAACATTAAGTGATGTATGTTTCCTAAAAAATAAAAATAATTATTATTATTAGTTAGTATTAATTAGTATTAGTATTAGTATTAGGGTATTAGTTAGATTATTATGGCATGGGTGTGCCACGCCATGCTCATTTGTTACTGAGAATTGTGGCAAAATTAGCTCTTAATTAGAGCTTGCAATGCCAATCACAGGTTGCCCAACAGGGCATCTATCAGTTGGCGTAAAAAAAGTAAATGTATGGGCTTTCTCGTTCTGGTTGTACTTTGATTAAAAAAAAAAAAAACATCGATCATTTGCTTTATACGCCTTGTGCGGGATTGCGCAATTGTTTGTCCTTTACCTCTGTTACAATTTCTCCCAGAAAATTGACCCCAAAATGTCCAGATCGCTTTTAAAAAAAATATTCCCTACCAGAGAAAATTATATAGGTATTGGTTTCTTTCAAACGCCAGCGAACTCACATGGTCTCCAATTCAAAAATGCTCGTAAAAACGATCTCAAAAGCGACATAACGCCTTGGCATTTTTTACAAACTATAGCCCAATACAAGCAAGCTAAATGGAACACCATTCCTTTTTTTTACTCTGCTCTAGCCGTTCGAACAAGGTTTTTGGGACTTTCATCGGGACATGAACCTCTGTTTTTCAAGGTGAAATGGATTAAAAATATCCATCAATTTTTCCCACAAACCATAGTGATCAGAGGAATGTACATTTGACATTAAAATAAATTGTGCGGGATTTCCCGTGATCATGAGGAATTGTGCGGGTCAGAGATTATGCGGGAAATCTTTTGACCGAATTGTGTTGATTTTCAAACCGTTTCTTACTGGATGCCCTGTTGTAATGATCCAGGCTCTCATAGAAGCTGGCATTTACCAGTGGAATTTGTCATCTGTCAGATCCTAAAGTCGCCATTTGTCCTACAGCACAAGGGGCCAACCACCCCCAAAATGGAGCATTAAAGGTTTTTCGCGATATTTTTTCATCCCATGTGTTTAGTTTGACCAAACTTCGTATATAGGGTCACTGATTATTATGATAAATATTTTTGATTTTTGATGTTTTGTCATTATGAATGTGTTATGACGTCATAATGGATGTTGCAATAGTGTAACCATTTTTAGTAATATAGAATCTACTTCATTTATGTAGCGGTAATGATACACTTTGTCAAGAGGAGTAGAAAGCCGAAAACCATTTGTCGATAGCATAAAAATATGTGCCATTATAACAAATTCTATATAAGCTGCCCACCCCTCCCCTGAATATCACGATGGTGCTAAAAACATAATTATGGCAAATAAACTCCTTGACGATATTTTTTATTATTTTGACCTTTATCAAATGGATCCATTCATGTACATACATGTACATGTGCAAGGCTAAAGGGCTTCTAAAATCATATCATTTGAAAGTTTTGATTTTCGTCCTGACGAATAGAAATATCAGCGATTGTTTAAATATGACGTCATAATGCATGACGTCACTAAAGTAAAATTTATGGAATTAACGGACGATAAAGAGATACTCGAACATGGAAATGTTTCATATATCGTTGCTCAGTTGACAGTTTAACCTATTTTCGATTATGTAATTATCTAATACACTCAAGCATAAAATATTTCGTAAACTAGGCCAGAATTTTTGCAAATGACTGTATATGATAGAGGTGGAGATGCGAGCTTGTCCCTCGAAAAAAGACTAAAGTGATGTATCCTCCTAAAAAAGATTGAAAATTATTATTATTATTATTATTATTCTTGTCCATTTCAGCCGTAGTATTAGTATTAGTATTGGTTATTTTTTTACAGAGATGTGAATTAAAATTGTCAATTACATAGGAGGTAGTTTAGGGTGAGCCCGTGTATACTGAAATGATCCAGGCTCTCATAGGAGCTGGCATTTACCAGTGGAATTTGTCATCTGTCAGATAAAAGTCGCCATTTGACATTCTAGCACGGCAATAAAAATCAACATACACTTTTTTTCTGGAGCAATAAAGGTACTTTTCGCGATAACTTTTCATCCCATTTGCTTTACTTATGAACAAACTTCTTATGAACACCTATATCTTGAATTTATTTAAATAAAGTTTTTTGATGTTTTGTGACGATCAAAACGAACGAGCTGTTATGCAGATCATAATGGATGTCTTGCAATAGTGTAACCATTTTTCCAAGATATAGAATTTACTTCGGTACTATGATTCGATCGATACACTTTGTCAAGAGGAGTCCAAAGCCGAAAACCATTTGTCGATAGCATAAAAATAGCACAGTTATAACTGAAAGACTATATATAATAACCACCCCTCCCCTGAATATCACGATGGTGCTAATTATGGCAAATAAATCCTTGAACAATTTTTTATTATTTCTTTATAAAATGGATCGAAGATTTTTGTTGTAATATGCAAGGCAAAAGGGCTTCTAAAATCATATCATTTTGAAATTTTGATTTTCGTCCTGAAATAGAAATATCAGCGATTGTTTAAATTGTGACGTCATAATGCATGACGTCACTAAAGTACGATTTATGGAATTAACGGACGAAAAGAGATACTCGAGAACATGGAAATGTTTCATATATCGTTTCTCAGTGACAGTACAACCTATTTCCAATGTTATCTGTACACTCAAGCATAAAATATACACTGGTCGCAATTAATTAATATCGCGAAATTTCCCAATAGTCTAAAACTGACCGTGCATAACCAAGCCTTTAGTAAAGTTCAAATATTGATTACTCAGCTAATAGTAACGCTAATAACAAACGGTTTTCGGCATTCAACTCCTCTTAACAACCTCTTTCATCACCGCTACATAAATGAAGTGGATTCCATATTGCTAAAAATGGTTCAATTATTGCAACATCCATAGTGACGTCATAAAACATCCATAATTACGTCACAAAACATCAAAAATATTTACCATCATGAGGTGACCCTATATACGAAGTTTGGTCAAAATAAACACATGGGATGGTAAGCTATGGCGAAATATACTTTTTACCCACGTTTTGATGATACATTTGGGGGGGTGGTTGGCCCCGACGTGCTGTGAAATTTATCATTCCAACAAACAATCATAATTAGTATTCTTGAGAATGTCAACTTTTAACTCCATAAAAAAAATAAACAAGAAAAAGGTTAAAAAAGGTTAAGAAAAAAAAGTTTAATGAGACCCCAGAATAATTATTTTGTGTTTTGTCTATCACATTTAGTGATGCTAACAAGACCATATTTGATTGGTGCAAAGAAGGCAATGTAAAGAGAATGGATATGATGCTGTCCAAAGCAGAAGATATTAACACAAAGGACAGCCAGGTAGCATGTTAACTAGTAATAGATACAATATGAGCGGCCAAACTGTATGGTATTTACAATGGCGAGCCGAAGGCTTGAATATTGTATCTGGCTTATCGAATCCAACGATGTATTATAAGTGGATGTTTTACTAATAATAATTTGGATGATAGGAAACAGTTTGGCCGAGAAAATCCAAGTTAAAGTTGAATGCAAATGAGGACGATTCTGTATCCGATTTACAGATGTCTGCTACGCTTAGTATACCGAACTTTGGTAGAAATTAAAAAACTATTGTTTCTTGAGCGCTTAACCTTATTTTTCTGATTTGTACCCTGGTAAAACGCTCTTGAAAGTTTAAACATGGCATTTGTAGTGAGGCACACCATGCAATGAGTTGGGTCAGAAGAAATTTAACAGTCTTGCAAAATTTAACCGGATCTCAAAATTGTGATGTTTTATAATTTTGATATAAGATTGTCATGGCAACTGGCATATCGGACTGACTACTCAAAATACTACACTGCCAGGCTAGTCTGATTGACTGTCTTGTGTTACTTTTAAATGTTTTAGGGAATAGCATTACTTCACTGGGCTTGCGATCGTGGCCATGAACATGTAGCCGATTACCTCATCAAAAATAAAGCTGATGTCAATATTACAGTAAGTGTTTTAGGTGATTTAATGTTTAGTAACACAGACTAAATGTTGCACATGTAGCTGTATGTGCACAGGTGACAACTGAGAGAATAACCAGAATTTAGGTGCTCCAAGTTAAATGAGTTGAAATTTTCTGACAAAGATTGAGGATCTATTGCATGTTTAGGCATCGTCCATGCTCGAGGATCCAGCGATTTTTGTCGAGCATGGGCATCGTCATTGTGTGCTTGTGATGGAAAAAAAAAAAGCCCAAGCCAATTAATCATGACTACTGGGGTGGACCAGGAATTCTGCAATGATAATAAGGGGACTTGAAGAGACCAGGTTTTGAGCTTGAAGTCACCATTTAGGGCCGCTCAAATGAGTCCCCTAGATCCACTGCAGGGCCCTTTTATTAATTTGTTTTCTTTGTATCATAAATGCTGTTGTAGCTGGAGTATTATAATTCTTCCTTTGTTGTTTCAGGATGGCGAAGGACAAACACCACTTCATTATGGTATGTCACTGCTATCTCCTACTTGTGGTGATGAAGGGATGATGATGGCAATGGTGATTATGGCATTGGTGATGATGATGATAGTAGTAGTAATGATGATAATGATGATGATGCTATGATGATGTCATTCACTTCTAGATGTGTCTCTCCTAGGAGCAGTAGTGGTGTCGAATGGATGGCTGTGATGATGGTTATGTTGATATGATGGTGATAATGATGACAATGGGAATAAAATAGTAGTGATGATGATGGTTATGTTGATATGATGGTGATAATGATGACAATGGGAATAAAATAGTAGTGATGATGATGGTTATGTTGATATGATGGTGATAATGATGACAATGGGAATAAAATAGTAGCGATGATGATGGTTATGTTGATATGATGGTGATAATGATGACAATGGGAATAAAATAGTAGTGATGATGATGGTTATGTTGATATGATGGTGATAATGATGACAATGGGAATAAAATAGTAGCGATGATGATGGTTATGTTGATATGATGACTGATAATGATGACAATGGGAATAAAATAGTAGCGATGATGATGGTTATGTTGATATGATGGTGATAATGATGACAATGGGAATAAAATAGTAGCGATGATGATGGTTATGTTGATATGATGGTGATAATGATGACAATGGGAATAAAATAGTAGCGATGATGATTCTGATGATAGGGGCAGTGATGGTGATGGTGATGTCAGGAGCTCATGATGACGATAGAGATGATGGTGATGACAATGATTACACTGATGGGGTAATGATGATGATGGAACTGAAACCTAGCAACACAAGTGCAAGTATAAGTGCAACTCTGTTTTCACACAACAATAATAATAATTATTTATTGATATCGCGTATTAATCCTATAAGTCCAAATACACAAGCTTCTTATGCTATTTGAATAAAGTATTATCCTTATGCATGCCCTTGGGTCATAGTGAAAACATATTCACCAAAGTTCCATGAACTTTACAGAACAAATTTCTGCCATGTGATTCTAACATCATCGATCTCTTTCTCGTTAGCTGCAACATGTGAATTCCTAACGATAGTACAACGACTTCTAGGTGCAAGAGCCAACCCTTCCATAGCAGACGACGATGGCTGCAAAGCTTACAGTACCACAGACAACCAAACTATTATAGATTTATTGACAGCAAGTTGACCACTCCAAATGTTCTATGCACCTAGTTTCGTAGTTTCCCAGAATTCTTCAGGATCTTGTGCACGCAAGCGAGATCAGGGAACAAAAATATTTTAAAAATGGCCCCTGAATCAAAGCTAAAATACACGTAACAGCAGGAGCCCATAAGTAGGAGCATCCATGTAGCATTAAAATCTGTCACGGCGTTAGAACAAGTTTGGCTATTTTTAGAACACGAAATTGACCAATCGCTGTTGCTGCAAATTAACGAGTTGCAGCAAATAAAACGAGTTGCTACAAATAAAACGAGTTGCTGCAAATAAAACGAGTTGCTACAAATAAAACGAGTTGCTACAAATAAAACGAGTTGCAGCAAATAAAACGAGTTGCTGCAAATAAAACGAGTTGCTGCAAATAAAACCAGAAGTGCACAGTGATTGGTCAACTTCGAGAAATCGTGTTCTAAAAATAGCCATTTCGAAATTACATAATCGCATTGAATCATGGGGCTGTTTTGGGAGACGCACTTCGTAATTGCGCCTCAAAACAGTCTCAGTACCAAAAATGCGCAAGAATCAAGCGATTGGATTAAGAGTAGACGTTTAAAAGCATTTTGCTACAATTTGAAGAGAAACGGTGTCCCTCAAAACAGTCCCACAATCCAATGCGAGCATCAACTTCGAAATGGCTATGTAGCATGGATACTCCTACTTATGGGCTCCTGGTAACAGCCAAGATCTGAGCTGATTCTCACAGGTTCTGTAGTCAGTCAAACTTGCGGGTATCATCTTGTATTGGTAGCGAGCAAAGGTTGACCAAAGCTCACTGCAGCAATGTTTACATAGATGTTTCTTAATATTTTTGTCCCCTGACCTTGCTTGCGTGCACGGAATCCTGAAGAATTCTGGGAAACTACGAAAAGGTGCATACCAATGTTGTATTTCTAGATACAGTTTTGATGATGTCATTAATGGAGTTACCGTAACTGAATTTGACGTCTTAAAATTGCCATATTTATATCAAAAATTACAAAATAGTAATATTTTAAACAGTTTTCAAAAATATTATTTGATTAATTAAAATTGGAAAAGTCGATCTTATCAGTATTTAGTTTATTACTTGGGCTTCCTGTGGAATGCCCAAGTCTAAGATTACAGACGGTTATTCTTTTTGGTCGTGTTTCTACGCCAAATCTGCAAGTGGTCACCATAGCGCATGCGCATGCTAATCTTCTCTCTATCGTTCCAATTTTTGAGTATACAGAAGTTGTGGTCAGCAGCTTGTCAACGAAATTCAAGATGGCAGACGTACGTAACGATATTAAATCAAATCACCACCAGCATTCAAAAAGGATTTTGCCGTGCTCCCTTGCTCGAGCCAGTCGAGTCGTTCATTAATACTGCTTAGTAAATATGCAAATATCCTAGAGAATACTTTTTGGCCTTGCAATTCTGTCTGTAAGTGTATTTCTAACAGATGTCTGTGGCTTAGTAAGAACTCAATCGTAATTTTATTGAGTTTGTGAAATCGTTTCTTGCAAGGTAATCGAAATGTGCTTCGCCATGCAGCTGTCAGCTAGGAGTGTGAGTGTTGAAGCTAATTACGTATGCATGCTCTACTGAGTCACGCAACGAGTGACTTAAATTCTGCAAGTAATACATGTAGGCTAAAACTACTTCTGTATGATGATACAAGCTATTAGGTTTCACATTTAAAATCTATCAAAACAGCTTTATTAAGAAGCCCAAGTTCACGCTAGTAGAGCGTCTTGTTTGATTTAAAAGGCACGCTACATAGCACACCAACAAGACAAACGCTACATAGTACACCAACAAGACAAACGCTACATAGTACACCACAAGACAAACGCTACATAGTACACCAACAAGACAAACGCTACATAGTACACCAACAAGACAAACGCTACATAGTACACCAACAAGACAAACGCTACATAGTACACCAACAAGACAAACGCTACATAGTACACCACAAGACAAACGCACATAGTACACCAACAAGACAAACGCTACATAGTACACCAACAAGACAAACGCTACATAGTACACCAACAAGACAAACGCTACATAGTACACCAACAAGACAAACGCTACATAGTACACCAACAGACAAACGCTACATAGTACACCAACAAGACAAACTACATAGTACACCAACAAGACAAACGCTACATAGTACACCAACAAGACAAACGCTACATAGTACACCAACAAGACAAACGCTACATAGTACACCACAAGACAAACGCTACATAGTACACCAACAAGACAAACGCTACATAGTACACCAACAAGACAAACGCTACATAGTACACCAACAAGACAAACGCTACATAGTACACCAACAAGACAAACGCTACATAGTACACCAACAAGACAAACGCTACATAGTACACCAACAAGACAAACGCTACATAGTACACCAACAAGACAAACGCTACATAGTACACCAACAACAACGACACAACTACATACGCTACATACACCACCCAGACAAAGACAAACGCTACATAGTACACCAACAAGACAAACGCTACATAGTACACCAACAAGACAAACCTACATAGTACACCAACAAACAAACTACATAGTACACCAACAAGACAAACGCTACATAGTACACCAACAAGACAAACGCTACATAGTACACCAACACAACAAACGCTACATAGTACACCAACAAGACAAACGCTACATAGTACACCAACAAGACAAACGCTACATAGTACACCAACACCACAAACGCTACATAGTACACCAACAAGACAAACACTACATAGTACACCAACAAGACAAACGCTACATAGTACACCAACAAGACAAACGCTACATAGTACACCAACAAGACAAATGTTGCGAAAAGCATTGCAACCACCACCACCACTACCCGGCACACACAACCAACAACAACACAACCATCACACCACCACCACCATTACCACCACCTCAACCACTACCACCACTACCCGGCACCACCAACAACAACAACCATCACCACCACCACCACCATTACCACCACCTCAACCACTACCACCACTACCCGGCACCACCAACAACAACAACCATCACCACCACTACCACCACCATTACCACCACCTCAACCACTACCACCACTACCCGGCACCACCAACAACAACAACAACAACCATCACTACCACCACCACCATTACCACCACCTCAACCACCACCACCACTACCCGGCACCACCAACAACAACAACAACAACAACCATCACTACCACCACCACCATTACCACCACCTCAACCACCACCACCACTACCCGGCACCACAACAACAACAACCATCACCACCACTACCACCACCATTACCACCACCTCAACCACTACCACCACTACCCGGCACCACCACCACCAACAACAACCATCGCCACCACTACCACCACCTCAACCACCACTACCCGGCACCACCAACAACAACCATCACCACCATTACCACCACCTCAACCACCACCATTACCACCACCTCAACCAGCATTACCACCACCACCAACACAATCACCATTACAACCCACCACTACCCGGCACCACACCACCAACAACAACAACAACCATCACCACCACCACCACCACCACCACCACCACCCACAACCACCACACCACTACCCGGCACCACCAACAACAACAACCATCACCACCACTACCACCACCACCTCAACCACTACCACCACTACCGGCACCACCACAACAACAACCATCACCACCACTACCACCACCATTACCACCACCTCAACCACACCACACACTACCCGGCACCACCACCAACAACAACAACAACATCATCACCACCACCACCACCACCATTACCACCACCTCAACCACCACCACCACTACCCGGCACCACCAACAACAACAACAACAACCATCACCACCACCACCACCATTACCACCACCTCACCACCACCACCACTACCCGGCCCGGCACCACCAACAACAACAACCATCACCACCACTACCACCACCATTACCACCGGCCTCAACCACTACCACCACTACCCGGCACCACCACCAACAACAACCATCGCCACCACTACCACCACCACCCACCACCACTACCCGGCACCACCACCAACAACAACCATCACCACCATTACCACCACCTCAACCACCACCATTACCACCACCTCAACCAGCATTACCACCACCACCAACACAATCACCATTACAACCAACACCACTACCCGGCACCACAACCAACAACAACAACAACCATCACTACCACCACCACCATTACCACCACCTCAACCACCACCACCACTACCCGGCACCACCAACAACAACAACCATCACCACCACTACCACCACCATTACCACCACCTCAGACTTGTACCACCACTAGGCACCACCTCAACAACAACCATCGCCACCACTACCAGAACCTCAACCACCATACCCTGCACCACCACCATGCAGGTCATCACCACCATTACCACCACCCAACCACCACCATCTCCACCACTATGATTTATGATTACCACCACCCCAACCACCATTACCACCACCACCAACACAATCACCATTACAACCAACACCACCACTTATGCACCACCAACAAGAACCATCACCACCACTACCACCACCATTACCACCACCACCAATAACAACCATCACCACCATACCACCACCACTACCACCACCTCAACCACCACTACCCGGCACCACCACCCAACAACAACCATCACCACTACCACCACCTCAACCACCACTACCCGGCACCACCAACAAGAACCATCACCACCACTACCACCACCATTGGGACCACCACCACCACCTCAACCACCACTACCCGGCACTGCCAGCAAGGCAACAACAAAAAAATCATCACCACCACTATCACAATCACCATTAACCACCACCACCACCACTACCCGGCATTTTAACAAAAACCATCACCACCACTACCACCACCATTACCACCACCACCACCTCAACCACCATTACCACCACCACCAACACAATCACCATTACAACCAACACCACCACTACCCGGCACCACCAACAAGAACCATCACCACCACTACCACCACCATTACCACCACCACCAACACAACAACCATCACCATCACCACTAAAACTTTTATTTTAATTCTATTTTTAACTATAGATACGAGTTCATAAAATGACAGCCTCAAAATATTAGGTGTAATAGAATGATTTCACAAAGCCCGTGAAATAAACTGAAGATGTATACTACTTAGGGTGCGTTCGATTGACCTTATTCCGGAATAGGAATAATTCCAGATTCTGGGGCAGACGGATGACGTCATTATTCCGGAATATTCCAAGCATTCTGTTATGATGATCAGAATGTTTGGAATATATTCCGCTTATTCAGGAATCGGAACAGGCTCAATTGAACGGACATTCCGTATTATTCCAAGTATTCCTATTCCGGAATATGATCAATCGAACGCACCCTTAGTGAGTAACACAAGAAAACAATGTATTAAATTATTGTTTTTTAAATGAATGAATGAACTTTATTTAGACACGGAATCAAAATCAATGAGAACGGCTCATGATTAGCACGAAGTCTGAACACTAGGCCTTAGTGTTTGCTACTACGTACTAAAGTTGTACTATTTATTCACGGGCAATGTAAAGTCACTCTAACGTTTCAGTCAGTCATGAAGATCTGAATTGAAGATCTCAGCCATATTTTTAGTTCGTTTATATAATAGTGCTATCTAAATACCGCTCTTTGAGTTGTTTTCGTATGAGTGGGAAAGTTACCACACCGTCACCGCACCGTACCATGCCGTATTGAAAGAGTTTGATTGAATGAGATCCATCTGCACGCTTTTTGCTTGGTTCAGAAAGAAAGCCATTTGAGTGTCACGGTACCGTAGGTTTCCCACTCGTACGAACATGGACAGAGTTTTTGTCACTGAGTTGAGTTGAGTATTACAAGTACAATTTTATCTATTAGCTTATTATATTTGTGTCCTTTTATTATATTCAGATATTAATAATAATAATAAGCACCAAAATGCATCCATATTATCCGAGGAATTTTCTCAAAGGATTTCAGTTTTCAACAAGGAATTTTGATGTTTCCTGATAGATACTTTAGCCAATTTTCGAAGCGCTAAAAACTCACAGCAAATGGTCGATAGAATCCAAAACAAAACAAAAACAAACATTTACAAGAAAATCTGAAGCTAATATTGAGTAGTGACAATAAGTGAGTATTTTACCTTTGCGTGTCAAAGCACAGGCAGCCCAAGCAGTATACTTGTGGGTGATTTTAGAGTATTTTTTAAAATGTTTCGAAATGTAAAAATATTGCTCAATAAACTGACATTCACCTTTATTTACATTTATTTTGTGTTTATTTGACGTTCCGGAGTCTTTTAGTGGTATTTTTAGCCCTCTGATCCCTAGTGGGATCAGAGGGCTAAAAATACCACTGAAAGACTCGGGAACGTGAAATAAACACAAAATAAATGTAAATAAAGGTGAATGTCAGTTTATTGAGCAATATTTTTACATATCGAAACATTTAAAAAAATACTCTAAAATCACCCACAAGTATACTGCTTGGGCTGCCTGTGGTCAAAGGAGGTCAAAGTCTCCGTCATCTATTCTATTCCATTCCATTCCATTTCCATTCTGTTCTATTCTGTTCTATTCCATTCTATTCCAGTCTATTCTATTCTGTTCTATTCAGTATAGAGTACCGAAGTGTGACGTCACGAAAACAATAATTTTCGCTTTATCAACTTTCGGCCCCGATAATACAGTGACTTGTGTGGGGAAATTATATATTCAACTGGCCTTATCTCAGCCGCTATTTAACCGTTTGCTCTCAAATTTGGCATTTAAGCTTCTTTATTGATGTTCTTTCGAAATCGGGGATCGAAAGTTAATAAAGCGAACATTTTATTTTTATTTATTTTCGCGATTTCGATAAGAGAAAATGTAAAAAGAGCATTAAATTTCGCGAAAGCGGTGTCAACATTTATTTTTTCTAAAAAAGCAAACTTATTTCTATACAAACAGGAACAAGATGACAGTCAACTAGACCATAGTTATAACTAGACGTTATAAACTTGTAGCTAAAACAGACTAAAAAGTTTACGCTATACGGTTGCTCAATTGCAAATGGTAGTATTATGTTGTTGAATAAGTCGTTTTAAAAAACAATTTCGTATTAAATAGCATTTATTGTTCATGTTGATTAAAGTGCATATGACATGAACATTTTTATTTGCCTCAATTATGCAGATTATTGGTAGTATCAAAGAAAACATAATCAATTTTCTGTGAAATGATTGCTTTGAAAGATATTTTCGAAAAATATATCAGCTGTTATAACGTCGCCTTTGTTTGAAGAGCCTCAAAAATAACCAAAATAGTCATACTTTTGTCCGACCATAAGACAAAAACATAAACAGGTAAAGCTTCTAACTTTTTTGGTGTTTAAAGTATTATATCTGTACTTTTAATCTACTTCAAATTGTTTGTTGTTCTTTTCGTTTTCTAGTACAAAAAGCGATCGATATTTGCCATGATTTCAATGAAACCAGGGTGCGATCAAACAACGTGACGTCACACTTCACGGCATGTTTTTCACAAATATCTCTAAAAGCAATAATTTAATCAAAACTTATTTGTGATATTATTATTTCCATCACTAATCTATGTTATAAAATGAAATAACAAAAATTGTGTCATCTGCACTTTAAATGGTTTCGATATATTTTTTTTTCTCTGGGTATTATATTTCGCGTGTTTAAAGTCCGCGAGCCTTTTTATTCGCGAGGCTTTAATTTCGCGTTTAAAAAAAAAATCGTTCAGAATATTGGAACATGTAGATGAGGCCGAGTTCTTTTCTTGCCTGCATCTACTTCTTGTGTCCTCTTGTGAAAAAAGCTCTCGTCTACTTGTCGAAATGGCTCTCCAAATTCCATCATTATAAAAAGGTGCTCATATTCATCAGTTTCATCGACCATCTTTCTTGGCGCCATGGATGTCTTGCTAGTATCCTTCAATTCCATGCTCACGGTCATCGAGTCGTCCTTTCTTGGCGTCTTGCTACTTTCAGCCTTGCAGTCCGTGTTTACGACCGTCGCGATCGTGTCTGTGTTGCTCTGGCTTTTTTGGAAATTACGTTTGAATCTTTGAAACATCCCCTCGAATCTGCTTGGCTTTCCATTTTCGGCCTTCTTCTGGTTCGATTTGCTTGAAAAAGACATGTTTTTTACTACTTTCGAGTTCAGTTAAGTGGTCGAAGGAGAAATGATCAAAAAACAGAAAGCAGATTATCGCGTTTTGAACCTTAGTAACCAAACAACAACTGAACATAAGTAACCAAGTAACGGAGACGTCACTCCGTAAATAATAAACTTAAACCGCACTGGGTGTGGGTGTGGTTGCCATAGGAACGACCACAAAACTCGTTAGGAAACTTCAGTTGATTAAGCTAATTAAAATCCATGGTAACGATGACGTCACTCCGTAAATAATAAACTTAAACCGCACTGGGTGTGGGTGTGGTTGCCATAGGAACGACCACAAAACTCGTTAGGAAACTTCAGTTGATTAAGCTAATTAAAATCCATGGTAACGATGACGTCACTCCGTAAATAATAAACTTAATTACACTGGGTGTGGGTGTGGTTGCCATAGGAACGACCACAAAACTCGTTAGGAAACTTCAGTTGATTAAGCTAATTAAAATCCATGGTAACGATGACGTCAGTAGACGTCACTAGGCACTAGTTGGCGCGTGTCGTGGCGTGGAATGCACGTGTTTCCTTCCCAATATCCTTTTTCTCCTTCCCTCCTGCCGTCTTTCTTGCTGCCTTTCTTTATTTTAGATTTTAAGAGTGTGTGTGTGTGTGTGTGTCGCCAATTAGTATGTATTGTACTAGAACGACCAGACACATGAATATATACCACACAAGTGAATAGTGCTCTTCGTGCGCTGTGATTGGTTAATCAAACTAGGGGATCGATATCCTTGGCTATTCACCTCCGAGCAAAACAAGATGGCGTCGCGTTTAATTCGTGAGCGTCTTTATTTGTTATATAGTTGGAGTGTCTTTGGGTCTACTGCGCGTTCCTTTTCCTTTGACCGAAAAGACTGAGTTTTCACATCGTTTTCGACCGTCCACACTGGGGGATGAAAACGATGATTCGTCACCAGGCTCTGCTCGAGCGCCATCGAGAAACTGGGGTCGAGTTGTGACGTCAGCGTTTCTGAAAAGCTCCGTTTTTGCCGTCCACACTAAAACGATAGACTGCGTTTTCTAAAGTCTCCGCTTTGGAAAGCGCTTTCGAATTTTAAACCTCCGTTTAAATCATAGATGAACATCTCCGTTTTCGATCGTTTGTGTGGACGCTCGGTAAAAACGCATAGAAAAGTATGCGTTTTCAAACGAAAAAGTACGGAGTAGTGTGGACGGGGCCTGAATTGCAGGTATAGGTTTGCGAGTTTGAAAATGGCGGCTTTGCGATCGAAAAAGTGTTCTTCGTTTAGAATATGTGGAGGTAAAGGTCAAGGCCTGTTCCCATCGGTGATCAGTTCCGCGGATCGTGGGTACGATTCCCATATGGGTCAGGGTTTTTTTCCTTTTTCTCCTTTCCTATCTAGGGCTAACGCTCAGAAGGACTTTGATGGGTAATTTAGAGCACTTATTTTCCTCAATTTCTATCTATTCTATTCATGTCTGCCGGACTGACCGGACTTAATTTTAATGATAAATTGATAGACTTTTCATTGCGGAAACGCTGCGTTTTTTGACAAAATTCGCTGGGTCCTCGAGCATGGCTATTTTTACCGAACATCAACAAGCAACACTCCATGTGAGTTTCAAAGCTGTTACTTTTAGTTTACTCTCAAAAATGCAGTTTATATCTTTTCACATACATTTCTTTATAACGGCCACAAAAACAGAGCTTGGGCTTCCTGTGTGTAAAGTTCCCACAGAGCAACAGGAGCATTAGACTCTTCCACAGTCCCCGCTCGGCCGTTGCACTCTCTCGTGGAAGAGTCTACAGGAGCATCCTACTCATGTCATACTACAGTTACCACTGCTACTACAACGAAAGACATCAAAAAACATCGTTGACAAAACGTTCGTTTATCACATACATAAACTTTATTAACGTGTCAGACTTCTAGCATACCACAAGTGGTACATCCAACGTATGTTGGCAATATCGTAACTATGTGCAATGAAACTAAACTAGTTTAATCGCTAGTCTCTGTCAATATCCTGATTGGATTATCGTCCTGAATAATCTAAAAATATATACTTTTCTTTGCTATTTCCAATTACTACTTGTTATTGTCCCCCAATTCTAGTCAAAAAGCGCAAAAGAACCCGCTCTATTCTTCGCAAACTAGTGTTTTCCCATAGTATTTACGTCACACGATGGAAACGAAATGCATTGTGGGATTAGTTAGGGCAAAACTGGTGGATAACTTCGTGAGACTTCGTTGAAACTTCGTGAGATGTACCGGCGTTGAAGGTTGGTGTACCAGGTAGTCTACTCCTTGATCCAGTCAAGAATCTCTGGAACGTAATACGTAATGATGACGTCAGCACCTGAAACAATGTCACAAAACATTACGTCATTAGCCTGGGTTGCTTCCAAAACTCACCCACTACCACTCCCAAGGGGAAACACAGGGATCCCGCTTCACACGTATAATCCAGTATCCAGAGAAAAAGATGGCGGCTGTAAATTTTACCCAGTAATCCTTTGCGAACCTAAATCAGTACTACTCACATCTACAAACTTTCTGACACATTCACATAAATAAAGCAAGTAACAGCTTTACACTTAACCTAAATCAGTACTACTCACATCTACAAACTTTCTGACACGTTCACATAAACTAAAGCAGGTAACAGCTTCACACTTGCAATTTTTGACGTTGTCAAAACTCTCTGTTCTAAAGTTTCTACGAGGTATAGTGAGTTACGCGCGCAAAGGATTGTGGTACCATGTACGGCCGGTCCGCCATCTTTTTCTGTTCACGGTTATCATTACAAAATACTGACCGGCTCGTCTCATCGATGTCAGACTTTCTAGTACGATGTCTTTGAGGTCAAACGCACCGGCTTTGCTAGCGTGATAGAGCATGGCGTATTCCCCAGAAACCTGCAGGAACATGTTACAAGAACTCAACAACTATTTGACAAACGGGAGACACACACAGTAAACTCAACGATCCTTAAAGTTGTCACAAAATATTTGAAAACTTTTATTAAAATTAAAACAGTTCGTTATCTTGTAAAAAAATATTCTGTTTTCTAAGATTTTCTATCTACTAACGGGGCACTTTCCATTTGGCAGAACTGACTGGACTTTCCGACCAGTTCTTAAATGGAACACGTCAGTTCTGGGAACTGGTTCAGATAGTTCTCAGAACTGACACATTCCATTTAAGAACCGGTTGATCAGACCAGTCAGTTCTGCCAAATGGAAAGCGCCCTAGTTTCTTTTACCCAGAACAGTTCTGGACCTCATCAAGAGTAGTCTACCTCGCAATCGTTTTTAGTAGTTCCGTCACGTGACGGAAATAAAGACGGCTGCGAGGGAGACTACATCAAGAGTGAATAGCGCTACTGCTCTTCAGGCTAATATCTCTGAACAACAAGGACTCGATGCAGGATAGTTCAGTGCTACGTATACATACCTGATATATCGCTAGTGGAAGTTCAGGAAACTGAAACGAGATGATTTTACACTTAATTCAAGCAGTGCTGAGTTGTACAGCGTTGTTGTACGCATTACCAGGCAAGACTGAGCACAACTTGCAAAGCGCCCTTTCTCGGTTACCACCCAAGTCGAAGAATACAAAACAGAAGTTTGTTCAGTACATGTCCCATTGGAAGTTGTGTTGGGTAATATACGCGCAACAACGCCGTAAATCTAATTAATCTTCTAAAGTATCTATATATGCATGTGGCAACAATCCTAAAACGCGTAACATGCCACACGGAATGTGTATTAAAAAAAAGGTAAAAAAGGTAAAGCTAGTGTTTTACTTCGAAACGCGGGGAGTGGTTGCTCAATCTCCCGAGCCAGGGGCTCATCTATAAAGCGCTCGAAGGTGCGCCGTTTACCCCCTCCCTCCATCAGTGCTCCGTTCTACGAGTTTAAAGCTGCACTGAGCTACACGGATTGGAGGGAAGTCGAAACAAGGATGCGAGGTCATGAAGAATCGAACCGCGCACTAACCAACTAAGCCATCCTTGCTCCTATAAACTGTATTCTAAATTAGTAAGGTCACTTTGCTCTTCAAAGAGTCAAGATTTGGGCTCGTGACCATTTCTTGTGTGCGAGAGAGAGAAAGAGTTCAGGGATTGTATGGAGGAAAGTGAGTTCAGTATTGAACTGGATCCAGGGTTAGAATGCATGAATGGCTTTTATTCCTGGAACCCAGACCTGGATGACACCACAACCACCTACCCTGTCTTTGGTTTGTCTGACGATGTCCAGGTAGGCCATTCCTGGTTTGACCATCACCATATCAGCACCTTCCTGGACATCACGCTCCTAATAGTAACAATAACGAACAGTTGGTACAAAAAAGGAATCTTGAAGAATAGCACCATACAATATATAGGCATTGCGCACGAACGCTTTTTGCGCGCGAAAAGAACCATGGTAAACTGAATCTGCTGTACAGTTCTCAATCCTTTACCCCCGTTATACGGCGTCCGGAGAAAATGCAGCTAAAATATCAAGAGTATTGTGTACTTCGCCGTTTTCTTCAACAGTGACAAGCAAGAACTAGATTCGATATCAATATGAGATCTAAAATGATACATTTGAGGATAAAAACAAGAAATATACTGAACTGATATAAATGCTTATCTAAAAAAATTGAAAATAATTAAAATTAAAAAAAGCTTCATCTACTTCATCGCGATTGCTGCGTTTGGATGGTTTGTTTTTCTACCTAAGGGAAATATTCTTCAACATAGAGTGATTCCAATAAACCTGGGCACTACTAATTAGCTGTCAGTGTTTATAGATGAAAAGAAACAAGACAACAAAAGAGTGAGTGTCTAATAGTTTGTAATGGTGTAGTTAGTAATGCCCAGGTTTATTGGAATCACTCTAGTTTCTTTCTTGTGAACTAAGTGTTATAAAAGTGCAGTGGATTCCGGCAGGCCCCGTCCACACTACTCCCGTTTTCGTTTGAAAACTGCGCATACTTTTTAGCGAGCGTCCTTTGTGATCCTTTGTGCGTACAAAAAGTGTTCATGTACATTGGATGAACAGAAAGAAAAAACTGGATAAAAGAAAAGAGATGGAAGGCCATCTAAGAGTAGAATAGAAGTGAGATATATAGGCTTGGACCAGTGTCAGAGCATGCTCGAGAATCCATCGGTGCTCTTCGGCGTGGGCTCGGAAATCGTCCGAGCCCACGCTGAAGAGCACCGCTGGATTCTCGAGCATGGTGTCAGAGTAGCCTTTTTTTTTTTTCTTTTTTTTTTTTTCCAGACGGTCCTTACGAGAGCGGAGGACCAAAGACCGTCTGAAAATCAGGCTAATGTCAGTGGGGATTTCATGTAGCGACTGTAGAGGCGTTATAATGGACACAGCAAAACTGGCCACCAGTTTTAAATTATATATAGTCGAACCTCTACACAACGGCCACCTTGGGGCAAAAGTACGTGACCGTTGTGGGGAGGTTCAAGACCAAAATATACATGAGCTGTCTGGTGGCCGGGACACACCAGAGATGTGGCCGTTGTGGAGAGGTTCAAGACCAAGATATGCATGAGCTGTCTGGTGGCCGGGACACACCAGAGATGTGGCCGTTGTGGAGAGGTTCAAGACCAAGATATGCATGAGCTGTCTGGTGGCCGGGACACACCAGAGATGTGGCCGTTGTGGAGAGGTTCAAGACCAAGATATGCATGAGCTGTCTGGTGGCCGGGACACACCAGAGATGTGGCCGTTGTGGAGAGGTTCAAGACCAAGATATGCATGAGCTGTCTGGTGGCCGGGACACACCAGAGATGTGGCCGTTGTGGAGAGGTGGGCATTAGCAGAGATTTAAAACATTCACAGCCTGTATACATCAATACAAGAGATAAAAGCAAAGTTCTGATACAACATAAACCAAAACAATTCCAGATATCCTTGCAATTTTTCAGAGCATTGTTGAGGGAGGGGGCGGGATCCCTAGGACACAGATCGGGAGTAAGAACTCGTCCACCAGCAAACTTTTGTAAGTTATATCTAGATATTACTTCAACCGTGAATCGAACTGTTGTACAATGAATCCTTGGGATCTCGTTGAAAATTAAATAATAACATTAGAATAACTGGTACATTGTAGAATTGAATTCAATACATCTCCAATATCTTTAAAATATGCAATCTGTTTATTAATTTATATAATAATCCAAATGGCGCATAACACTACTGGAAAATACCTGGGAAAAATCAGGCTTAGAACGGGAATCGAACCCACGACCTTTGCGATACCGGTGCAATGCTCGGGAATGCTCTACCACTGAGCTATCTAAGCCACTGAGGGAAGGTCGTGTTTATTAATTGTTGCTATATACGTAATAGGCGAATAAAATAAAAATAAAAAAAATAATAATGTATTACTTTGTTTGTAGTTAGTACTTTAAGTACAAACAGTACAACCGTGAAACAATAGAAAACTAGCCTGCGTAGCCAGGCTCTAGGGGAAGGGAATGGGAGGGGGAAAGGAAGGCGAAAGGAAAGAAATTGCACTATTTGGTGATATTTTTAAAAAGTTCGTACTGAGTATAAAAAAGGGCAGAAAAATGGTTTAAATAAACCGAAAACGTTCGTGAAACATCTCTACCAAATCTCTGCCTATTTTTATGCTCTAACACAACATGGAGCATATACAGTCAATTGCAAAAATTCTGGTTGCTACGAAGTATCAGTATATCAATATATCAGGTGCATTATGGGTAATTAAATAATCGAAAATTCCCCTTAAAGCGGGTTAACGCCACCAAAGTTGGTAGAAATATTTAGTATAATGTTTATTTTAGTCTTACGTTTGTTGTTTGTAAATTTTGCTTCATTTAATAGTATTAGTGATGCACCCGATATATTGATATATTGATATACCATGGCGGCCAGAATTTTTGCAAATGACTGTATAATAGACAATATACGTCTAAAGTTCGCACTGTGTCACGGTTTTAGTGTTTGCACTCTAGATTCTCAATTTAGCAATGTACTCATTCAGTGAGTCCAGCATAAACATAGCTTCATTATTACCAGCATTAAGTGAATGACATATACTCGTAGCTCTGTCCCTATACTCCAGTCCTTCAGTCAACATCTTCTCCCTTTGGGTGCCTTCCTCCCCCTTGCCTATCTTCAGGGCTGCCAGACTTTTGCAGATGAAACGAAATGCGTCCGTGTAAGTGTTTTCCTCCTCGATTTTCAAATCAGGCTGTTCGAGTCGCTCGATGTGCTTTAGTCCCTCTTCGATCTCTTCGTGAGTGGATTCGATAAAGCCATTTTTGGTAAATCCGAGGCAAAGCCTAGCCATGTCGTGGTAGATGAACCTGAGATAAAATACACATCGAGGAATGTCGTTGATATGTCGCTGACACATGTCAATGATCTGCGAGTATAACGGAGCTGCCTTTCGCCTTCTTTCCTCGACGGTGCCATCTTCGTACAAGATGCAGTCAGTCAGTCTTTTAGTACACACTATCTCTTCCTCCGGGCAGTCACAGCTCGAGATGAGAGCTTTGGCTTCAGTACCGTAATACTCTGCTTTAGAGAATTCGTGTACATGGATGTAATGCAAGGATTTTCGGGCGAATGTCCGTGCAAGGATTCGTCCACAGTTGGCTCCTGCCTTCGAGGCATTTCGAGTAACTTCATCCAACAGTGCAATTGCTTTTTCGCTCTCGCCTTGGACATTATAGCCATAAGCGAGCTCTATTTTGACAAAGAGTTTAACTGACCAATCAGAAGACTGCTGTAGATAGCTTTGGGCCATGTGGTTCAATCCTTCCCAATCCATGGAATAGATACATTGTGTGAAACCCTTCATCATTGTCGTGTAATTTGTAGGATATTCACTGGTAGCTTTTTGTAGTACTCTAGGGGAAACAGTTGTCAAATCCTCGAGGAAATTCCACGGCAAAGTATTCTTGAATGTCTCAGCTAACGAAGCGTCAGTTTTGTGAAGAACGGCAAGAAATGTCGCCGTGGTTTGAAGACCTTTATGTAACACGCAGTCGATAATGATGGCCTTCTTGACTTTTGAGTTGCGTTCACTGTCAACTCTAGCGGCTTCTTCTTCGTTCAGTATTCCGTTCTCCTTTAGCTTTCTTGTACTGAGGCTGTACTTCTGGGAAAATTCATTAAAGTAGGACGCTTTCCACAAAATGTAGTTCTCATAATTGCGTAGTCTTCGCTTTTCTTGCCGAAGCAGTTGCCTCAACCTTTCAACGTCTCTAGAATTAAAGTCCGCTTTCTTCTTGGCATTGTCTAAATCGTTCGTGCTGAAACCCAGCGTTCTGTAGCATCTGCTGGCCTGGTCGAGAAATACGTCTAGCTCTCTAGTCGGTACTTCGAGGTTTGGTCGATGAAAGAGTTCATTCCGAAGCCTTCGTAGCTTATCGACGGCTCGGTAGAGTCTACAATCGCATCTCCGTAAATACGCTCCAATAGAGTTTGAAAATAGTATACAATAAAATAAATTTGTACAGTCAAAATGTCTCGAATCTCCTCGAGTGATAATTCTTAATTTGTCTTTATTCCTAGCCCTGTTTTGCTGAGATTCCCTTTGCCAGAACTCTTGTCCGCTCGCAATGTCGTCTGTCCACGTAAAACCAGTCACAGCTTGCCATGTGTCTTTGAAAATCGTTCTTAAACTACACGGGAAAAGCTTCACAACTACATAGGTCACACGGAGATGGTTCAACTCCCTCTTGGAAAACCGTGACGAAGCCATTAAACAACAGTTAAAGTTCGTTTTGCTTCGCTGTCATCTTCAAATACACTTCAAGCCATAGAACACCTGCGACTGTGTTTGGAGTAATTCGCCATGTTGTTTCTTTTTAGGGGAATCCCCGACCAGTTTCGGCTCGCTTTGCAAAACAACATTTTCTATGCATATAAATGAATTAGTGTAGGCCAATAATTGCAATTTTAAAGTATTTCGTCACTCGAAAATTGTCCGTTCAGTTCAAATGTACTTTAATGTAGCTTAAATACAAAAAAATAATAATCTAAGAATGACTATTTTCCATTTATCGCGTTTCAAAAACATCACGAGTTTCTGAGTCAAAGGACAGAGTTCAAAACGAAAGTGAGTGACTGGATTACGTGTTAGTTGATGACATCATGTGCATATCACGAGGCGAAAGCACATGTTCACACCACAAATGATATTCAGATAACAAAACAGCGACATAAAAGGACAAAGCGCTGACGGCAACTGCAAAGATACGGCATGCACGCAAAGGCGTGAAAAATATAAACTAAATTTCTTACTGAGTAAATTGATATACCGGATGTGCTACACTGCAATTTTGTTTGTTTGATTTTGCTTCTTTCTTTCACTCCTTTTTTGTTTTGAGAACAGGAAAGAGAGGAGAGAGGACAGAAGAGAGAGGAGAGAGGAGAGAGGAGAGAGAAGAGAGGATTAAAAGAAGAAGAAGGGAATAGAGTCCTTACCACAGCTCTCATTGCAAGACCACGTGCTCCTGGTGGAAGCTGGTAACATCGACGATCACCGAAAGCTGGTGCACTCTTCGCTGCATCCCTTAAATAACATGACCAAATCAGAATTCGTCATCATTATCACATCGCCAGTTCATCACCACTACATGTATCATTATTACCATCATTTGAAACTTCTTCCATTATCATCATTATTAACATCATCATCACCATCATCATATCGCCAGTTCCACCACTACATTTATTATTATTACCACCATGCACTTTCTTCTCTATCATCTTCATTATTAACATCATCATCATCATCACCATCATCATCACCATCATCCTTACCATTGTCATCATCATCATCACTATCATTATAGTGTATGGAAACCTCTGGATCACTAACCTAAAGGGTCCATAAAATTTGGAAGCAAATTTTGCACTGTAGCTTAACACAGACACCTTATAAAGAAAGAGAGAGAGTCAAGAAAGCAGACAAACACTTCAAAAACATTTGGTGATGGTATTCTATATTATATGATCATTATCAATCCTTTCGATATCAGAGGCTGCTAGCTACTGACTGGACTACCGTACCTCCCTGCTGTTTTATTTGTGTTTAAATAAAGGTGTCTATCTATCTAATCATCATCATTATCATCATATTAACATTTCTCAATGTACATGCTCACTGACATCAATTATCATCAACAACTGTCATCAATATCACCCAAACTGATCATCATTATCATAATTTAGATGTTATAATAAAATACATGGCATCACAGACAACCAGTATGAAACATCTCCACCTAGTTACCAGTCTCTTCTCTCATCCATGACAGGGAGGAGAGGGGCCTGGGTATGAGTTTCGATGTTACTGATAGACATGATATGTACAGGTACATATACCTGGCTTCCAAAGCCGTGTTGTTTTAAGATACTTTTGATGGATGCAACTCTGTTGTCCATCATGTCTGACGGAGCAACCACATGACACCCTGTAGAACAACACAGTAGTCATTAGAGAGGACAGTAATGAAGCAAATTTGCAAATTTCGACTGACCTGCTTTGGCATAAGCTAATGCGACTTCTGCAAGTCGTTGTATACTTGGTGCGTTTTCAATTGAGCCATCAGCACGTAAAATACCTGATATTATTAAAATGGTGAAGGTTAAAGGAATTGCAGTCTCTCTCTAAGCCAGTCTTGGATATCTGTGTAGTTTAGAACTTACCACAGTGTCCATGATCAGTGAATGGACAAAGACAAACATCACATATTATAAGCAGGTCTACAAACATAGCTGAACTTACCACAGTGTCCATGATCAGTGAATGGACAAAGACAAACATCACATATTATAAGCAGGTCTGTAAACAGAGCTGAACTTACCACAGTGTCCATGATCAGTGAATGGACAAAGACAAACATCACATATTATAAGCAGGTCCGCAAACAGAGCTCTCAGCTTTTTGATACCAACAATTGTTGGACATTCTTCAGAGTCAGCATTTGTACCTCTAGAGTCCTGGAACATCATCAAAACTATACATCAACATGTGTACTTACATGTATACAGATATGTTTGGTAATAGGACATTTAGGGAGGGGTGGGTGAGGGATATATAGGACATATAGGGAGGGGTGGGTGAGGGACAGATAGGACATATAGGGAGGGGTGGGTGAGGGACAGATAGGACATATAGAGAGGGGTGGGTGAGGGACAGATAGGACATATAGGGAGGGGTGGGTGAGGGACATATAGGACATATAGGGAGGGGTGGGTGAGGGACAGATAGGACATATAGAGAGGGGGTGGGTGAGGGACAAATAGGACATATAGGGAGGGGTGGGTGAGGGACATATAGGACATATATAGGACAAATACATAGGGAGGGGTAGGTGAGGGATATATAGGACATATAGGGAGGGGTGGGAGAGGGATATTCTTTGAAAGTCGGCCAGCAACAAGCATAACAATAGGCTGCTCAAAAACACAGCTGCTTCAGTTATTTCAAAAGCTAAAGCAAGTTATATAATAATAATTATTATTATTATTGTTATATATGCCTTGTTACCTTGAGGCAATTAAATTAACTGATCAGTCTACTATTGATCTAGAGCCTGTTACTCTAAAACTAGTGACAAGCAAGAAAACTCCTTCACACAAACGTTTAGCTTCATAGAAATAAAATAATTCAAGACATTAAACATGAAGAAATGTATGGAGCGAAGCCGTGATGATTGCTTGGGTTGAGTAAGTGACGTCACTGACACTTCTAAAGATTCATAAAAATGCATTACTTCCCTTTGGAATTTATGAGAAAAAAATTAACCAGTGATTGTATGGGTCTTTGACATTATTTCAGTGAAGTTTCAGCTAAATCAAACTTTGAATGATTTACGTACTAGTCCCCCTTTAATAATATTGCTGTAGATTACATAGTATGATGCATGTCATTGCTATAAGTTTTCCACAGCCTTTTTACAACTTATACCTTCTTAAGTCTTGAAATTACACCAAACAACAAGACGCTCGTTAGTCCTTTCTTTATCAGTGGTTCAACCACTTGTTGCAAGTTATTAACTCCAATTCTGCAAGAAAAAAAACTCTTTTATCATAGAACCCTTGCTAAAGAGGTGGCAAATGGTCACAAGTAATTGACCAGGAACTCGTTGGCCAGACAAGTCCCATATGTCACTTTAAAAACACAAGTCTCTGGCTCAAATTTCAAAACAGCCATCTAACTTGCAGTCCAACAAAGCCCTGATTTTATTCGCCTCGGAAGGTTACTGGTTTGGCCCTTGGAATTAACTATCAATCAATAATATTATCAATGCAATACCTGAATTGTCCGGGTAGACTACTTATTTCTTCAAGATCGTCTGCATTGTCACTATAGTGTGCAAAAATGGTTATTAGTTACAGTATATTAGTCAAATTGGTTGTACACGCAAGTCAAGTTGGTTGACTGACAGTGCATGGGCTCTGTTCATACTGTCAGTAAAATAATAATGTCCACAAAATAATCGATTGTCTATTTCCCATGCATACACTATATGGGGCCTATATCCCAGACACCTATATAAGCTCAAATATCTAATCCCTACCCTATCCCATATATGGGGGGTGTGGGGTATTCTAATCGTACCCTATCCCACGGGGGGAGGGAGTTTTCGGGTAGTAGTGTGCCGTGGACACCTCAAAATCTTGACCCTATTCCAGACCTAAAAATGTGATTTTCCATACGATCCCTTTCCCAGACCTAACCTAAAAACGTATTTAAACAGAACGTTTCAGTAAGCGTTGCTTCTTTTCTTTTTATTTGGTGAACTGCAAGTTGTAACAGACTATATATGATAATTAAAGCTGGTGTAGTTGGGTGCGTTACGTTATAAATTGTGAAAACAATACCCTATGCCAGACCAAAAAGGCACCCTATCCCAGACTAAAAGTGCAAAAATGATACCCTATCCCAGACATAAAGGGGTATCGAATGGTCAAGGCAAGACTTTGCAAGACTCCGAGACAGGCATTTTTTTTGCGATCCCGAGATGCTTTTTCACTGATTTCCTTTGTTTTCAAAATTCGAGACTCTGAGATAGCTTTTTGCGAAAAAACGAGACTTCGAGACCCGCAAAATTTGACAGAGATTTTGCGAGGCTCTGACTTTTTGCGGGGACGATTCGACACCCCTCAGACATAAGGAGCTCAAAAACCATACCCTATCCCACGGCACATACCCGTACAGCATACATACATGTATATATAATACATTATTATATAGGGGAGTCCAGGGGATTATTATCCCTAAATGAATGGTAAATAAAGGTTAGTTGGATTGAATATATTCAACATTGCACCCAACACCCCGCCCCCGGCCCCTCCCTCCTACGTGAACCGATACCAAATCCCTTGGGAATGATAAAAAGATAAGCTTATAAAGATCGTGAAGTGTTGTCATTCTAAAATTTTCCAGTTATGTATACAATACCATCCCTGTGGAGTCAATTTGAAGCTCGCTGGTTGCAGTGCAACTCGTAACATCGATATTTACTTGTTGCATACCGTTGCAGCAGCTGCTGACAGAACAATGGGCTATTCCATTTTATATCTGCACCCCCCCCCCCTATCGAGGATAGCAATTTTGGGAACCTGTGGTAGACCCCTGAAGAAATCCAGATCCTCAAGTTCATCCCTGAAGAATTCCTGTGTGGGGCCATTACCTCCCTGAAGAATTCCACAAAATACTAAAGAATTCCATGGTACCCCTGAAGAATTCCACAAAATACTAAAGAATTCCATGGTACCCCTGAAGATTTCCAGCACACAAAACACCCCGACCCCTGAAGATTTCCATCACAAAACACCCCAGACCCCTGAAGATTTCCACCGTCCTCGATAGGGGGGGTGCAGAAATTAAATGGAATAGCCCAATGCCGCAACGGCGCAATCACCCATTCACGAACAAACTCCAATATTCGACTTACGATATAAATAGCGGGTAAATAAGGTTGTTTGGCGTGATGGTTGTGTTGGTGCAATGCCATTGCCGCGTAACGTGATGCTGGAAGCCACTTTGCAATGCAATTTTAGTTTTACCAACAGCGTCCGCCATCTTGGAATGCCAGACGCAATGCAGTCACTATGGCTAGCGGTTCATTTCTGAAGCAAGACTAAAACGTCATGTCAGAACTATTTTGTGTCTCGTGCAAAGAACGTATTCGTTGAAGTCATTAGATTTATCCTACACGAAGTACCTAACTTAGAGGTTATTCTGAACTGTGGCTTGAGCTTTGGTGAGTATGTTTCTTCTTTACTTTCTCGTAAATCATAGGAATTTACTGTTGGAAATCGTAACTAGATTTGTCTTTCTTTTCTTTGGTAATTTTGGTAAAGTGTGTGGTGATCAAACATTCTAGAACCAGTCTAACTTGTTTTAAAATATAAAAATTCTGCTTATAACAAGAAAATAGAAACTTAAATTTAACATACAGTACATGTTGTAATCAGTCCATAAGAATTTGCAGCTGAAATGTACTTTCATTTTCAGATCAAACGTTCCAGAATTTAATTTCATAAGATGGTTGATATGTTTTCTGTTTGCTTTCAGGGTCATCAGTTCTATTTACGAGACAAGATGATAGAAGTGACATGTAATGATCGACTGGGAAAGAAAGTGAGAGTAAAGTGCAAGTATCCTTTGATTGATTGATTGATTGATTGAATTGGTTGATTGGCTGAATTGGTTGATGGATAAGTTGCTATTTTCACTCTTTTACCCTGAATCAACAAAGCAGCGAACAGACATGTTGCACTATGTCTTCACCTTTATAGTATACAGCTTATATAGTTTTAAAATCAAGAATGCTAACCTTAACTCTATCAAAGCAAAGATGACACAATTGGAGACCTTAAAAAACTAGTTGCTGCACAAACTGGTACAAAAGCTGAAAGAATTGTCCTGAAAAAATGGTAAGAAAAAGATCATTGTACTTTATTAGACTGCAATAAGGAAGCATATCTATAGGTGGAAAAACCTCTTTTACCCTGACGAAGGACTGATGTCCAAAACACCAATACTTTAGTGCCAATAGTTTAATATATTAATAATAATAATAACACTTTATTGGGTAAACTAGAATTACATCTAGGTAATTTACATCTAGGCTCATCTATTATAAACTATAATTAGGTAAAATAATATAAAAATTGAAAATGTTTAAAAGTAATTTTAACAAAATATTAAGTGAGCGCTATACATTGTTATTATGATGGTAATTTGCCAACCATTTTTACAATGGGATTTGTCAACCTGCTTTGTTAAATTAGACAATATACATGTATTTCTGGTTAGTACTTTACATAACGATGGTGTATGTTACATTGGCACCTGTAGGAGATAATATGTTTTAATATCACATGCCATGTCTTGTTATGTATGTAACTGATTTACTATTATTCTCGTAGGTATACTATTTATAAAGATCACATTACATTGGGTGACTGTATCCTTATTTGTTATAAAGCTACACTTAACACACAAACTGTCACTCATCCCCATGAAAACTTGACTGTCACGGCACATCCATGCCATATGTTTTTCACAGTCCTATTACTGACTGTAATGACACTGCTACAACTAAAACAAATCCCACTATTTCAATTTACATGTACATCACAAAATACATCCATTAATAACAACACCAATATCATCACTATCTCCATGAACAACAACAATAACACTAATATTTACACCAAATATCGTCAGCTGCAGGGGCGTAGGCAGGGGGTCACAGGGTGCCTGTGACCCCCCCTTCCTCTGGGTCTATTCTTTAACTTTATATGTTTGAGGAGGGGAGGGGGGATTTGGTGGTTAACAATATGGAGTGTGATCCCCCCAATGGAAAATCCTGGCTTATGCCCCTGAGCTGCTGCAATATTACTACAATACTACTACATTGCAGCCTGTAAGCGACCAAAACGTCAGTCGGAATATTATTTAAGCCTAGTCAGTGACGACATTCATCTACTGCAGTTTATACTACTACATGTATACTAGATATATAGCTTCCAACAACAATGTTTAGTTTTGTGTGCTAATATACAATTGTAGTTAAGTCTCATGCATTACAGTTGTTGGCGAATGTTTTCTTGACTTTGTTATAGATGAAATCCATGATGGCATGAACTTAGAGTTGTACTATCAATAGGAACTTTGTAAGATAGATTGTAAAATGCTATATAAAAGACACATAACTTGTACCTCGTGTGTCTGAAGATCTTCAGTGAAAGACAAATTATGCAGATCATATGCATTGAACAAATTCAACTGGTAGCATTCTATCAAAGCTACCTGAAACACACAGTTGATATTTTCTTATACAGCTATTTAAAAAAACGTTGATACTGAATAATAGTGTATTCCAAGACCGAAATGCATTTTGGGACTCGTGTAATATTGTCTAAAGTAATATAAATAATAATAATTTATTTTAATTTTTGTGTATCCATCAGAAACAATATACTAGCTCCATATGGCGAACAAATCGCCAAAATAACGAGGCCCACTGCCCTTTGGTCTTGGAATGCACTATTCAGTATGCAGTATTCAGTTTTCAACGTTTTTTGAAATAGCTGTATGTGTAAGTATATTCATTTAAACTCAAATCTTTTCTACCACAGTTTTTCAGAGTTGTTCAAAAATCAGATACATGTGAATCATTACGCTTAGATATGTACCATGCGAGCAGAGGTGCATTCTGGAAGTTCCCCTAAGGAACAGTAGCCTCATGCTCGAGGATCCAGCGGTTTTTGTCCGCGCTCCGAAGTCACCGGCCGAAACAACCCGCTGGATAAATTACCTACTAGTACGAGTTCTGGGGCGTGATACGCTCTCAAGCGGATTTAGCATAGCTCGAATTTCAGACCCTAAAGAAATGTCAAAAATGAAGTGATAACTGAAGTCCTGATTGTTCATAATGATATATACGCTGAAAACTCTGTATTCCGTACTCGTGGTGCGTATTCTTTCAGCTGGCGGTACTTCTAGCTTCAAATCGTTTCTGGCCTCCCAATTCAAACAACACATTTACCAGCTCTAAGGATCGGATATCACTAGCAAAAATATCAAGCTTTTGCCATATCCTGTCGGTAGCTGTGCAAATACATATCATCCTTTTTTTTAAAACGATAATTAAACGCTTCGAGAACCATGAAGGTCCATGAGCTGTTCTGGCTTTAGGAAATCGATCCCGGGGAAAAACTAGAGTACGTGATCGATCGCATCACGCAAATGCATTTCTTTAAAACATCCGTCAACATGGACGCTATCTTTGGAAATTATGGTCGAGTTTTGATTGGCCCTCTTTTTTACTCTTTTTTAGGGCCAATCAAAATCAAGATTCGTATCACGCCACAGAACTCGTAATAGCAGGTAATTTATCCAGCGGGTTGTTTCGGCCTGTGACTTCGGAGCGCGGACAAAAACCGCTGGATCCTCGAGCATGCAGTAGCCTCTGCTCGCAGGATAACTCCCAGGTACACAGGTAGCCCAAGCTGTGTATCAGTACATTATTATAAGAGAATGTATGTGGATAATGTCAATAAAATCAATAGATAATAAAGGTATAAATAAAATCCTCAATAAAATCGTCTGTATCTTTTTCAATCATTCCTTTATTGCCTGTGAAGATTTGAAGCGATTTGGACGAAAATTGAGCGAGTTATGGGCATTTTAAAACTAGCCCTTCTCTGACCTTATAATAATGTACTGATACACAGCTTGGGCTACCTGTGCTAAAATTACCCTAAGAAAAATACCAATTAATGGTATTCAGAACTAGTTGAATTACATTGTTTCAATATTATAGAAGCGTAATGAAAACACCTGTAGTTTTGATTGTTGCAGGCTTTTATACCCTCACAAATACCTTTTTTAATGGGTTTCACTTGGACAACCCCTAATAAATTCTAAATCGCCAATTTTATTTCGCTAAATATTATAAAATAGCCGCAAAATGTAGACTCCTCCGTTTAATTTTTCTAACCGTTTATTTTGGCTTCCTTGTGTTTGTTCGTTCGTTTGCCTGTATTGTTCATTCTTTCATTCAGTGCCGGTATGTTCGTTTTACTTCATTCTTTTCGTTTACATCGACTTTCTTATTTTCTTTTTCTTTTCCCTCTTGATACTATTTTAAATATTTCTATGAAAATAATATGCTGTATTTCAGGGAAAATATTTTAAATTCAATACACGACTTTTGTCATGACGATATAATTTCTGTCCTTTTGAACAATCACACCGAAAATCACCCGAGCTATATTCCCGCAGATTTGAAAGTGTTCCGGCAAAAAAGCCGATAGCCAATTAAAACGCTTAGCCCAGAAGGGGTCTTGAGATTGCGATTTGACAAATCGAGGTAAAGTTTGTACGTAAACACTAACAAAAAACTCCAAAGATTACTCAATTGTTTTTGCTATTGTCCAACGAAGTTTGTGATCGTCGATCGTACTCGCGTAGCTTTAGCTAGACAAAGTGCCTTTCAATCAAGCGGAGAACAAGCTCGAACCGTTCAAGACACGAAAATTACGTCTGCTTTAGAATCTCTTCTAAAAAACTGACTTAGATATTTCTACGTTGCATCCAAACTCGATTACTTGTAAGTGGAGAATAAGGTTAATAATACTGACTTCGACAGACTGGAAAATTGACTTGAACTATCATGGCTATGGCCGAGGTCTGGTAAGTATATTGATATTTTTATTCCATCTCTTTGCGTTGTAAAAACTCCACACCCTTCTTCCTACTCTTCAAAATTGTTTTCAAAATACTGGTGACTATTATGAATCAGTTCTAAAAGCTTTTGCAGTGTATTTTTCGATCGTGAAAATGTTTCGGCCCTAATGAAGTTGCTCATTTTCGTGCCATTAGTATTCCGTTTGTCTAAAACTTGAAAAACCCGAACACTCTTGATCGGCGTAAATTGAATTTTGTGTGTAAATTTCGTGTAAATATTGTGTGTTAATTTCCACAACAGCCAAGAGCCTGATGCGTTTCAACCAGTGCACGCAAAGCAATAATACCTATTTTTCGGGATCGATCGAGGATCAAATTTTTAGGGAAAAAAATACGGGATCAAGAACTATACGTCATCATACACTGTATGTTTTCTTTACTCTATCTATACATCACTAAATGAGCTATGGTTATCGGCAAAATTGTCGGCCAAAGTGTGTTTATTTCAGCGCAGTAACAAAACTTCCACTTCCGGTCTGAGGGCCGATCAACTCTACTGACATAGTTTGCTATCCATGCGATGAAAATTAATGTTATTAAACAATTCTGTGACTGGGATCAAATATAAAACGCCGTATTTTGACAATCACAAATAAAAAAATCTGGCATTTTTGATTTGAGCCAATTTTCCACGATATATCGGTGATATTTGGCAATGACTGATTATACACTGTATCGATCGATCAGTACGTTGTATAGCCAGCCAGGCATAGAAAGGTTGATAACATTACTCCAATCATTCCAAAACACGCGTGCTTCAGATGAACGAGACGCGAGATAAACCCTTACCATCTGCGCTGTTGTTTTTGGTGACGTTTTTTTTCAATGGAAACTAATGAACATAGCCTCTCTTCGCAACGAAACTAAAACGGGACGAATGCAAAGAGAGGCTAGCTATTCTCTATATAGATCGTCGAACTGTAGCTAAATTCATTCATTTATTCATCCATTCATTCATTCATTCATTTATTTATTTATTTATTTATTTATTTATTTATTTATTTATTTATTTATTTATTTATTTATTTATTTATTTATTTATTTATTTATTTATTTATTTATTTATTTATTTATTTATTTATTTATTTATTTATTTATTTATTTATTTATTTATTTATTTATTTATTTATTTATTATCTATACATTAGATCCAACGTTTTCTGGCAGGATACTCGTACACGGCTTTTGATACTTGTCAAGTATTCATTTATCCATTCATTCATTTATCCATTCATTCATTCAAACATACATACATACATTCATTAATTTCGTTCGCGGTACCTTCTTTTCTAGTATACATTCATTCATTCATTCATTCATTCATTCATTCATTCATTCATTCATTCATTTATCCATTTATCCATTCATTCATTTATTCATAACGTAATGGGCTCCTGTCATTCATTCATTCATTTATTTATTTATTTAACATGTATTTCTACAGAGGCATCGAACATACACTAAATTGCAATCAGTAAAGTTATGTAAACGAGCTTTTACAATCATCATAGCTTGTAGCCTGATTTATCACACGGCTCATGTGTCATACGCTCTCGCTTCCTCCACAAATCGAAGGGAGGGAAGAGTATGGCGCATGAGCCGTCTGAAAAATCAGGCTACATAGCTTGCAGTTGCAGTATCGTTCTTCCATGAAGTGTGCAGAATTATGCTATGATAAGGAAATGTCCACAATCTTTATACTACAGTCAGATAGTGCAAGACTGCATGCTTTGTAGACTGTTAATAGTCAGTCGAACGAGAGAAAAAGATTCCGGGAAAAACCGGTCCCGGACGCGCGAGGATTGGGGAGAGTTTATTCTAAAAACTCGTCTTCACTGAGTCTGGAGGGAAAAGGAGGGCTGTTAGCAGACTACATGCTTTGAGAATTACTAAAATCCATGAATGAAGACATCCGTGCATGTCTTCCTATTAGTTGACTTTTTTCATTTTTATGACGTCATTATAGAGTGATTTTCATAAACCCGTGAACAAAACCCCGTGAACTGAACAAAGTGTAATTTTTAGAGTGTAAAACCGATTACAGACGATCGAGTAAGTTTTCTATGACAAGTTTTGCATTGACAAGTTTTATTTGCTCGTCTGTAAAGGAAATCTTGTCAAGTTTTCCTTATTAATTACAGACGAGCAGATTTCCTTTACAAACGAGCAAATCAGTAAACTGACTTGTCAATGCAAAACTTGCCATGTATAACCGGCTTTAATAGTCAAGTGACAACAAAAGAACACAATGGAATTAGAGTGTATTAGTGCTAAATACGCCGTAAAGTGTACATTGCGGATTTATGAAAATCACTCTATTAATTTCTATTGCCATATTACACTAAAAAGCCCATGCACTGCATATGCTTCCCAGATTGGGGGGGGGGGCATATATATGCTATATGTGCCCCCAAATAGGGTATGGTTTTTGAACCTCCAGATCCTTAAATGGGGTACCATATTTTGCTTTTTCACCATAAAATAAAATAATCGATCTTTAATTTGGGTACACTTTTTTATTTTAACTAAAAAATCCGCTTAGCGTAACAGCCAGCGTATGCACTTCTGATATTAGCGATTTCCAAAGGAATACTATTAACTTTTTCCTTAAATTGGGTCTATATTTCAGTGACAAATCCTTGGAAAGGGTATGAATTTTCCAATTCTTCATCCTTAAATAGGGTCAGGGTTTCGACATCCCGGGGGCACACCCCTGTCCTAAATTTCCGGGAGTACCCCACCGGGATATGCTTCGCTTGTACACGTACAATTAATGGTTTCATGCAGAGCGAGGCTCCGCGCGCCGTGGGAACTACCTGAGAAACACGAAATAATAGAATTTTACGAAATACTGTAAAATGCGCTACTATATTACAAAATATAAACTATACTCATTACTCTATTTGAATTGAAGACGTGTTACTAGTGCGACTACACCAACCAAGGCCACCCAAACAAATTTTGAATCACATTTGTGACGCTGAATAACAGAATGATGTCGAATTCTACAATTTAAGCTGTTTCTTGTTCACTCTTGATCATATACATACACATATAATGTAAAAAGGATGCTTTTAAAGCGAAAATTTGTGCAGATTCTATTGATTAAATACTCAATTGTGATTGGATAATGTGTATGAAAATTTGTTTGGGTGGCCTTGGTTGGTGTAGTCACACTGTAAATATTTATTTAACGCAAGCTGACTAACTGTAACACTAAAATACACTGTTGTTGGTTGTATTATTTGTGTGTTGCTTGCTGTTTACTGACGTCATTGCATGATAGTTAGTATTTATATGGTTTGGCGGCCGGAACGAATGTAGAGTCTAGCGTGTCGTGGAGTTGTAGATTTAACAAATCGCAAGCGGTTTTCCATTGTCTGTACTCTTATTGACAATGGATTTGACGTCACAAAATGTTCAAAACTCAAGTGGAATCACGAGCGTAGCGAAAACCGCTTGCGATTTCTTTTTTACAATAACAAAATCAAAAAAAACATCCAAAAACAAGGATAAAGTTTGATTCAAGCGCGCCTAGATTCGTGCGCGCGCACGCTTGCGTGGTATGTTCGTGCGCGAGCGATTCGTCATTGCATGTGTCTGTACTCTTATTGAAAATGGCTGAGAGCCAATCAGATTAAGAGATTACGCTAGGTTATTGTAAAATTCGAAATACACAATATCGAACTAATTGACGGATTTAGGTGGGTGATGGAGGAAGACATGCAATCAACGAATGAATAACGCTGATAGCATTAATGAACCAGGCCGGAACTACGAATGATTGAATGGACAAATGAACGAGTATAAATTGATGGATGGATGGAGAGATGAATGGATGGATGGATTGATTGATGGATGGAGAGATGGATGGATGGATTGATGGATGGAGAGATGGAGAGATGGATGGATTGATGGATGGATATGGATGGATGGATGGAGAGATGGATGGAGAGATGGATGGATGGATGGATGAGATTGATGGATGGAGAGATGGATGGAGAGATGGATGGATTGATGGATGGAGAGATGGATGGATGGAAAGATGTATGGATGGATATAGAGATGTACAGGATGGATGGATGGATATAGAGATGTACAGGATGGATGGATGGATGGATGGATGGATATAGAGATGTACAGGATGGATGGATGGATGGATGGATGGATGGATGGATGGATGGATGGATGGATGGATGGATGGATGGATGGATGGATGGATGGATGGATGGATGGATGGATGGATGGATGGATGAATGGATGGATGGATGGATGGATGGATGGAGATATGAATGGATGGAGAGATGGATGGATGGATGGATATGGATGGATGGATATGGATGCATGGATATGGATGGATGGATATGGATGCATGGATATGGATGGATGGATATGGATGGATCACAGGTAGCCCAAGCTGATTATCTGTATGGGAGAATATATATGAAAACTACGAATGATCACTGAAAATCTCTTTATTCTAATAAAACGCAAAAACCTTCATTTACCTTTGTTGTGATTACCTTAATGTCTGTAATGATTTTGGGAGCATTTAGACTTAAATCATTACAGACATTAAGGTAATCACAACAAGGGTAAATGAAGGTTTTTGCGTTTTATTAGAATAAAGAGATTTTCAGTGATCATTCGTAGTTTTCATATATATTCTCCCATACAGATAATCAGCTTGGGCTACCTGTGGATGGATGGAGAAATTGGTTCATTGGATGAAGATATGTATACAGAATGAACGAATGGATGGATGGTTGGGTGGATGAAGAGATGTACAGGATGGATCGGGATTCAGCTATGGATGGATAGTGGATGTCTATGGCTGCCGGTTTGGTGGATGAAGACGCCCCGATATGGCCAGGAAGGATGGATAGAGGGATGAATAGATGTAATATGTATTGTTCTATAGGCCAATGGTAGTCTGAAAATTATAATATCCAGCAATGCATCAATACAACATATGCAGACAATAATCCGATTATATATTATCATAGTATTCCCGGAACACTGACTGACAGTAACGGCGACAGACATTCTCCAAGTACTATTTCAAATGGTCCGTGTTTATCCACTAAAAAGTAAGTAACTGCTGATGTCATTAATAATACTGCATCGATCTCTGAATCCTGTTTCAGTGCAAAAATCAGTCGCCTTTTCATACCCTGGCCTTTTCATAAGGCCAGCCAAAGCATGATCCATGGTTTGATGACGCTATTTTTCGAAAAGACCAAAATTCTGAAGAAAACAACTGACCCAGCGCACGCTCGATGGCGTATAACTGGCGTCAGCAGCGCGCGCATGCGCACTTCACTCGCTAAAATTTTATTCATTTGTTCTTTTTTTAAATCAAAACCTGTAGTTTCTATATAATAAAACAAATAGAACAGCTTCAACCGTGCTCCGTTCAGTAATAAAGCACTTATGAAGTGCCGATAGCACTCAAGAAGTAGGGAGAGTGTTTCGGGGAGTGTTTCTCCCTACACTTCTCAGTTTCGTGCTCTCGTCACTTCCTGCGTGCTTTATTTAATACTGAACGGAGCTCTGGTTGAGGCTGTTCTATTTGTTAAGAGGAGATTTTTTACGAACGCGCGTATTGAGCGCCAAAAACCAATAGCATGGAGAATACGTTTTGTACAAGGCTAAAACTGCTTTAGCAAAGAGTTCAAGCTATTTGGGATGGTTTTTGACCGGTAAAAGTGAAATTAGAGTGTTAATCCAAAGTGAAAATTTGATTTGAAAACTGTCCACATGGGCTAGATCTGTATATTTACTATTATTGCTGATGTTTTCCCCTGAATTAGCTCAAATTTAAAACAAAAAGCAGGAAAATGGCTTTGTACAACGCTAAAACAGCTTTAAACAGACAATTTACTTTGTTTTTAATAGTTTGTGCTTAGTTAAAATAAAATTAGAGTGTTAATCCAAAGCGAAAATCGAAAGTCAAACTGTTCAAAAGCGCTCGTTTTTGGCGCTTTTCGCGGATATTACGCGATGTTCAAATAAATATCCTCTTAATTATTTTCATAATTGTTTCATCAGATATTCCGTGTTTTCACTAAATTTGCGCCGCCTTTCGCGAATGACATCGTCTTTTTGTGGTCCGGTTGACTGATGAAAACAAATACAGTCGAACCTCCCGTAAGCGACCACCCAAAAGTGTCAAGCTTTGTGGTCGCTTACGAGAGGCGGTCCCTTACGAGAGGTTCCAACTATAGTGATTTGACTTGGAACTGAACTTTTGGTATTTTGGAAAACTGGTCGCTTAGGAGAGGTGGTCGCTTACGAGAGTGGTCGCAACCGGAGGTTCAACTGCATCAATTCATTTATTTTCTTTCAGATCAGAAACAATCACCAACAATCAAGAAGTAAAGCCCGGTATTCAACGGCCAAATGTAATGAATGTCGGGGTGAATGCGCACCAAGGGACTTCAAACTCAAAAACATTATTTATTGGGTCTCCTGCAACGCATTGTTTAGCCCTTAAAAAGAGACGATGGTACAGCCCCTACGGAAAGAGGCCCCTAGTAGTTTTTCTATTAGTGATAATGTATATAGTTGTTGGGATAATTCTTCTGCCATTTCTCATTATTGCTTTGTTAATATGTTGGGTGAGCTATTTCACTCCAGACAACGTATTCGTTGGATCAGACCGGCCCGAAAAGTGATCGGAAGTTTGTCGGTATCTTGTCGTGAAGTTGTCGGGAGTAGGCCGCTCCAAAGTGGATGGAGGAAGGGAGAAGTCCTTTCTTCCACTGAGGCCATTACTTTATGATTGAGAACTCCTAGCTGCTACGTAGTAACCCCCTCCCCCCGATGGACTCCCATACTGAAAGGGACGGGGATGATCAGTCAAATAAAGCAAAAGCCACGCCCAGATTGCTCTCCTTTAGGGGTCTAATTCAATTTTTCCAACGATCATCCCCGTTCTTTTCATATGGGAGTCCCCCCGGGGATTTAACACCAAGAAAAATGGATTCTGCCGGAAACAGAAAGTAAAACGATAATATAAACATTAAACGAGAGAACAATTTTGAACCACAATAAAAACATATCAGGTCAAAAATATATTTGAACAACTGCAATAACGATGAGGAAACTGATCACCCTTCCAGCATCCACCCAATAACTCTCGTTTTATATGGGTCCTGAATAGCCAAGTCAGTCTGATTGTGCCCCCACTACTGTAACTCAATTCACTCGAACAGCGTTTCATTGAAATCAATCTAGAATGATCAAGCGGAACAATTAACGCTAAAAGTTGTTTAGGGGTACATTTCTGGATGTAGAAAGTGCTTTTTTTGTGACGATCTAAAGCTATACACCTGCCCCGGTCAAGAATACGCTGTGAGGCCACAGGGAGCCCATTATTTTGAGAGGATATTCCTACTGTTCCCGCCGAGGTATATTGATAATATACGCTATTGTTTGAAAGCGTCAATCTATTCCTTTGGTTAGTGTATTTGTAAGTTTGTGTGAATACGCGGGATGGCGGGAAGATCACAACCAACTGAAAATATTAGAGATGATTGATGATGACTATAATAATAATAATAATAAGAAGAAAATAAAATATAATAATAATAATAACAACAACAATTATAATAATAATAATAGATCGATAGATAGATAGATAGATAAATCGTTTATTATAAAATACTAATGATAAAATATATATTATAAAATAATAATGATAATAATAATAATAATAATAATAATATTAATAACAATATAATAATAATAATAATAATAAGATAGATAAATCGTTTATTATAAAATACTATATAATAATATAATATAGAAATGGAAACTAATCATAGTTCTTTATCAATAATAATAATAATAATAATAATAATAATAATAATAATAATAATAATAATAATATTAATAACAATATAATAATAATAATAATATTATTATTATATATATAAATCGTTTATTATAAAATATTATAAAATAATAATAATACCAATGATGATGATAACAATGACGATGATGATGATGATCGTAACGAATGATCTCGTTACCACCTCTACCCCGATATCGTGTTTACAAAGGTTACCAAGGATTCGCCTCGGACAACAGGCATTACCGATCGACTTTATAATTGAGTTCGTCAATCCACGCAGAATTCGTGTCATCGGAAAGGGAAAAGCTTTCTCACTGAAGAGCAGTTATCATAAAATACAGTGGTCGTGGCGGAGATTTAACGATTGCATTTGTAAATTTGTCTATATTCCTGCGGACACACGCAGACAATCACCAACGATCGACGAGTTTGCCCCGTGTTTGACTCTCGATCACGTTCTCTGTGGAAAACTTCGTTGCTGCTGTATTGATTTGAACCACAGAAGATACAATGAGTTGATATTTGAACAGGATCGATCTTTATCAAGTGAAGAGAATCGGTGAACACGATTTACACGTAATCGCAGTGACACTTGCGAACGTCTTTGGAAATAGCCGCTCGATTTCGACGTTGAATGGGACAAATCTGATGGCCGTTCGAGCTGCTTTTCTTGCTCAACTCAGGCCCAAAACCACAGGAAAGTCGACGACAAGAAAGGTATGTTTTACTGCAATTTATGTAGCGTGTAAAGGACATCTAAAGCTGTATTTTTCGTGAGTCGTTCGTGTTGGTTTTGTGTGCGTGTCTGAATTGACACGCTTCGTTACGCGTTCGTTTCTCATTTAAATTGTTGGTAATATTTTTATTCTTTGTGTTAAAGTGTCGGGTAATTGGCTGACAAACTACTCCGTGTAGTTGGCGACTCTGTCGTAGAGTTAGTTGTGATGGATTTCTCAGCAAGCATTGTGATCCTGTGAAAGCCATTTAAAGATCAGTACAACAATGCAGTGCGTTACTGGTAGATTTCACTGCAGTTCATGCAGATTCCTTTCACTAACTCATATTAGCATTGCTTTTATTCCTTTGCTGATGTTTCTATGAATATAAAACACTTTGAAAGGTATGGTCGACATGCATGTACATTTACGTGTACAACTCCGGCCTGCAGACTATAAGCAGCTTTAATACACTAACCTTATACCCATTCTTCGTCATCATGCAATATCATTATGTAGTATTACAGAAACTTTTGCTCAAATTTTAAAATACGGTGACAGATAAATTTGATATTTTTTTATATATAATGATCATTTTAAATGTTGAATACATACATGTATATACTCATGAATGCAGGTACACAATATACATGCATGTATGGGAGTCTGGCCAGAAAAAAAAAAAATTTAAAATTATCCATCTACACAAAGAATTTTATATAATTAAGAAAATACACTGTATATATTTGTTTGCACAATAAATTAAAGCCTGCTATACATTTAATATACAGTAATTCGTAAAAGAAAGAAAAATACTAGTCAATAATCGTGTATATTCTGTTTTAAACAATCGGGCGCAGTCTGTACCAGGTGTCTCGAATAGTATGCAAAGCTATAGCTTAGATGGCCTGTAATTGGCTGATTTTTTTGTCATATGGTTGTTGGATTTTTACCACAAGATGTAGTATAAGTGATAATGTTTCTGAAATCAAGTTCTTCCCCAAGATAATCTCCCTTGTAAAGTATGTAGTGGATTGTGTCTTTCGTGAAGACTATATTTTCTGCTTACATTAAGGCTCGATATTCAATGAATAAATTTTATTTTTATTTTGAACACAAGGTATATTGGATTATTGTTGTAAGCATGGATGCTTTATTAACCGCAACTTGTCTGAATATAATCTTCCAAATGAAGTCATGTCTTAAAGAAATTTAAATTCATACTCATCCATGAATGCAAAAATAAAATTTGAATTTGACATATTCTACATGTACATGTACGTACTACACGAAACAACATGATTATTTATGTCGCCAATTCTTCACTTGTGTAAACCATCTGCTTTGACTTTACAGTTCGCTGCATCTGCAATTCTAATTCCTGGTCAACATTTCAAGGTAGAAATGTAGTCAAGGTAGACTTTAGAATACTCAGAATAATGAAAGTACATAAGAGATTGAATTTAAAATTCCATATCATTCAGTTCAACCTATATGACATTTTTAGCTTTAAGGCAATTTGATTAAAATGGTCCAAAACCTCAAACATCAAACTATGTAATCAAACTCGTGTGTGGTTTTATTTTCATTTTAACTCAAGAATAAATGAACTCAATCTATGTCTTCAACCACAAATCCTGTCACAATAAAACAAATTTATAAACTTTAAGTTCGATTTTATGCATTTCTCGCACGTAGAGATTATAGACTGAAGTGTAATAGAATAATATATAATTGCAATTTTTTGTGCAGTCCCAGCAGGTTGCTTTGTTTTTTTGTTTGTTTTATTCTCAGCGTTTGAGTAAACATTAGCAAATGCAGTTGTTGAACAATTAAACTCTTTCTCAATGACATCGACAAAAAGTTGTGTTATTGGGCCTCATATCCTGCACATTATGGATCTATTGTGCCAAATTAAGATGTCATTATAATACTAAAAGTATACCGTATATACAATACATTTGCCATAACAGTGATGCATTAAGTAACTTGTTCCTTGCAATGGCAGCTGTTATATTTATACATTTATACTTATTTATGTACATATAAATATAACTGAACATACATATCATAATGTATTTATTTAAGCTTGAAAAATGTCTTCATAAAAATTAATTTTACGCTCAATATAATCCTTTAAGGAGCATTTATTTTAATACAGTCCAACCTCTATTAACGGCCACCTCACTTGACAACAGCCACCTCTCTGTAACAGCTAGTGGTTTTTGCCCTGGCCACCAGCAAGCCCATACATTTATTCATTTTTAAAACCTCCCCACAACAGTCAGACTACACAATTAACATGCAGCTACAAAAGTTTGTCCGATCAAGGTGGCCGTTGTGGAACAGTTCGACTGTCTAATTTTTTAGGAGCATTTATTTTAATACAGTCGAATCTCTATTAATTAATGGCCACCTCACTTGACAACAGCCACCTCTCTGTAACAGCTAGCGGTTTTTATCCGGCCACCAGCGAGCCCATACATTAATTTATTCATGTTTAAACCTCCCCACAAGCCACTTCTACACAACCGAGCTACAAAAGTTTGTCCGATCAAGGTGGCCATTGTGGAGAGGTTCGACTGTAATTTCATTTTAAAGCCAAAAAATAGTAACTTATATTTTCCCTATACTAAGGGTGCGTTCGATTGACCCTATTCCAGAATAGGAATACACGGAATAAACACTTGGATGCTTTTATTTCAGCACATTTAAAATTCCAAACTGCTACTTGTAACTTTATTTTAATACAACAAGGAATCGTTTTATTTTACAGTGGACAGTAGCTGCGTGACAGCGACTTAGGGATGTTATTTTGTGTATTCCTATTCTGGAATAAGGTCAATCGAATGCACCCTAAGTTCAACATGATGAATTATAGCATAGCTGAGTGAAGTGTGTGTGATGTGTTTGATGATTAGTGTCAGAATTATTCATAGAACAATGAACTAAAGATGGCAGCCATGACTGAAATATGTCATGCTTAAACTGTCTTCAATCAACTTGTTTGTCATTATAATATTGCCTCCATTATTTCTACTAAATTAACCTACTATATATCTACCCCTGCTAGACAGAGGCTACTCATCCCATCCCTCTTCAAGTATTTTTTTCTGAAATCTTCAGGGGATCTTTACTCTGAGGTGAGAGAACATCACAAACTCTACTGCTGTCGCCCCTGTCAGGGGCTGGTATTATGGGATGTTCGGCTGGAAAGACAATATCAACCAGCCCCGAAATCAGCACTAGTACTCAGCACACAAACCTCGCAGGAGCCAACACTAAACTTGGAGATAAAAATGGCTTATTCAACAATGGGTTGGTTGGTAAGTTATTAAAGCAACCGTATACATGTGTAGTACATGTGAATGTTAAGACAAAGTTCTGTATTTTTTTAATATTTTACATATTTATTGTACTTTTTTATATTATCGCAACACGTTTTCTGTATTACAACCAGTAAGAGTTCTCATTAGAAGTCTGACAGTTGTAATACACTGTCAAATTAAATACGACACTGTATTGGAATAATTGTAAAGCATTGTTGAACTTTTGGAATTGGCGCTATACATATAATATATTATTTATTATTATTATTATATTATTATTATTCTACTGGTTGTGAAAATGAAGGCAAGGGGACTGTCGGAGTTGAATGGGAAAATTGAGATATAATTTGCGAGGCTGCAAGATTGTCATTAAAAAATTGAGCCCAAGAAAAAACTCAAAATGTTGAGTAAAATTTGCAGGACTCTTGGCAATTCTCAGGATCATACATTCACCCCCTCTACAGTGCAGTTGGTTTGATTGGCTGTAATTCTACACAAGTCAATTTACTGTTAACTCTTTGTTAAAATTGCTATTGCCGGCTAGTTGTCTGAGTATGTAATGAACATTTAACAGCATTTATCTAGTAAATCAGTCTTAAGAGCACTCAAATATCACAAGAAACAAACAGCCTTCACATCATGCATGCTTGAAACTCTGACTTGTGATCTACAAATCCCATTGTACATGTGTTCATACATGCAGTTCGCAGTATGTAAGACACATACATGGTCGTTTTATATTTCCTTAAACATAAATTATTACCAGTATAGTAAAATCAATGCGAGAGTTGACAAGAGCTTAATTAAACCAGCTGCTTCATTAGAGACAAGAAATCATCGCTTAACGAATAAGGACAATCGTCACCTTTAAGAGTCTTAAACTAACACATATTTTGCACTTGAATAATCACTTTGATATGTATAAATTATTTATTTTATTTATATAAATTTTAGTAAGTTTCAGATGAAGGTCAAAGCTGGAGTGATCGAAATATTATTAAAGCAACTGACATGTCTCTCACTTTTATCATACACCTATTTCAAACATCGTTGTCGCAGCCAAAGCAACAGTCAACACTCCAAGACTGCAAAGGATTTCGGTAATTTTTATCGTAATTAATTTATTCAGAGCATATTTCGGTTGCATGCGTTTGTGACATGTTATTATGGCAAGTTGAAGTGGTAGTTCAGGTGTCAAACCGAATATTTAGGAATAAATACAAGTACTACAAACGTGTTGGTGCTGGTACTAAATCCGTTGAACAAGAGCAGGCATCAAGCATTTTCATTAAAAAATGTACCACGCTTCCAAACAGTCTGAAAAACTACATTCATAATAACTATTTACAATGGCCGCAACTGAATCAATTAATTATGAGAAAATATACCAAAATCCTTTGCAGTCTTGGAGTGTTGATTGCATGTTGCTTCGACTGCGACAACGATTTTTGAAATAGGTGTTATCTAGCAATCAGTGGTAGCTACTGGCTGATACATGTAGCAATGTTCATCGTAAAATCCATGGCATCACCGCTACCAGTGGTGATATCATTGATACATGCTTCACACGAAGAAAAAAAGAGAAAATCTGTGTTTTCTACCACTGATTATTCATATGATAAAAAGTAAATTACATGGCCGCTTGGAGATACTGAATTTATCTTCTCATGTTGAGAAATATCGCACTCATTCGCTGCACTCACTCGTTTATGTTTTTGGGCAGTTCCATATGAGAGAGCAAAAATCATAAAACATTAGAACAGCCTATAAGATGGGGATTAAGTCATCAATACATAAATGGATAACCAAACTGTGCAAAAAAATAATTTAGCATGCGAAATCAGCCACATGTCTACTCAGGGGGGGTCCCCAAAGTAGGCACTACTTCAATGATTGCTTAATGGTATCAGTGGTATAATCAGCTTAAAATAAAAAAACATTGCATGGAATGATCAATGAAGATAAAACTTTAATGTGGTAATGAAGCCATCTCTCGATACTCAAAAACCATATTAGCCTTTTTCGGCGAAATGCATAACTGTGTGAATTATGGGTAATCATATTTTTGTCATGGATGTTACGTAACGTCCATGACAAAAAGTTACATTTTTCTCCGGTGTTGATCAGGTTGTGCAAATTTTTAAAAAACCCTTACTGGTGTTATGCAATCGTTCTAAGTTTAATACAAATGTGACATCAAATATCAAAATTTTCACTTCGTCTTTCTGTAAAACCAGGGAGAATATTGTCATGGACGTTACGTCATGGACGTTACATACATGTAATAATAATAATAATATGTATATAAGGGACATCTTAGAAAGTGATGCCAATTCTAGTAGGGGAAAACAGCTGTGCAAAAATTGTTCATGTTTTAAAGCACCTTTCATAATTACTCGACCTCATCAGTTTCAAGTTGCACGTTGGAACTTTGTTTTTTTCGCTGCTGTCAATCAAAAATAATCAGTCGGTACCTTTACAGTTTTGATAGACTGCAGCGAAAAACAAAGTCAACTTGAAACAGATGAGGTCGCGTAATTATGAAAGGCGCTGTAATAATAAAGTATAAAATTACTACTGTAACATGAAACTATGAAATGTCATCTTTTGACAAACTTATTTTTCTGATAATAACAGCATTATGAAAAGTCAATATCAAAATTTCAACAAAACATAAGTTCAAATTTTAAAGTGAGTCAATGTGAGTCATGTGTGAGTTTGCTTTCACTTCCGCTTTAAAGCTCTGAAAGCCTTCTCAACAGCTGCTTGCTGTACAATGTGGAATGGGCCATAACCTGTCAACTCCAAAGGGCCAAAGAAAATACACGACAAGTGGACACTATCAGTGTCGTCCCTTCTTGGCCAGTCATAGGTTGTAAATGTAGCTCCAACTTGATGCAGGAACTTGAACTTTACAAACTGGCCTTCGGCTTCTACCTCTACTACTCTGCCGATGTAGAAGATGTTGATGTAATCAACAGCATAGTAATTATGTAATAAGTAATAAGCACTTGTGGGTGGTATGGGATGGAGCAGTTCTTGGTGGAGTTCCAGTACCATGTACTTTCTATATGTAGGAATATCCTCCTGAGTGACCTTTTTATTCCCGAGGGCAAGACACCTGGAAAATAGGCAAACAAAAACTCCACAATCAAAGCTATTGTTCTGCTGTGGCACATCACCTTCTGTACTAGCATAGAATTCCCATTCACTGACATCAACGGAACTGTCTAACTCGACAAGGAATGACATCATCTTCTGAACTGCATGTTGTACAATTGGCTTCACAGACAAACTACTCTTGCTGTCGAGTGTGATGATGCACTTCTGTTTTGGAAACGCAGCTAGCAGAAACCAGTGCATAGACTGACTGGTGTTAATGGGAACAAGGACAAGGTCTTGATCTGTCATCTGCTTACCCTTGACAATATTACCTGCTGGCTGCTTACCAATAACTCGGTCAAACACTTCCCAGGAAAGAACCTCTACATGTAGGTTTGTGGCACTTTGTGTTGCTGACTTCACCAGTTCTAGGTATGAGTCAATTACAAAGTTGGACAGCCACTTATCTCTACTGGAAGCACCTTCTACTGCATACAAAGAAGCCAGGTCATCTCTACAAATAAGCTTATTACCATTAAAGGCAAAGTCCCCTGCTATGATGGATTCTATGACGGCTACATTGTATTCTGGTATGACAAATGTTGAGCACACATCACTGAAGACTTCCTTAAATCTATCAGGCAGGCCAGGTTGTATTGAAGTGCTTTTTCCATCTGCGCTCTCTGGAATTTCATCATTGCTGTTGATTTCTTCATGGCTGCTACAACCTTCGTCCTCTCCACTGTACTCGCTTTTATCATCATCTGAACTTTGATCATCACTGTTGTTTTCTTCTTGGCTGCCATAACACTCATCCTCTGCACTGCATTTCCCTTCTCCATTGTTGTCGTCTTCATTACTGCTACAACGTTCTTCCTCTCCACTATACTCGCTTTCATCATCAGATTCTCCAAGCAGTATCTCAATCCCTGTCTTCTGGTATGAATGTGTAAGGAACTTCATGGTGCCAGGCTGAACTGCATACATGCAATGGAATTTGCTTATCCCTGGTATGCCTTTTGCTCTCTTGAAGCATTGATCCAAATCCAAAGCCTCAGACGTTTTGTTGATTTCATTAGCAGTGATAAGGGTGATGGATGTTTTGCAGCATTCTTTTGCTACATTGGCAAAGGCTTTTGCATTGACCACAGGTTGCACTTTTCTGGTGGAAACAGCTGTCCACACCATTCTTTTAACAGTCCCTCCAATACCATCAACTGCACCTTTTCCATGTGATGTTGTGAAATAGTGCCAGAAGAGTCTTAGATGAAGCGATTGTGTTAAGCTGTTAAGAAGCTGGGCTATGAACTTGTTCTTAAACTGTGAACTGGGTCCATCGGAAAACATATGAACTTCGTTGACACCAGGATGGTTCTCTTTAACAAATGTATTCAGTACTTTGTTCAGGAAGACGGCCACTGATTTCTTCTCATGACTGCGATCATCTGATACAATCACATGGGAGGTGCAGATAGTATTACATGATAAATCCTTGGACCAGACAGCAACAGTAAAGAGAGTCACCTGTTCTTGATTATAGTAGGCAGATTGAATTTCATCTTGCTGTAGACAAGTATAGTTTTCAGAAAAATCAAACTGCACTACTGCCTCTTCAGGCTTGAGATTCTTGATTTTCTCCTGAAAGAACCTTGCTTGGTTTCTTTTAATAAAGACATGTTTCAAGAAGGGAGGCATTTTAGTATCAAGGGATTGCAATGCTTCTTCGACTGTGCCTTCTTTGTGTACTTTTTGCATCTTCTTCGTGAGACTTGCTGCCTTTCCTTTCTTTCCAGGTACTTCTTGCGTGACTCGTTCCCACTGATACCATGTTGTTATTTCATCCAGGGGAGCTTCTTCTTTCATTTCCTCTAGAAAATCTGGACAGTCCTTGCACTCTCCTGTCATACATGATTCATTATTGCTGTCGCAGACAAATGCATCAACAAAAGAACTGGAATACTGTGGGAAACTGGGTATTTCTTTCCCAAGGCAATCACACAGCAAGCGTATGTTGTCATGTTGTTGACAAAGACAAACAGTCCTTGGCATTTTAGAAGACAACAGGACATTACATGGCCTTAGAGAAGAAAACTTGCTCAACCCAATCTCACAATCTGAGTTTTCTTTCTTGAACATAGCATATGTCTCCTTGAGGGACCACATCAAATGTCTCTTCTGGAGTTTAGTTTTCTTTCCTTTACATCTGACTATTACATAATCTCTCATCCCTGGTGCTTGACGAGAAATGCTGTCAACGAGGTAGAAATCTTGAATGCATTTTACAACAGATTGTGACAGTTGTTTATTTCCAGCATCTTTGGACGTTTTCTTCTCTATGGATGGAATACCATAATCATCAGCCAGTTTTCGAATAACTGCTACCTCCCTTCTTTCTAGGGCTAGCTGGCAGACAACTTTTTACTTTGCCTGTGGCCTTTCCTAAAGCCTGTACAGATTTGTAGGAATAATCACAATCTTCATGCAGTTGCTCAACTCTTGTCTTAATGGAAGACAATTTATTTTTATACCGGTGAAGGCGAACTCGTTTCTTGCATTTCTGACGGATCTGCTCTGCTTCACTTGGACTAACAGCCTTGTTTTTTCTTGCAAGCCTCTTCCGTAACTTATCCTTTTCTTTGTGTTGGATGTACCTATTTGCATCATTTTTAACCTGATTTAAATATGCACTCCAGCTTCTCTTTCTCTTCTCTCCAGTTTTTACCATCTTTACTTACAGACAACACAGCTATAGTGATCAGTCACCATCTTGCATTTTGGCTTAGGAACCTGGCCATGTGTTCTAACACAGGTAGCCCATATGATTTGGTGTGCTTTTCATATAACTTTCAATTTATCCTATAATTCTATGATAAAAGTCCCCCAATGCTATATATAAAGCATGGTCAGCTACTATCATGAGAATTGTTTAATAATAATAATAATAAATCGGTTCTTATATAGCGCATTTCACATTGTCTCAATGCGCTTTACAACCGATGGAGGACTTTTTCGGGCTGCATATGAAGTAGAAAAACATAAATTAAAGCTGAAAATAAATCTTTCTCAGACACTGTAACGTCCATGACAAAGCCTGTAACGTCCATGACACCATTCTTTGTCTAGTCAGGGGGGACATAAAAGACGAACTGGAAAACTGACAACATATATACTAACTTTCATCTTCAACAAAGATTATATCCCCTTAAGAATTTAATATCTGCAGACAATTCACATGAATATCAAGTTATACACTCTCACTTGAAAAAGTGGTTTATTTAATGTAACGTCCATGCCACATGTGTTTTTTTATCCATATGAATAGAAAGAATTAAAAAAAAATGTCATCAAACAAACAACACCATTTCATTACATAATATCAGCATGAAAAATGTTACATTAATTGCTCTTAGCAATTTTAGAATGTAAAAAAACGTGTCCAAATGTAACGTCCATGATCATGGAATTGCCCTTTTATAGTTTTACATACAGCCCTTTGCAAAAATTCTGGCACTCAAGTATATCAATATATCAATATATCGGGTGCATTATGGGTAATGCTATTTTAGAGTTTTTCCTACAAAATATGCATCAGACACTTACGAACAACAAACTAGAGACTAAAACACATAACATTCTAGAGTTTCACCAATGTTGCTTGCGTGAAACATCATTTAGGGGACATTTTCAATTACCCATAATGCACCCAATATATGGATATACTGATACACTTGAGGGCTGTATTTTATATATTATATATATATATTTTTTTGTTTCTTTTTGAGTTTTTGTTAGGGCCACAAGTTTATCAGTTTATTCCAATACACGTATCACGTGTCACCCTCTGTAAATAAAGTCTACTTACTTACTTACTTACTCGTGAGATATATTTCTCAACAATCGAAGATAAATTCCGTATCTCTGCGCGCCATGTAATACCCTCTATATCTTCTCATATTCACATCTGTACAGCTGGTTTAATATTGGGCAATAAATTTGTGTTATGTTTTTAGACAACAAACAATCATCAAAAACAATCAGTCCCAAAGCAAGTGTCAACATGGCATTCAGAAAAGATTCCACCAGTAGCACACACTCGTGCAACTCGCTTGATATCACACAGGAAGCACTTGAGTTGCTACATGTACCAAATAGCAAACAAACAACACAGCCAAACCTTAAGGAAGTCCAGGATCAACCAAAATGTATCGAAGAGAAGGTAAAAATCATGATTATTATTATCATCATCAGCACTTGTAGAACGTTGTTATGTGCATTCATTTAATGAGGGTTTGTCACGTAATTTCTTATAGGAGACATAGGACAAAAAAATGATTTGTGAATTTTCAAAAATCAAGATTTTGTATGAAAACCTTTGTTGGTATTTCAACGAGCTCTTTCCAGCTATGATTATCAGTTTTTTGTCCTATGAGTTTTGAAATTACATGATAAACCCTCATTCAATGGTAATAATAATAATAATCTTGAATAATAATAATTGTAACTGCAATAATAAATCCTCTACCTCACCATTATCATAATAATAATAATATAATAATTTTAATTTTATATAGCGTCCTTTCCTAAAAAAAAAAGACCAAAAGCTCTTTACAAATATATCATCATCATCATCATCTTCAAAGTGATCATTTCAATCAATCAATCAATTCCTCGTTTTTCTTAGAAAAACGTTTAGGTGCTGCTCTACTTGAGTAGCTAAGAAACGTTTGTATAAAACAGGTTTTCAGAGTTAATGTGACAGTTGATAGTTACTGCATTAAATTCTATTCACAGATCACATATACATGTAAGAGCTATAAATATATATATTTAGAGGTTGACCCAATCTCTTGTTTTTCTCATCTGTGAACATCAATTTATAAGAAGAAGAAGAACTTTATCTAAGTGTCAAAATATTTAGCATTTCAATCAATCATTTTGGCATCAATTCAACATCACCATAAGTTATACCCCACATGTAGTCTGGTGGGAGCAATGATGGATGTACATGTACATTATTTGTACCCCACACAGCTGCATCAAACTTTTTAATGACAGAAGTAACGGTAATAAATAATTTATGGTTGCTGCATACATTGAATTATTCTGCTCTCTGATTGGCTGCTCTCTGATTGGCTGCTCTCTGATTGGCTGCTCTCTGATTGGCTGTATTGTATTGGCTGCTCTGATTGGTTGCTCTCGGATTGGCTGCTCTCTGATTGGTTGCTCTCTTGATTGGCTGCTCTCTGATTGGCTGCTCTCTGATTGGTTGCTCTCTGATTAGTTGCTCTCTGATTAGCTGCTCTCTGATTGGTTGCTCTCTGATTAGCTGCTCTCTGATTAGCTGCTCTCTGATTGACTGCTCTCTGATTAGCTGCTCTCTGATTGGCTGCTCTGATTGGTTACTCTCTGATTAGCTGCTCTCTGATTGGTTGCTCTCTGATTAGCTGCTCTCTGATTGGCTGCTCTCTGATTGGCGGCTCTCTGATTAGCTGCTCTCTGATTGGTTGCTCTCTGATTAGCTGCTCTCTAATTGGCTGCTCTCTGATTAGCTGCTCTCTGATTAGCTGCTCTCTGATTGGTTGCTCTCTGATTGGTTGCTCTCTGACTGGCTGCTCTCTGATTGACTGCTCTCTGATTAGCTGCTCTCCGATTGGCTGCTCTCTGATTAGCTGCTCTCTGATTGGTTGCTCTCTGATTAGCTGCTCTCTGATTGGTTGCTCTCTGATTAGCTGCTCTCTGATTGGTTGCTCTCTGTTTAGCTGCTCTCTGATTGGTTGCTCTCTGATTAGCTGCTCTTTGATTGGCTGCTCTCTGATTGGTTGCTCTCTGATTAGCTGCTCTCTGATTGGTTGCTCTCTGATTAGCTGCTCTCTGATTGGTTGCTCTCTGATTAGCTGCTCTCTGATTGGTTGCTCTCTGATTAGCTGCTCTTTGATTGGCTGCTCTCTGATTGGTTGCTCTCTGATTAGCTGCTCTTTGATTGGCTGCTCTCTGATTGGTTGCTCTCTGATTAGCTGCTCTTTGATTGGCTGCTCTCTGATTGGTTGCTCTCTGATTAGCTGCTCTCTGATTGGCTATACTTTCTATGTGGGATAAATCCCATTGTGAACCTTGTTTATTAAATATTATTAATATATCTACTCAGGAAAACGGCAGTCTTCCAAAGAAGCTTGTTCATACTAAAGACAGGTACGTGTGATGTACGTCACTTATTACTCGGGCCCAGGCCGCAGGCCGCCCGAGTTAGAAAATGCGGATTTCGGTAGTAGTAGTAGTAGTAGTAGTTTTGTTCGGCTCCAAAATGACGAGTATGCGACGTATTTAATCGTATCCGGAGTTTCAAGATTACTCAGCAGATTTGAAAAGATAAACGAGAAACAGGACTCAAGTAGATTTTGAATCTTAGTTTTGAAAGCAGCTGTAGATCTTCAAGCTATTAAAAGGTCAGGATTCTAGTTCATCGTTCAATGACTAGAAGTGGTAAAAGGACTAGAAGCTCGCTTAAAATATTATTTTTTTTAAACAAACGCGAGGCCGTTATCGGAACCATCTGACCTATGCAACCTCAAGACGTATCATGTTCGTACTCACCGGACTAATAGTCTCCCTCGTCACTCAACTGTCACTGATTGTCATGACGTCAGAGAAATTATATTGTATTGAAGAAGATGTCCTTGTTTTATTCGACGTTCGAACCGTAACTCGAACCCGAACTCGATTCCAAACTCGACGTTTCGGGATCTGAAGCTAGAGAGGGGGCCTTTACACAAACTCATCAAAATCAAATCAATTGAACTCAAAGTCAAAAGGTAATCAAATGAACTCAAAGGCAAATCAAATGAACTCGACACATACATGTATATACATAGTCTCCCTCGTCACGCAACTGTCAGTCATTGTCAGGTCTCTCCTCGCGCAGCTGACATTGTCCTTGTTCTTCAACCAACTGGCATTCATTTTCAAGTACTTCCTCGAACAACTGACATTTTCCTTTTCACAATGCCCGAGTGAACGCTCATTGAGCGTCTTGTTCAACAATAACTGCTACAGAATATAATATTTAAATCAATAAATTATTAGTATTTATTTAACATAACAGGCAAAGAACAGCATATAGAGTGCAATTAACCATATGTCCGTGAAAATTAGTACTAAATAGTGTTATCTCCATTGTTTTCAATTGTTTCATCAGTGCTATGTTTCACGAACATAATGGTTTGTACTCTATTGCTGATGTGGTCTTGCATTGTGATTGTAAACACATTGTCATACATGTACATACAGTGATTAATTGCAATAATATATTATTAGTCGGGCTTCGTGTGGAAGGCCCAACTGTAAAATCGCCAACTGGGTTCTACAGCGCATGCGCCCTTTGCCGGCTGCTAAGTCAGATAATCACCGAAGGCTCTAACAACCCATATTTTATACACTTTTCCAAACATTGTTTAATCACTCTGCGATGTCTATGTATACAGTATTATTTATGGTACCAAATAAACTACCGATATGTCATTGTCATTCATGATTCGCTGAGTTTGTTAAATCGCAGTAAATTGCAAGGAAAGCATGTTCTACCGAGTCACGCAGCGAGCGACCAAACACTGTTTTATCTATAATTAGTTCAAATAGGCTTATAGGCTAAGGCTATGTATCAGTTAGAAGCCCGACTTCACACTAGTAGAGCGTCTAGTTTATTATTGTAATTATTCTTATTTTTTGTTATTGTTATTATCTGACTGGTGAATGATCTTCAAGTGGCTTGGTTTAGATTAGATACACAATAAAGCATGCAACCATGTTATTTTCTTTTCTTGTTAGAAGTGACAATGAACACCCATTGGTTAAAAGCATTCCACTTGGTCAGATCAAAGTGTAAGTAAAAGATATCTTATTATTGATGAAATCATCATCCATGTAATCACTGACGTCATCATTTGATCATCTTAATTTATCAGCCATTATCTGAACACGTGTCAGTGATATACATTGCCAAACTGGACTTAACAACACTGAAAAAAATAATAATAATAAAAACTCATAAACATTGTCTAATTATGACAAAACTTTTTGTATCTTCAACCTGAGTTTTATTACAAAACTGCCTAGTTAAAAACCCGGGGGGGGGGGGGGGTACTCCCTTTGTCCAAGTGGTAGGGGTGATCGGCGGTCGGTTTTGAAAACGACCCTAAAAGGTACGCATAAATTACAAGAGCTGTTGAAGCCATGTTCATTTCAACCCCTAAAAGGTACGGCCATATATGGCGCCGGAAAAAGTGATTGTGCTGATATCGTTAATCAGTGGCTGGACAATATCTTTCTTCTGTTCAATTGACCCTAAAAGGTACGGACTCATGTTACGTAACTGACTGAACCCTAAAAGGTACACACAGGAAATATTTTCAACCCTAAAAGGGCCGATCACCCCTACCACTTGGACAAAGGGAGTACCCCCCCCCCCCCCCCCCCCCGGGTTAAAAACTGTCTAATTAATTCCCCTTGAAATGTCACTACATTGTTCATGACTGACTTACATGTATAACACAAGGTGACACCTTCAAATCATGAAGTGCTGTGACCCAATATGTAGCTATATGTAGCATGGATGCTCCTACTTATGGGCACTTGCGCTCAACCAATCACAGCACGCAGAACTCTATATTCAAGTCTAAAATTATACTAAAGTGCAATGTCTTAAAGACAGCCCCATTGCTTCTGAATATGTTGCTTTTATATGTTACAGGCAGATGACACAGTCTCAAGCTGACTTCTTTACAATGTTAGACAGGAAAATAGAGGAGGTATGTAGCACATTAATATAGAAACAAATGAAGGGTGGTGACACACTTGCTTAGATCTGCGACAATCTGCAAGACTGCGGCACCACGTGTCCGTGCAATAGCTTGGGGCACCCTGCAGCATGGCGCACAACGTTGGCCAGCACGCTTGAGTAGATCCGCATGTTCAGCAATATGGGTGCCGCATTACCCTGAGACAACACAACTGAGTGCTAGCCTGTATGCCTCTATCCCCAGGGGGGGGGGGGGGGGGGCATTTTTGGGTAGGGGTGTGCTGCCATGATCCCAAAAACCTTACCTTATCCCAGACCTAAAAAAAATCAATACCCTATCACAGACTAAGATTGAATGTTTGTGACCAATTTGAAGCTAAGAATGTTTATTTTGCCGCTACAGTTATTTATAAACATTAGATCTTCAAAATAATGCTCGTAAAAATGCAAAAAGAATGATAAATACTTGGTTCACTGTAAGAAAAACATACTCTATCCCAGTGCAAATGGGCAAAATATATACCCTATCCCAGACCTGAGAAGCTCGAAAACCATACCCTATCGGGCAGCACATACCTGTATAGCTTATATAGGGGAGTACCCCCCCCCCCCCCCCCCCCCCACCTCACCTCTATTTAAGTCAGCCTAAATTTTCATTGATGATGATAATAGCCCCATTAAAAAGCATGGCATGCGCTCATTATGCTTGAATTAATAATTTATCAATTTGTGCAATTTATTTGTAGTTCATAACAAGAAATATTCACATTCATAAATAGTTAGTACTTTTTTCACGGATATGATGCAACACTCTACATGGAAATTGTGTAATTTTTCCTTGACATTTTTGTTCATCTCTTTCTTCAGGGTCAGGATTACAGGTCCGACTGTGAACGTTGACCAACTCTCACAACACATAATCTAAATGTGAACTTAGACACACAGGAAATAATGGGATAATATGTACTTAAAGAAGAAGTCAAGTCCAGGTGATAAACAAATTCAGTGGGGATGTTGTCTCTCAAAGAGTCAATGGTAACACAAGAAAGAATTTCCCCGGGAATTTCCTTGCAGATATACCAGAGAAGTCAGACTGGAGCTTTGTGCAATGGAAGTTGAATCCAAAACATTGAAAGTAAATGATGTTATTATTGCATTATAATGCATGACAGAATGACAAGAATCATCTGAGGTGTCCACAGAGTTCCTTGGATGCCAGAGAAGCCAGACTGGAGCTAAATGTGCAATGGAAGTTGAATCCAAAACATTGAAACTAAAACAATTTATAATGCATGGCAGAATGACAAACTATGTGGACATGCATGCAGTACAGACATGTTGAAGAATGAGGAGTGTCCAGAGTTTTTTGGATACCACAAGAGTTGAGACTGGAGTTTGTGGAATGAAAGGTGTCAATCCAAAATATGCAAAGTAAATAATTATAATGCATGGCAGAATGACAAACTACATGTATGTGGACATGTTAAAGAATGAGGAGTGTCCAGAGTTCTTTGTATACCAGGAAAGTTGAGGAGTTTGTGCAATGGAGTTTAAACTCTAAAAACATTAACAATTTAGATAATTAATTATTTATTTATTAAAGTTGTAATGACAAACTACACATCATTGGCTGTACATTGAAGAATGACATTCCTTGAATTGGGTATCACCTACATGGATACATCTTGAGGACTTGGACAATCAGTCCACAAGCTGATCATGAAGCATTTCTTACCAACAGTAAAAACATAGCAGACACAAGATTTCTGTTCATACATATTGAACTACAAACAAAATGAGCTAGATTAATTATTACTACAATGTCATCATTACCAATTTATTACAAGAACAAAGAAATGTGCACTATTTATAAACTTTGCCATATTGCAATGTCGCTGTAACTATAGTGTTAGCCAGTTACTACAGGCCTGTAGGACTCAGTAGGCCAGACCACACATGCCTGGAACTCCATGCTCTACTCTTTTTTGAACAGTGGTGTGGAGTGTGGAGAGACAGGACCACCATTAAATATGGCCATGCATCTGAGCCAAGGTCTAACCATTTGCAGATGTAACTACAAAGGCAGCACCTCATCATTTTAATTGTCATGGCATTTGTAAATACGTTTACGTCAAGTACTATGAACATTCTTCAGACAAGATCCACGTACAGGACCCAATACGGTATTTCTGGATCTGACAGCAAGAACTCCATTCCGATTGGTTTCTGCATGATTGGCTGTTCACTGACGCTCGCTCTCCATCTTACATGATGTCATGTTTTGCTTGTTAAGCTGCCAGGACCATAATAAGAAGTTATGGAAAAGGAAACAAGAACAAAAATTCAAAATGAGGTTTTTTAGAAATTAATGGAAAGATCAGGGACCTGATCTGACTATTTCTAGGATAATTATTCAATTTGCTGCCATAATTTAGTTTCTTCAAAATTATCGATTTAACTTTGTGTAATATAACTGCACACTAAATATGCCAACTTCACTTAAATTTATCCAGAGAAGAATGTCCACAGCTCTCACTGTTTGTTTTTGGAGTCTACCGGTAAATTTCTGAGAGAAATGATAATATATATTGAAGTCTTACACCAGTTTTTACAGTGAGGACACACTAACCGGGACCACTTGAGCAAAACTGACCAATCAGATAACACCTGAAAATAATCACATTCCAACAAAAGTTGTCCAGACAACTTTTGTTGGAATGTGATTATTTCCAGGTGTAATCTGATTGGTCAGTTTTGCTCAAACGGTCCCGGTTAGTGTGTCCTCACTGTAATATTACGCTGACTGTTACCGAACCTTGGTACAAATCAGAAAACCTTTGTTTCTGGAGTGGTCAACCTTAGTTTTCTGATTTGCACCTTGGTTAAATCACTCAAGTACTTGTTAAGTGTAAACACGGCCTCACAGAAGTTCAAACACAACCTAATGTTTCAGGGGTTTTGGCTTCTGTCAATCAAACTTCTACCACCGCTCGAGTGAAAGCTGGGCAATACCAAGTTTGAACAAATCCACTCATCGTTATATACTAACATGACATGGAAATATGGCTCAGCCCTCTCTTGGAGAGTGTCAGACTGAGTTCAAATGATTGAAGGAAGCTAAAGAATTTGTGTTGTGAAAAGCATGCATGTGCAACTACTGATATTTTCATCTCTAGTATTGTTGTGCTTATGGTATGCTTATGTTGGGTCAGTTTTTACAGTGAAATGAGGCCAGACTTGTGCTTAATTATGGTATGCTTGCATTGGGTCATTTTTCACAGTGAAACAAGACCTCTTGTCAGAGCTTGCATTTGTGCTTATATATGCATACATTGCCTAGTGAAAGTCATGCTTTACACGTAGGAACAAACTTTACTGCCAGGTTTTGCTATTATTTAGCCTTAAAATAATACAGTCGGCAATGTCATTAAGGTTGTCCACCTCGGAACATTTACACATTTGCACTTAAATTACACATTCACAAAAATCATGTGTCTCATTATATATTCGTTTTGCGTGCGTGGATCCCCATCCTCGGGAACCCAGGGGTATATTCTGTCGCTCGTTACTCGCTCCTAGAGAAATACCCCTGGGAACGAAGTCTGTTGGAACTTGTTCCGGAAGTCAAATTTCAAAATTTCAAAAATTTCAAACCAGAATATACTTGATACTGATTGGTCGACCTTCCTAGGTCGACCAATCAGAAACGAGAACAAGTTCCAACATACTTCATTCCCAGGGGTATTTCTCTGGGAGCGAGTACCGAGCGACAGAATATACCCCTGGGTTCCCGAGGATGGTGGATCCCAGAGTCAATTCTAGAAGTGAGCGAATATGTAAATGTGCTTTTCCAAGGTGGACAACCTTAATGACATTGCCTGTATATGATGTCACAAAAGCAAATTTTCTTCGATCTGCAGGGCCATTGCAAGACACGTACGTTGCAAGGGGTACTGTGCAACATATTCATCCTGCAACTTAATTAACCTTAACAAAGTGTAGAAAGTCGACTTTTCTTGCAACTCACAACACAATCTTCTTCTTTGTGTTGCGAGTTACAAATAGATGCATGTCTTCCCGGTCGGTGGCAAATATTGGAAGACTGGATTCGAGTGCTTTGATTGGCTGAATTAGTTACAAGTTTTTCGAGGTGTTTGCCCTCTAATAATAATTAAAAAAATAATAATAATAAATAATAAACCTCGATGAAAGACTAGTGGAATATCACTTGAATGGATTCATCGTTCTTTCTCCAGTACATTATTGGATGGGCTAAACAGTTTTTAAATTGGAGATAATATTGCCAAAATTTAGGAACTTAGCTAGCTGCTCTCTCAATGGTTAAAATACTCGGACCCAGTCTTCCAATGTATATGCCACAGACTGGGTCTTCTGCAAATGTCAACAATTGTGTTGCGAATTGTAAAAAAAATTGCAGAGCCACAATTAAGTTGTGACATGCATGTGACATATAGTATAAAAGGTATGCAACTTAAAATCTGTACATAAAGAACTAAAGATGTATATAATAACAGATAGAAATGTAATTTAAAAATAAACAATATCTGAAACATTCCCAACTTGGAGTATAAATTAATAACTACTTCTGTCCACCTTTATGATTTATCAAGCAATATACGCCGAATTCATATTTAAGGTTTGGCGATATGATACGGTTTCTGGTACAAATGATCACTGTCATCTAAAACAGTACCTATTTAAATAAACACTTTGCTGTAGACAAAATATCATTGGAGTTATGACAGATCATGAATACAAGCATCAAGAGTTCCAGACCTCCGGTACGCGCGCAATGCATTGTGAGATTATTACAAAGGAAAAGTGAGCACCAAGTGAACAAAAACATAGCTTGGGCTCCCTGTGTCTAGAATTGGTGCTCGCTTTTCCTTTGTAATAATCTCATAATGCATTGCGTGCGTACCGAAAGTCTGGAACTCTTGATTCTTGTATAGACAGTTTTGTATGTACTTTTCAAGTGAGTCCTCACGAGCCTCGTTTTGGTGCAATTTCACAACTTCAAATTATGTTCATATAGTTTGATCCTTATGAAATAGATGCCCTCGAATTAGAGAAGCGAGAATAAACTTAGTTTTTAAACTAAACAAGGTTTGGTGTGAATGGGGTATAGTGGTCACAGCCATTTTTAGTGTTGTACGTACTGCAATTAATTTATTCCATTTTTGTGCATGATATTTGCCAGATATTAACACAAAAATCTGCATCATTAGACTCTGCAATTTTGAAACATTCTTCATTCATATTCGACTGACAATGAAACTGACATATCCCAATAACTCTGTCAGCATGTTATTGTTTACATAAACTAGCTTCTTCTAAAAAAACATGCTGACAACGTTATGGTACGTCGTTGGAATTTTCACCTATTTGTCCCAAAGAATTGAAACATCTCCTAACCCCTTTTACAATTATATTAAAAATTGAATGTACATGAACTGATCAGCTATAGGATTAAGTTTTTTCTTTGTTTGAACCTTGCATTTAGGAGTTATGGAGGTTTGAAATCTGGATATGTAAATCAGATGACGTACGTCACGCCGGGCTTCATTTATTATACAAAAACGCCCTTGTACAAATTATTACTATTTTTGAACTTGTATATATAAAATTTTCCCCCATATCGGGGAAGAGATCTACTGAAAACAATGAAAAGCCCGGGGTGACGTCATCGAATAACCCTATAGCTGATCAGTTCATGAACATTCAATTTTCTTTCTCTTGTATTTACTTTATACAAAATCTTTATCATATGAGTGGGCAGGTATGCAGTGGGCAGGTACTACAGTGGAACCTCGATATAACGATACTCGATATAACGATATTCCCGGTATAACGATCAACATTTGACAGCCCGGCAAATGTTACAGTCTTAAATGTATGGAGAAAAATCCCGATTTAACGATACTCGATATAACGATATTCCCGATATAACGATCACAATCTGGCAGCCCAAACGTAAAATGTACCCTGATATAACGATAGAATAAATCATTGCGCGATGAAAATACTAATTAAAATCCTTTAGTTCGGCACTGAGGGTAAAACATGGACTGGACTCATGGACTGGACTCTCTCCCGTTTTTGGACCCGTTTTTGGACCCGTTTTTGGACCCGTTTTTGGACCCGTTTTTGGACCCTTTATTTCTATCTTGAAGTGTCACTTCAAATACTCAATATTCGTGAAATTCGCGAACTTCAAGACCGATTTTCTCCTTTAAAACGAATGGGCCCTTTGGGGCCCCTTCACTTTTTCTTCAAGTTTATTATCTATAGAATGTATCTGTGCTAAAAAAATGAAGGATTCTTACTTTGATCGCTGTAGGATTCACTTCGTGGGTTACTAATTTTCTAATAATAGACGAAATAAATCACACACTTGGAAACTTCAAAACACGGCTAGGCAATCGAGCGTTCTCATTGGATGTTCCAGACCACGTGGTCCGTGTCCTTTTCGACGAGAATGAACTGACTGTTTATAATGTACTTTAGAGTCGTTTTCGTATGAGTGGGAAACTTACAGTACGGAGTTACGGTCACGGTACGGAATCGAAGACATTCTATTCAACCAATCACAGTGCGCAAAATCATTGCTCAACCAATCAGAATGCTTGGATACGGCATGATGATGGCGCGATACGGTCACCGCACGGCACGAACTAGCCTGATTTTCAGACGGTCAGCGGTCCTCCGCTACACTTGGAGTGTAGCGGAGGACCGCTGACCGTCTGAAAATCAGGCTAGGCACGAACCGTACCGTAACTACTTCCCACTCATACGAAAACGACTCTATACAAAATCTGTATCATATGAGTGGGCAGGGCGGCAGTGGGCGGGTATCAATTTGAACCAATCATAGCGTGCAGATCGACGTATATCCCATGTTTGTATAAACAAAAACATGCTGACAAAGTTATGGTAGTCTTCGTCGACGGTACTCGTTGTACTTTTCACCAATTTGTCCCGAAGTCTTCTACTAAGTGAACCGGTTTTTGATAATCATATTTTGTCAAGTTTATCATCCAACCAAGGCATTTTAAAACTCTGTGAATGGCCTCCTCGATTGTAAAGGTAATGTTAAAGATCGTACACTTCGTCCTTGAATACACACGTAAATATACACTTGTATGGTTTTTCTTCTATATATGACACTACTAATACATATCGGTTTTACATTTGTAACACATTATTACACTTCATCTATTGAATGAGGTGTTGATATAACTTTTAATCTGTTTTATAAGTGCGTGTTATGATAATCTTCGCTGTAGATCTTCGAGGAAAATCTAAACATTTCATCCCACAATTAAACACAGGTCAATGACAGGTCGTTCGAACAGGCAAATCTTCGACTATATTGGAGAATTCGATTTTTTACAAAGGGAACAAAAAGGAAAGCCAAAACTCTTGCTATTAAAATACTAATCTGTTAGGTCTCAAAAGGACTGTGAGAAGAAAGTAGTTTTTCCAGTTTCATCGGAGAGGTTAATTCTGTTGCTACATGTAATTCGTCTCGGGAAACATCGAGCCTCGAGGGAAAATAAAACTCACAGACAGAAATCAGGCTGAAGAATGTTCTTTTAAGAAAAAAAAAAAGAGGTTCTTGAAATTGTTTCTGAAAATGAGGTACAAGATTACTGAGAGGTTTAATTAATATGCAATAACTGTTTTATTAAATGAAACCATAAAACTAGCCTGTACTGTATAATATTAACTACTGTAACTGTATTAAATTTGATGCAATGTATTTCATTTAATACAGTGTGACACTTCCTCTAACACTGTTTTCTAATTTTTGATACCCTATTTTTTTTTACATAAGAACATGTTCCATTTGTTAGGCTGAATTGGTTCTTATATATATGGTGCTTTATTGACCAAATTTCAGCCTGAAGGTTCCTGTTCTTTTATGCGGGTGTTTGCTGTAGACCTCTTTAGCTTTGTATGTAAATTGCCATCAGTTCAAACCATGTGATGTAAACATGCATAAGGTCAGATTCAACAAAGTCGTACTAGTGGTAAATTACGAACTCTTAGTCAAGTGAAGAAGAATTTTGGTTTTGAAAAATATCTTCACGAAATATGTAACGTAAAATATCGTCAGGCTGTAACGAGAGTAAGAGTTTCTGCACACAGACTACCAGTTGAATCTGGCCGTTATAACAACATCCCTTACAATGAACGAAAATGTAATTTATGTCATTCGCCGAATGGAATCGGTGATGAATATCATTACTTAATGTCCTGCACCAATGAAAAGTTTGTGGAACTTAGATATGATTTTATACATAATATATATAGTGTTAATAAATTGTTCAGTTTATTTGATTCAAAGAAATTATTTTTATATATTCTGAATATACATGACAATTCTATCATGAAAATAACAGCAAAATATTGTTATGATATTCTTTCGTTATATGATAGTTATATTCTATAGTTTATGTTACTGTACGTTTTGAATTTGTAAGTACTTTATCACCTAGTTTGGTATTTGATGGAATAAAAATTATTATATATGTGTTGCAATGGTGTTCTTGAAATGGGCAATTTACATACAAAGCTAAAGAGGTCTATTTATGGCAAAAAAATTAACACAATTTAAAATTCACAACGTCCTTGAACCCTCAATTAGCATTTAAAAAATTATGCAAAAAAGTACAATTGGAATTCCTGAAACAGGTCTATAAGAAAGACAATTTTAAAATATATTATTGTTTAAATTTGACACTACCGTATTAAAAAAAAATTAGATTGCCTATTTATTGTAACCTCAATTTCAATACAGCCCATTGCAAAAATTCTGTAAATCAAGTATATCAGTATATCCATATATCGGGTGCATTATGGGTAATTGAAAAAGTCCCCTAAATGCTGATTCACGCAAGCAACATTGGTGAAACTCTAGAAATGTTGTGTTTTAGTCTCTAGTTTGTTGTTTGTAAGTGTCTGCTGCATATTTTGTGGAAAAACTCTAAAACAGTATTACCCATAATGCACCCGATATATGGATATACTGACTGATATACTTGATTTACAGAATTCTTGCAATCAGCTGTAATTATTTAAATATAGACTTTTAAATAATAGTGTGAACTGGTGTTGCATTAGTCTCCCTCTCAGCCATTTTTGAGACTCGGCCGCAAGGGAGACCTGAGTGTTACATCGGATGTTTTTCAATTTGAATTTATTTATTTACCAATTTTTATAGGTCACAGAATACAAACATACTCAATTGAGCATCAGGAGGTTTCTATGAGGCAATATAGTCAATGAGGCGCGTAGCTCCAAATTGACTATCCTCATAGCAAACGAGAACGAGTAGTCTAATTATTGTTTTAACATAAACCATCCAGTTGGTCAGTAGAAAATGACAGAAACAAGCAACAGACAATAATTTGTCGAGAAAATCCTCTGAAACATTAGTAAAACACGACGACGAAGCCACCATTTTGTTTGTTTACCTCTACTCGGGGTCTATGAGCTGATAGACCACTAGTACCGAACCAATCAGATTGCAGGATTTGCGATAGACCACTGGATGGTTTATGCTAAATCAACTTATGAACCTACAGTCAATACAGTATTTATATCTTTGCAATAATAAATTATTAATGCAATATATCGTAAAAAGTTTTTAATAGAAATATCTTACAAGTGGAATAAAAAGTTATAAAAAAATACAAAAAAAACTTATGAACCTTACATACATCATGCAATCTGATTGGTTCTCTATCTCGGGGCAGCTATCTATACTGCACTTTCCACTGTTTCCATACTTTCCAAAGTTTTGCAGTGGTAGTGTGTGTGAGAGTACAGTGTCCCCCAATTAGTGCGCAAGCGCTAGAACACATTGGACACTAAATAAACAGGTGTTTTTTTTGTTTTTTTAAATAAACATTTATTTATTTATTTTATTTCCACTGTTTAATTCTTTTTAATATCTTTAGTTTTTTGATCAACGAAAGGTGATTTCTTCACATCACAAGGAATGGGTTTGTACTTGTCCCTACAGTACAGATTGCAAATGGAGTGGAACATTGTATCGTTATAAGGTAAAGGAGCCCCCAGGGGGGGGGGGGGGGGTACTCAGGGGTATCAGTGACGGGGAGGTGCGAAGACCTTTTTGGGGTTTGAAATTCGCGGCTTGGGACTTTTTGGGGGTTATCAATTTTCTGGTGGACTTTTTTTGATATAAACATTTTGGCAAGGACTTTTTTTGGGGTTGATAAAAATGATATCCTACCGTTCTCGATTTCATGCGGAGAATTTTTTTTTTTGGTTTACAAAGTTTGGCTTCATTCGCACCTCCCCGTCACTGATACCCCTGAGTACCCCCCCTGGGCTGTCACTACACACTGTTTTTCAGTAATATTTAGGAAGCATAAGAATTTATGTCACCTTCCAACACAAGCACAACAAATGAAAACTTTTGATCCTAAATGTGGTTACTGTATAATCCAGAAAACCAGGGGTTTTGTCCAACCAAAATCCCTGGGTTTAGTGTCAGGACCCATCAGGTATACGGTTGTGTTTGTACTTGAAACTAATAAATCATATTGGTATTTTTATACTCTCTTAGGACCATTGCCAAACCTGCAACTACCAAATTGTACAATGTTATTGTGGGAAACTCATGTGCAAAGGACACCTGACTCAGTATCATCTAATGGAAGAGTGTCAGCATAGAATGGTAAAAATCATACAAAGTCATGTATATCCTAGAATCTAAATGGAAACTAGTGAGTACACTAGTATGGGCTGCGTCGGTGTATAATGATAAATTCAGTGGTTAAAGGAAATCTATATCACTGTGAAAAAGAGTACTTCACTTTACTGATGTTTCAAGCCTAAAAGCCCTCATCGGAGGATGAAACATTGAATATATACCCCGATACCCTGGAATAATGCATATTAGGGCTACACGTACATGGTCAAACAGTATCAGTATTTCTATTTTGTACGTATTTCAAAATAAAGCATTTTTATTATACAGTCAATCCAAAAAAGGCTGTCCAGAATATATACACATACACATATATAACTATCACGTGACCGTATATACAGAATACATCAATTCCAGGTTCCCTTTATATTAGTTATCAGCTTTTGGCTACATTATTCAGACGTATAAAATCAATACTTTAAGACCTTTTTAATCTTTTTAATGTGTTCTGTATATACGGTCACGTGATAATTATATGTGGATATGTGGATATATTCTGGACAACCTTCTTAATGGATTGACTGTACATGTACGTATTATGGTATATACATATAGATTAAGTCACTTCATCCATTCTTGCAGGGACCCCTTCTATTTTAGGGGATTAATTTAATATGGGGATTTAGTTTCCCCCCCTGTTGACACCTTTTTATGTTGTAAAGTGTCATAAATGAATAAATAAATAAAAAAATTTTTCACAGAGTCATGTTTAATCTCTTTTCAGTTGGATTACCAAGTGGATGGTAATGGCATCCAAGATGGAGTGACATGCCCTCTGTCTTACAGAGGATATCGCTGGGTTGGCACCCGCATTAGATACCAACAGGTTTGTGGTTTATAAACTGATATTACAATATGAGCGGCCAATTTGTTGAATGAGATATACAGATCTCATATGCAACACGGACGCAAATATTGTATTCAACTTATCATTTTTACTCCTTAGATAGGTAGATAGGCAGGTCCACATCAGGACAACCATGTACTATGTATGTATATCCACAGATGTATAAAATCATGTTCAACTATAATTTTCAAGATACCAGTAACAACACTGCACAATTCTACTGCGCATACCGGTATATTATATAGCGTTACATATTGTGTGATCTATTACGTGAAATAATAATTTGGTGTTGAAAAACACTGCGATACACCGAAACTATGGATTTTGGATTAAAAAAAGAACAAGAATGGTGAAGAAAATGGCAATAAAGTGGAGGATAATATGTTGTGTTTTTGAATAAAATTTTAGTTGAAGAGCGCACGCTAACTTACGCCATTGAGCTCGCGCACATTGGAGACCATTGGAAATCGTTAAATATTTCAAGTGTAACTGAAGTTTTTTCAAAATAAATTGAAAACGAGCATGGTGACCCCCATTTTTTTATTTCAGATTTTTAATAAAATCGGTGCTGCATATTATATATCAAAATATGAAGGAAAGTTTATTGGCTAAATTTTGAAATATTTTGATGAGAAGAGTTCAAGTGTGCGATTTCTGGACGTTCGTAGAGGCGAACATACTTGTATAGTTTCATTAATATTTCAACATTCCTAGTCATTCAATTACTTTGATAGATTTAGGAGTATAGCTTAACTAGTAAACTTAGAATTATATGTACGTTATGTTATAAAAAAAGAACCGAGAAAAAAGGTTTTTGATTACAACTTCCGGTTGCTACCACATTTCGCTATAAAACCTATAAATTGATATATTTGAAGAGCATCTAGCGGGAAAACGAGAATGGTGACCCCCTGTTTTTATTGCAGTTTTGAAACACCCTAGGTATGTCATCTCTGCCACGGGTGTGATTTCTATTGACAGTGTTTTCCTCATGAATTATTCATCAACAAAAATGCCAGAAGCCAGTTATAAGATATAAAAATTATGTTGCCCTGAGTCTCACGTGGCATCTAATTGCAAGCAAAAAAGTTGTGGACGACTCTGGAAATGCGATTGATTTTATATGTACCATACATGTACTAAATAAACTGTCTAACTATAGTACTGTCATCAAATAAATTCTTAGTAGATTTTTTTTTTTTTGTGATAGACACATGAACTTCGATGTAATTTTATGGACATCAAGTGTTTCTGTAACAATCAAGTCCAGAAGTCCATTCTTCATAATCATTTGCAAATGCATTGCCCACTTAATATGGTGAGTGATTATATCCTTATGTTACCAATGGTAAAACATTTGAAAGAATTTTAAAGCTATCAAAGTATAGAGTGAAGTCACAAAATCTCTATTGTGGCAGTGGTGAGAGTTGCAGTAGCAGCACTTATAAAGCACTAGAAGTGGTAGTGTGATTGTAATAAACCCGTGAAATAAAAATCATTACCGTATTTGCCGGTGTATAAGTCGACTCGGTGTATAAGTCGACCCTCTAAAAGGAGGTCAAAATTCCTGATTTTATCATATATTCTTTGTATAAGTCGACCCTACTTTTTTAAGAGCATCAAGTATATTTTGATGTCAAATCTATTCGAAGTTAGATGCAAAAGCCTCCAAAAAGTCGGACATTTCCGCACGATCTTGTATCGGCAGCCATTTTGAATTGCTTGGTAACCTGGCGTTGGCATAAACAAAAGCGTAAACAAAAGTTCAAGTTGAGACGCCTTCAAAAACTAGCAAATTTGTAGTTATCATACCAAAGAACTTCAAACGCTACTAATAAAAAGGTTACTGTATTTATAAATACGATGTTGAACTTCTTGACGGTTAATATGGACTGGAAACTACTAAACAAAGTCATGTGATTTACAAACAAAATGGCGGCTCATCATGTCCCTCGTGTCTGAAGTCCGATAGTTTGTGGCTCTTCTTTTGCGAATAATCCCAACAAACATCATTTAAAAGATGTTTATCATCGGGTTTAAGGTACAGTGATGACCAAAAGGAAACTACTAAACAAAGTTATGTGATTTGCGAACAACATGGTGGCTCCGATTGAAGTCTCAAGTTCGTAGCCAATTCGTTGGTTCTAATAAACACTTCTACGCTTCTTCTTTTGAAAATTATGTGTCATTTATCTCAACAAACATCATTTAGATGTTATCTTAGATAAAGCTATTGATTTAAATGTTTTTTTAAGGTCATTTCTGCTTTGATCGATTTTCATACCCGGTGTATAAGTCGAGGTCAATTTTTCAAGCTAAATTTTAGAGGTTAAAAGGTCGACTTATACACCGGCAAATACGGTATTTCTTTTGTTAATTATTTAAATAGTTTTGTCATGACTACACGTTGGTGTTTCCTGCACCACTGCTGGAATACATCACAAGGGAAGTAGGACCTGAGGAGTGGGAGCCATCTTTAAGACCAGTACAACTGATGGAGGTATTATACACTGATCTGATTGAATGATAAGATGAATGAGTAAATAAATGGATGAAGAAGTGAGTGAAGGAGTGAATGAATGAAACAAACTAATGAATGGATGCATCATTGCTTGTGATAGGATGATTAAATATATTGAAGATCAGTTAAATAATTTCTTTGTTGGCACTTTTATGTTTCTCTTAATTGAGCATTCAGCATGTAGCGCGCACCTCATTAGCATGTTATTAATATAATAACACACCTACAAAAAATACTCGTTTCTGATTGGCTGTGGATTTTTTCTTAATACCGTGCTATTTTATTATTTGTGGTTGTGATTGCGTTACGCGCCATTTGCTACTAGTAAAGAAACTCATATTTTTTGTAGGTGTGTTATTAATAGGAAATACCACTTAGTTCTCGAAGAATTAATGAAAAATACCACTTGCTGAAAGCGGCTGAATACCACTCGTGCTACGCACTCGTGGTATTAAACCACTTTCATCAAATACGCATGGTATTTTTCATTTATTAATTCTTCTCGAACTGTGGTATTTCCTATACGAAGCACGCCAGTATATCAGAGTTGTTGATCTTGGGAGGACCAATCGAGTGTGTAAGACCAAACATACGTCTAATTGCTCAGATGGGAAAGCTAGAGCAAGATGAAATGTTGGTCACTACTTCATCTGATATGAATGGGAGGGTAGTATTCCTAGTAAGATCTTAATTTGAGCTTTCTTTCATGGGTCTTGACAAACCGACTAGCTGATTTAGAAACATTGTGAGATAGTAGGTTTGTTTAGGATAAAGATGTCCCAACCACTCGAGGTGTTTATAAACATGTTTGAAACTAGTTTGTCCCTCTCGTTCACCATTATCTACGATGTTCCTTTGATCGCCCCGCTATGGAACTCGTAAGAAGCTGTTTCCTAATTGCTGTGATGTCTTGACAGTTGATGTTAGGAAGATCAAGGCATAAGAACAATAATTGTTCTTATGCCTTGATCTTCCTAACAGTTATTATAACAATTGTGGAAATTATTTTAATCTTTTTTAGCTCGCTAACTATATTCCAGAAATTAAAATGGATCAGGATGATCAAGCCATGGAAATGTAATCCATAAAGATGAGAGTCACCACATTTGACATTCTTATACAAGGTTACACGGCCTAATACTAGTTTTGCAACATAATTATTTCTACTAAATAATTATTTCTATGCTTTCATAGTTTTTATGCTGATAATATTAAATAGTGTTCATCGAGAGATTATAAAATCATTAATTTTAATTAAAAGATAGCATTCATTTGCACTGCAATGAGGATATCATTAGATTTATATATACAGCTTATTAGATTTTTTTTCGGGTATTACGGGCTGATATTTTACGAGTTGCAAGTGTATTTTTCTGAGCCCGTAGGACTAGGAAAAATGTGAGCAACGAGTAAAATGTCAGCCCGTAATACCCGAGAAAACATCTAATGAGGGATTTATTATATAACTGTGACGTAATTTTATCAGGATATTGTTTTTTGAGTTGTGAACAGGGCATTACGGATTTCTACAGGGCATTTTTTTAAACGCCTCATATTGGCCCTCAATAATGACCATAATTTGGTAAAATTACGTCACAGTTATATCATAAAACACAGTATATTCGCACACGATGCTATACCTAGTGTAGCAATAGTCTTGAGTTAAAAAAAAAACTATTTTTCCAGTAAATAGATGAAATATATATATTTCCTTGTGTGGTATATTACATTCCGCTTTGTGGAAGGTCTGTGTTCTCAATCAGACCATCGGAAAAATTATTTTTCTATAAAACAAGGAAAAGCTAATTTGAAGTCTACATAAATGTAGAAGTGTTAGTTTACAATACTGAGGTCTGGGTTCCTGAATGGTTGATTAGTGCTATCCCAGGATTGACTAATATGAGGGGTACCGAATGGTCAAGGCGAGACTTTGTGAGATGTCATATTTTTTTGAACCCAAGATGCTTTTTCACTGATTTCCTTTGTTTTCAAACCTCGTGACTCTTCGTGACTCTTCGACGACTTTTTGAGAGAGAAAAGGGGACTTCGACACCTGCAAGAGTTGACCAAAATTTTGCGGGACTCTCACTTTTTGCGGGACTATTCGATAATATGCTCTGATTGATTTTATACAACGTACAGTTGCATACTTTTTTTATTTCTTAGTATTTTTTATTGTTGCTTATTTATTTTTTCATTTCTTAGTATTTTTTATTGTTGCTTTTTTTTTTTTTTTTTCATTTCTTAGTATTTTTTATTGTTGTTTGTTATTTTGTTTTTCATTTCTTAGTATGCTTTATTGTTGCTTTTTTTTTTTAAGTTCTTTAGTATTTTTTATTGTTGCTTATTTATTTTTTCATTTCTTAGTTTATTTTATCGTTGTTTGTTATTTCGTTTTTTTCTCATTTCTTAGTATATTTTATTGATGTTTGTTATTTCGTTTTTTTTATTATTTCTTAGTATTTTTTATTGATGTTTGTTATTTTGTTTTTCATTTCTTAGTATTTTTTATTGTTGTTTGTTATTTTGTTTTTCATTTCTTAGTATTTTTTATTGTTGTTTGTTATTTTGTTTTTCATTTCTTAGTATTTTTTATTGTTGTTTGTTATTTTGTTTTTCATTTCTTAGTATGTTTTATTGTTGCTTTTTTTTTTAAGTTCTTAGTATTTTTTAGTTGCTTATTTTTTTTTTCATTTCTTAGTATATTTTATCGTTGTTTGTTATTTCGTTTTTTTCTCATTTCTTAGTATTTTTTATTGATGTTTGTTATTTCGTTTTTTTTATTTATTTCTTAGTATTTTTTATTGATGTTTGTTATTTCGTTTTTTTTATTTATTTCTTAGTATTTTTTATTGTTGTTTGTTATTTTGTTTTTCATTTGTTAGTATTTTTTGTTGTTGTTTGTTGTTATTTTGTTTTTCATTTCTTAGTATTTTTTATTGTTGTTTGTTATTTTGTTTTTCATTTCTTAGTATGTTTTATTGTTGCTTTTTTTTTTAAGTTCTTAGTATTTTTTATTGTTGCTTATTTATTTTTTCATTTCTTAGTATATTTTATCGTTGTTTGTTATTTCTTTTTTTTTCTCATTTCTTAGTATTTTTTATTCATGTTTGTTATTTCGTTTTTTTTTATTTATTTCTTAGTATTTTTTATTGTTGTTATTTGTTGTCCAAGCAGGTTCGGTCCATGTAACACTCCACAATTGAATTTTCTATTGGAAATCTTAAAACCAAAATACAAAATTGCTCGTGTTTTAAGAATTTTGATTATTACAAACTAATTTCAAAATTCAATATTGCTACATTTTTGTATATTCAAACTTTAGAATTAAGTTCAAAAATCTTAAAAGCACACAAAATCACATATTTTTAATTTTTAAAAACCAAAAAAAGAGCTAATTGATTATTGACAAAATCTTTGTAATTTAAGATGGAAGCTCCCTTTAGGGGAGGGGTCAAAGGAGCTGTTGGTCAATTAAGAGAGGACAATATATTTACATTGCCACCTCACCCATATATGTTACTTTTCAACCAAGGTACACCCGCTCCCACGACTGAACTTCTGGTGCACATGCCATAATCTACAAACGTGAAAAATCATTTTCGACCAATCATAGCTCTCCATTTTGTCAGCCAACTTCTCATTTTGAACTACATGGATCTTATGTCCAGCATATGCTGCAAAATATGGAGTCGGATTTCGAAGTCTTTCCGTGTCCCATCGCCTTTGTGCCTGATAAAATGGAGTTGTTTTTGGTAAGCTTTGCGGCCGAACTGCTCGTTTCCCAAGATTATAACCCCTAGAACGAAGGAGAGTTAATATTCTTCTACCGTATGTATGCCCAACCTGTAAAAGAACAAGAAGCATATACTATAGTACGCTATTAGAATCGTTCAATGAACTTGGTACTACTGACAGTGGAACCCGGCCTTACGGACACGCAGTTAATACGGACACCCGGTTAATACGGACACCCGGTTAATACGGACATGTTGTTCTGTCCCGGCTGAAACTCATACAAATGCCTATAAAATATACCCATTTCATACGTACAACGGATAATACGGACAACGGACACTTTTTCCTCTCCAAATATGCCCATTTTCATACAAAGTCTACCCGGTTACACTTTATTTTCTCAAGACAACGACAATGTGTAAATTAATCGCTTATATTACATGCGATCAAAGATTCAAGTATTCAATAGCAATTCAAGTAGCAATAGCAATGTATTACACAATCACGAGTGACGTAAATTGACCAACCCGGTTAATACGGACACTGCGCGGTCTCGTCCCGATGGTGTCCGTATTAACCGGGTTCCATTGTATTGAAAGTGAACTCTCGTTATAACACACATCCTCAGGACCGTCATTTGTTGTCCGTATAAATAGCGAGAGTCCGTTATTTTCAGTCATTGCAGTATTAATTTTTGCCGGGGATCTAACCGGCCTGTCCGTACGTATTAGCGAGGTGTCCGTAATAAGGGGGTCCTCAAGGCGAGAGTTGACTGAGTAGCAGAGTAGGCGGTAATACTTGATGTACTGTGCTATCAACCTGTTCTTGTGACATAGCACCATAATCAAATCTGTGGATTTCCTGCTACAAAAGAGTTCTATGATTTTCCTTGAAAATCCTCACTTATCATGCTGGTTGCTAAGCAAATATTCTGAAACTTGCTTATATGTAAACTTCCTTTCAGTCGTGGGAGAGGGTGTACCTTGGTTGAAATTAAAAGTAACATATATGGCCGGTGGGGTGGCATATAAATATATTGTCCTCTCTTGACCAACAGCTCCTTTGACCCCTCCCCTAAAGGGAGCTTCAATCTTTTGAAACTTAAAAAAGTGAAATTACAAAGATTTTGTAAATTGAAATCACGTTCAAATAAATAATAATCAATTAGCTCTTTTTTGTTTTCCGTTCTGCTTTCAAAATTAAAAATATGTAATTGTGTGTGCTTTTAAGATTTTTGAACTTAATTCTAAAGTTTGAATATACAAAAACGTAGCAATTTTGAATTTTGAATTTAGTTTGTAATAATCAAAATTCTTAAAACATGAGCAATTTTGTATTTTGGTTTTAAGATTTCCAATAGAAAATTCAATTGTGGAGTGTTACACGTACCAGGTTCCCATTCATTTTAACCTGGGATTATAATAATAATAATAATAGACTTTATTTATCGAGGGTAGCACGTGACGTGACAGTTAATATAAACTGATGACCCTGTCAGCCATTCAGGAACTAGGCCCTGATATGTATTCTACATGTAGCTGTAATAATGCTTTGCATGGCAATAGGCAATTTTCATGATGGCGTCATATATTACAAGTACCAGAATGCTTTGCCCATTTTCTTTTGTTAGATAATTAGCACCAATTGTCTTAACATTCTCATTAGGGAATAAAAATCTGAATAAGAAAGAAAATTCCCAAAGCAGTCTGGTAGTTGTAGTAAAACAACGTCATCATGCAAGTCACCTACTGTTGCACTGATATGTATTGCAATGCACAGTTCATTGTTAAACTATGTAGTGCTTACTATGAGTGACAGTATTATATCTGATTTTTAGATGTATTATTTCATGTTTTACTATAATTTTGATCATACAACTTAGTGGCTTCCACTGACAAAATCAAGGTTAAAGTAAAATAACAACGGCCATGTTGGTACCCGATAAAGCATTCCTCATTAGCTACAACACACCACCAACATGGCCGCTATGTCACTGTACTACAAAGATTGTTCACAAATGAATAATAAACTTCACTAATCCAAATCAAGTGTCAATAAATTGATGTTTATTTCTGAGAGTTTGGGTTAATTGTATTGAACAGTGCTATGTGTTGTGGTACATCTATACCATAAACATTCATGTTAGAATATAAACCGCGTCGTCAGTATATACAGTATGTGGTTCTAATAAATTATTGTGAACGGTTCTTAATTGTGACCACTGTTCAGTTAATGTGTACCGTGGTTACCAGAGGCTATTATTTTATCTCTCTCGAGCCGTAGGTGCTCTCGTAGAGTTTAGAGAGACATAAAATAATAGACTCTGGGAACCAGGGTACACATTAACTGAACAGTGTTCACAATAGACCTCTTTAGCTTGTATGCAAATTGCCCATTTCAGATCATGTGATGTAAACATTGATATTCTCTGGAGAATTAGTCCTTTCAATATGAACGAATAAATTTTAGAAATATAAAGGAACAACTCTCCAGAGAATATCAGTGTTTACATCACATGATCTGAAATGGGCAATTTGCATACAAGCTAAAGAGGTCTATTAGAACCACATACTGTATAGGTAATAAATTAAATATTTAGAAAATGTTCTCTTTCTAATTCTTCACATCATGTTAGAATATACATTAAATACCGGTGAGCAGTGGCTTATAAGATAAGATAGTTTATTTCAAGTCAATCAAACACGGAGTGGTTGCCAATTCTCCTGAGTCAGGGACTCTTCCGACATGGCAAAAGTGCTTGACGAATGAAATCATAAAAAATACACCAAATTGAAGAATCATTGTCAGGTTCAAAATCATAGAACATAGAAGCTGAGACCGAAATAGCTTATGAGAAATATGTTAATTAGATGCATGTTGACCGATGTAGCCGGGTCGAGTTTCACAAAACGTGAATCCTTCTCTATTGTATTGTAGGCCTCACATAGGTTTTCGTTGATCATATTGGAGTACTCTGGGCAATATTGTAGATAGGAATTCTACTGAGATGTTGCAAGTAAAGTTTGAGTAATTTATATGATCTTCGTTAGAATACAATAGATTAGTTGGTAAACACCGGAAATGTATCTGTAGCCACTCCCAATATTGTCATTTCAGGAATGTAATATAGTAAGGGTTATAATAGCGTGTTATGTGTTCAATAAACCAGTTCTGTCGCATGCTCGAGGATCCAGCGGTTTTTGTCCGCGCTCCGAAGTCACTGGCTGAAACAACCGGCTCGAGCATGGTTCTGTCGTAGCTTTTGTGCGGTGTGGTTGTCGTGTTCTCTTGTTCTTCATGGTCCATCCTAAAAGGACCTCATTTCACTTGGTCACACTATGTTACCTGTTTTGCAATCAGAATGCAAAAATGCCAAAATGCATATCTTGGATCTAATTAACATATTTCCCATAAGCTATTTCGGTCTCTGCTTCTATGTTCTATGATTTTGAACCCGACAACGATTCTTCAATTTGGTGTAGACAAAATATTCAAATCAAAAGCTTTAAATAATCTAATAATATTAATAATCTGCAGTTCTAAACATCTAGAAATTGTGATCTAAATTTGCATTACATTAACTTCTAGTGTCCAGTCCTCTATCTTGCGATCAATTGCCTGGTTCCTAAGTTACCAAAAGAGAGTGGGACGAAGCATGTTCTTGTTGTCATATAAAAACTAGTCTGTCCAGAGAAAGATCATTCATATACCGTAATATACATGGCTAAGCCAGGTACTTATTCCTCATACTGTAAAGCTGCATCTACACAAGCAAGTTTTCCTTGTCAAGGAAATCTTGCTCGTGTAGATGACAAAAAATTGTAAATTTTTCCTTGTCAAGGAAAACTTGTCAAGGAAAACTTGTCAAGGAAAACTTGTTCATGTAGATACAGCTTAAATGTCCATTTGGGTGGTATTTTAAAACCCTTGTTGCCCTTTAATAATATTTGGTCCCAAAAAATGGAGTTCACCAGATGCAGAGACAAAACCAGTGCCCTTTCCTGGGAAACACTTACATGTAGAACACATATTTAGAGGCTCAATATTATTTAATCTCAAAGTTCACTGCCAAGCAAGGGATGCCATTGTTCAATATTTGAAGGGCTCTGTGTAAGAACAATGTAAGTGATCTCTGATGCAAATCTAAATTCTCCTCGAGATTCTTTGAATTTCAAAGGAGAATTTGGGTTTTGATCACAAGTCACTTACTCTGTTCTAACTTGCAGGGAGCCCTTCATTTGATAGCACAATACTTGAACGGCTCCGTGCATTATAACAGCGCAAGTGGCCTCTGATGCAAATCTAAATTCTCCTCTAGCTATAGGCTTTCTATATTGTAAAGAGAAATTTGAATTTGATCACAAGTCACAGATACTGTTCTTGCATGGACCCGTTTTATTTGTACAAAATGTCGCATTAATTACCTTGCTGAAGCGTGGGTTTGTTATCTCATTTGCCTAGCTGCCTAAAATATGTAGTAAGTACTGGAATGTGGTGAGGCACAGTGGTGTGTAGATCGTACAAACTGCTGCATGTATAGGTAGGTATCTCATGGAAATCATGAATATTCTGTTTCTTGGTATCTATAAAACAAAACAAGAGTTCATTAGCAGTTTATAATTATCTACAATCTCATAAAAGGACATGCAGTCGTCGAAACGTCCAGATTATATCACTAATTTTTCTTACAAAATCTCACAAATGAATGAAAAAAGAATGAAAGAATGAATAAAAGAAAGAAGGAATGAGAATAAATGAAAAAGTTACAAATGAAAACATAAATGAATCATATCAATGAAAAGTAATAAATATACATGTTAAAGAATAAGAAAAGGAATGAATAACAATAATAATAATGAACAAATAGTTGAATGAATAAATGAATGAATGAATGAAAAAGTAAATAAATGTGTAAAGTAAGTAATGACTAATATACAATTAAAAAACAAATGAAATAGAAAAATGTCAGCCAATGACTGAACCCACAACCTCACTCACGATAGACCGATACTCAAACAACTGAACACAACCCAGCGGCAGTATTGTTTGTAACCATCTATTACTCACTCACGATAGACCAATACTCAAACAACTGAACACAACCCAGCGGCAGTATTGTTTGTAACCATCTATTACTCGGTCAGCAAATGTTGTCAGCTGCTAGAGCAACAACCCGGCAAGGTCTTCGTGTAGCTGCACAAATTGTCCTGGCTATTGTTTTTTTATGTAAAACAATACATAGAAAGACAATAGAACAATAGCCAGGACCTTTGTGCAGCTACACGAAGACCTGACCTTTATGTAAAAACAATACATAGAACGACAATAGAACAATAGCCAGTCGGACTTTTGTGCAGCTACACGAAGACCTGACCTTAATGTAAAAACAATACATAGAACGACAATAGAACAATAGCCAGGACTTTTGTGCAGCTACACGAAGACCTGACCGACAACAATCAACTTGAACGTTATGCTTGTGTTTTGCTTTGAGACTATGGACATGTTTTCCTCTTATGCAATTGTCGAGAAAAGAGTACCAAGAAGATTTGGCATCTAAATGAAGTGATCATTATACATGTATGTTGATGCTGCCACCACCTACTTGCATTGTCATGGACAGCTATAAAACACTGTCTGTCCTTCATCCACTGACCGGGTCTGCAGTGTCTGGTACTTACTTGCATTGTGGACAGTTATAAAACACTGTCTGTCCTTCATCCACTGACTGGGTCTGCCGTGTCTGGTACTTACGGTACTTGCATTGTGGACAGTTATAAAACACTGTCTGTCCTTCATCCACTGACTGGGTCTGCCGTGTCTGGTACTTACTTGCATTGTGGACAGTTATAAAACACTGTCTGTCCTTCATCCACTGACTGGGTCTGCCGTGTCTGGTACTTACGGTACTTGCATTGTGGACAGTTATAAAACACTGTCTGTCGCCCTTCATCCACTGACTGGGTCTGCCGTGTCTGGTACTTACGGTACTTGCATTGTGGACAGTTATAAAACACTGTCTGTCCTTCATCCACTGACCGGGTCTGCCATGTCTGGTACTTACTTGCATTGTGGACAGTTATAAAACACTGTCTGTCCTTCATCCACTGACTGGGTCTGCCGTGTCTGGTACTTACTTGCATTGTGGACAGTTATAAAACACTGTCTGTCCTTCATCCACTGACTGGGTCTGCCGTGTCTGGTACTTACTTGCATTGTGGACAGTTATAAAACACTGTCTGTCCTTCATCCACTGACTGGGTCTGCCGTGTCTGGTACTTACTTGCATTGTGGACAGTTATAAAACACTGTCTGTCCTTCATCCACTGACCGGGTCTGCCGTGTCTGGTATGTCATTCCTTCATGTCCACAGTTTGAACACTTTTTGTCAATCTGCAAAAATATTTTTTTGATAAAATGATAGAATGATTTTAAAAGTGTTGTGCTTCATCCTATAAAGCAGTGCAGCAGTGACTGCAGACAAGGGTGAGTGACCTATATGTACATGTAGTCCATAATTATAATTATTGTACATGTAAGTCAATGAATAAACTCACCATTGGGCCGATAGAGTCTTCTTCATCATCGATATTAATTCTTTTCTCTTTTACTTCATTAAAAACTTTGCTGGAATGAATCTCTATTCTTTCAAATTCTAATAGTAATACAACAATATTATTATAGTTTACGCATTGAATTGGCAGAGTTATTACTCCAATTTGTGCTTGACAATGAACGTTGTCAGCGTCGCAGAGTCAACAGTTCTCTCTCTCTCTCTAAGCATGACACCTTTGGCAGTGGTGGATCTAGAGGGGTTCTAAAGGTCCGGACACACGGTACAACATTGCGCACAACATTGCACGCAACATGTATTGTTGCAGCATGTGTCCACCTCTGCAACATGTTGTGCACAATGTTGCAGAAGTAGAATCGAGTCCTACTTCTGCAACAATAGGCCATATGCACTAACGGGTCACGTGACCCAACTTTCTCAAATCAAGCAGCAGTGTCAAAATGAACTCCAGAAATGAAAAGAGCAGCTCGATATTAGTAAGAAGGCGAAATTTCAGGTCATAACGTCTGACACAGGAGAAATGACATGAAATATAAAATCGAGTGTTTTCTAATAATTTGTTTGGAAAATGCATTGGATGGCATTTTTTGCCATCCAGCACATTTTTCCATACGAATCTTAATAAAATTTGCAATTTTATATTTCATGCCATTTCTGCTGTGTTAAACATTATAAGCTGAAATTTCGCCTTTTTACTAATATCGAGCTGCTCTTTTCATTTCTGGAGTTCATTTTGACACTGCTGCTTGATTTGAGAAAGTTGGGTCACGTGACCCGTTAGTGCATATGGCCTATTATTGCGAGCAACAAATTACGTCGTGTTAGCGCGCGCTAGTCAATCGCGAGCAATCAGTTACATGGGTGGACACACGCTGCAACAAAATTGCCAGTAATATTGCACGCAATGTTGCACCATGTATCCACCTGCACCTTAAGAGGTGCCATGGAATGTACAGTACCGCTCGAAACTAACCTGAAATAGGCTCGCTCGTGTGCTCGCCCATTAGGCTCACTTAGTGCTTGCCCAACTGTTTGCTTGAAGCTCGCAAAAGCTCGCCCAAAGCAAGAACTTTCAGAAATTTTATGCACAAGTGAACCAAAAGCAAACTCGACCACGCAGTAAAACCAGCAAACATAACTAAACCCCAAGCAAACATAACTGAACCCCAAGCAAACATAACTGAACCCAAAGCAAACATATTTTTCAAACTAATAAAACCCCAAGCAAACTCTTGATGTTGATCAAAATTCAGTTGGAATATTATAAAGCTGCATGTAAGACATGTAGTGCATAGTCATGCCGAAACTTCCTAGTTATGCTCGTAGACGAATTGTGAATCTCAAAAAGAAAAAAAACAGTTTGAAAAAAATTCAAGAAGTTCTTAGGAATGAAGATAATATCGTAGCTTCAATCCAGGCAATTTCGGGATGTTGCACCCGATACCGACTTTATGGATCGATAAAGGATCGAAAAAGAGATGGTCGACCTACGGTCGTCAGTGACTTCCAGCGGCAAATAATTTACGAAGAACTGACTAAAAATAATGAATTGTCGGCGAAAGAACTTTGCAATATAATGGATACTCGTTGTGGTGGTACTGGTAGTGTTCCATCGATAAGTGCAATAAAAAGAGCACGATACAAACTTGGATGGCGCTGGAGTGGGACAAAGTATTGTCAGCTGATAAGAAATGTCAACAAAGTTAAGCGTTTGGAGTTTTGCCATGTAGTGAGGCGGTTATGTGCAGAATTTTAGGTGAATTGTGCGCTTTGGGTTAAAAGCATCAAATTTGGTAGAAATAAAGGTTTTGTTATGCTGATTAATATCTGATATGGTGCCACCTCGAAATTGTGTTCAGAAGAGAGCTAATGGGAGGTTTTGAAAATGGCCGCCATCTTGACCGGAAGTCGCTACTGATCTTACCGGAAGTGGTTAAATTGTCATCTGAACTGCGCATGTCTCATTAAACAAATATGTTCTGTAAAGCAGTTGTGATTTCTGGATAACTATGTTATATAAAAAATATCGTTATAACACTACATAACTTAATTTTAATATACAGTCAATTGCAAAAATTCTGGCCGCTACGAAGTATCAGTATATCAATATATCAATATATCAGGTGCATTATGGGTAATTAAATAATCGAAAATTCCCCTTAAAGCGGGTTAACGCCAGCAAAGTTGGTAGAAATATTTAGTATAATGTTTATTTTAGTCTTACGTTTGTTGTTTGTAAATTTTGCTTCATTTAATAGTATTAGTGATGCACCCGATATATTGATATATTGATATACCGTGGCGGCCAGAATTTTTGCAAATTACTGTAATACGATTAAATGCATATCATCTATGTAAAACCGGAAGTGCAGTACACTATGACCGAAAGTACTAGAGAAGCGCACACTCTGATTGTTCAAAAACCAATACCACATTTCGCTATAATCACCTACAGATAATTATAAAAGAAAAGTGATCTACGAAAATGGTCGTGTGTTGCTTTATCGATGTTTCGCACGAATATAAAGCAAGATACATTTCCCGGAAAAGTACAAAAGGAGACACAAAATTCGGTTTGAAGACTGATCATCATTTTGAAGTTCTCGTTTATTGATGTTTTTTTACAAGGAAACTTATTTAGTCAACTGAAAGTGTAAAATGGTGGCAGAATGTAAAACTACTTGTTTAGAATTATGCCTGCTGTCGTTACTGTTTACTCAAAACACTACGAACAGAGTAAAAGCATTCAAGCCAAGACCGTTAATTTGGTTCTGGGTACAAATTGTTGGTTCAGATACAGTGATAACATTGCGACAGATAGAAACCACTGGAAAAGAGCAGAGTGACAACGATATCTAAGACCAAGCAGCAGCTATCAATCTGTGAAGAGCGATTGTTCACTATTTTCAATACTAGTTGTACATATACTGTCAGATTAGCGACGGAAAGTTGGATGAATTCTTCAAGCATGAGAACCAGGGATGTCTCAGCCAGAAACCGAGATGCCCGATGGTACTGATATATTGATGTAATCATTATCAATAGTGCTGCAACGGTGACATGATTAATCCAGCAGAAACTGAGAAAACATTCTCTGACTATGCTATGTAAACGTTTCTACATTATACATCAAAGCCAAACTCCGCCATCAGACCGCATAGACATTGTATGAGTTGAATACCTAGAAAACAGTTTGAAAGCAACGACAAGGAGTATCTGGCGAAGACGCATAGATGGAAATACTCAACTGCCTCGGAACTGGTTCCAATATCTACATGTATAGATGCCAACAAACGTGAACTGTTCAGGTTATTAGCTGAATGTGCTGCATTATTAGTAGCCTGATTTTCCAGATGGCTCATGTGTCATACGCTGTCGCTCCCTTCCCAGCGTATGACATACGCCGTCTGAAAGATCAGGCTACATCATTAGAGCTAGTCGAGATAGACCAGCATGTTATTATCACCCACGTGCGGTGACTAAGTACTGTGCAACCCAGCCCGTGATGACATCTCTAACATCGGGCCCTGTAACATGGATGCTGTCACATGTTGCTGCATGATACAGTCCAACAAGGCCATCACAAGATCCTTCTTCGAACTATTGATGTTCTGGTACTGGCAGTAGCAATCAACAACTGCAACAGCAGGGGCGGCTGGAACTATGGTTTGGTACTGGCTTACATCTTCGTTTCCTTGCAGTTCATGAAATGTCTGAGGCACTACCAGTTTTCTCTGATTTCACTGGATGTGACACTGTCATGTTTTGGAGGAAGAGGCAAGAAAATGGAATTGGCAGAATGGAAGTCATATTGGGAGGTTAACAATGAGTTTCTTGCCATGGCGCACAGTCCCAGCGATAACGCTTCGTTATCCTGATGTACGACAGGAACAGCACGAAGACAGAAGTAAACAAATGAAGCAAGGAAACAGCTCTTTGCTGAGAAAGGAAGATCGTTTGATGCTATATATGCGACCCTCCCTCCCTCAACGACAGCGCCTTTACTGGAGCACATCAAGAGGGCAGCTTATCTGGCCGGTCACTGCTGGGGCCAGACACTAACAGTCAGCCCAATTCCACCAAGTCTAGATGAATGGGGATGGACCCTAAAGGCAGACCGTATGGCAACCATTACCAGATCAATGTAACGAAGTCATGCCGTGAGCTGGCCCGATGTGGGTGTAAGATACATGTAGGCTGCCGTTTTACATGAGTTTTTCCTTTGTTAGGCAAACCTCAAATGCACGTACAGCGCTCTGCTCCTGCAATGATAAATGCTGCAGCACGTGAACACAGCTACAAGCGGCTTAGATTTGAGCGTCATATGTTATTGTGCATTTACTTTACTTCCACCAATATATAATAGCTGAAATAGATGAAATAGAGCTGTTATCATATGACTGTCACAAGTGATCGACGATTACTTTGGTTTCGCGTTTAGCTTGGCTAGTATATATTGGTTAACTGAGTTCAGATTGTATTCATTAGAAATTTGCACCATGTCAAATCATTTGTGTAATCACTTCTTTTCGTGATTGGTTGATAAGAAAACCATATTTGCTGCTGATTGGCTAGTGAAACAAACTTTCTCTGGCTGAGTCTACGAGCAGCACTTCAGCTAGCAAGTCTCTACAATTGACGAAATGACGCGTAGATGTATCAGTATAATGAGGCAAATATTGTGTAGACATACATATAATGAATGATAATGACGAGAAGTGTAAACAACTCAGAGGTCATAGTGGGTCATGAATGAACCCATGATCTTCCGTATTCTAGTCGGATGGTCTACCACTGAGCTACTGGGTACTCTAATCAAGGTCAAGGTCATAGTGGGTCATGAATGAACCCATGACCTTCCGTATTCTAGTCGGATGCTCTACCACTGAGCTACTGGGTACTCTAATGGTGAGCGAAAGGTCATAGTGGGTCATGAATGAACCCATGACCTTCCGTATTCTAGTCGGATGCTCTACTGACCACTGAGCTACTGGGTACTCTAATGCCGGTGAGCGAAAGGTCATAGTGGGTCATGAATGAACCCATGACCTTCCGTATTCTAGTCGGATGCTCTACCACTGAGCTACTGGGTACTATAATCAAGGTCAAGGTCATAGTGGGTCATGAATAAACTGCAATCCAGCAATTACGTGATGGTGAATGACATATGTACTGCAATCCAGCGGTAACATTTATGTCGGGTTATGTGTCTCAAATATGATACTTCCCTTATCAGCTAGTATAATGAAGCAATATTCAATACTGATTTTGGTATGACACAAACCGCGTAAAAACAAAGACGAACGTTGTTGTTCGTAAAGTCAGGTATTGGTCATTGTCGTTGCCCTACAGTTCCTGTCAGTAATTCCCGGGAGTAATTGACTGGCTGGTTTTTGACACTCAAAAACTTTGCATTAATGGGGGTAAAATATCGATAGCAGTGCTTCCTATACCATTAGTACATAATAAACCAACCAGTATCGATATGATATAAAGCAAATATTACTTTTTCGATGTTTTCAGGAAAAAAAAGTTTTTCACTTCCGGTTGAAATGGAGGCCATTTACGAAATTTCCCAAATTCAGAAAGTTATCACATTTTCCAAGGAACTATCAATATTTCTGTGCTCACAACATTTCATCAATCTCTAAATCGATAATTATTTATTTTGGAACTAATGCGAGAGTGTTTAAGGCCAATTCTGGTGTAAGCGCTTTTCACTTCCGGTTCAAAATGGCCGCCATTTTGAAAATCGGCCTTAACTCGTAAACCTTTTGGTATTCGCGGTGGCACCATATCCATATTTAATAAACACATAAAAGTCCATCTTTCCACCAAATTTGGTGCTTTTAACCCAAAGTGCACAATTTTCTCACATAACCGCCTAACTAATGAACTTATAGCGAACAGAGAACAGTTTGAAGACGTGATATTTTCTGACGAGAGCTCCATCCAAAGCCCCATTTACACGACAAGAATTTCGGGCACGGCACTCCTAAATTTCGGTACGCGTCCCGATCTTTTCTGGCACGGCACTCGTTGATTTTGTCGTGTAAACGTAATTTTAAACGGCCCGCGTACCAAAATTCTAAGCGGGCCGAGACCACCTCAAATAGGTAGTCTCGGCCCGCCAAAATGAAGGGCCCGCGTAACTAAACTGCGCCCGCGTCCGTTCGGTAAAGCGGTCAGGTGACTTGCAGCTTCAATAAGCTGTGATTTCATTGGCTGGGAGTTCTTCTCTGGTAGTCGTGGTGGTCATCCAATGATATTGTGCTATTAAATCACGTGTATAGCAAATGGCTCATATGTCACGCGCGCCGTCACGCATGTATTCATGTAGGACGAGATGGCCGCAGAAAATACCTTACATGAGGTAAATCAATTGATGTTTATAAAATTATTAACCCATTGTCACAAGTACATAGACATATAGTTTGAATTTATACAGTGTTCAAAAAAAACTATGTGTACGTTTGGCCAAGAGAATGAAAGTCCACCGCCCGCATGCACCGAAACTCGAAAGCTAGAGCTACCGCCGAAAACTTTCATTATTTACAAAAATAATCATTATTTGCACAAAAAGGCACTTCATCACCCAAGTAGACATTAGACAGCACTGACCTCAACACATCCACTTGGCATTTTTTTACCTCACACTGCACGCTTTCGTTGGGACAAATATTTATAAACGCGCGGAAATTTCTAGAAATCTGGATCACTTTGGCTTGCCGTAACTCCGCTCGATTTCGTTGGATTTTCAAAAACTTACCATTTTAGACAAGATGCTTTCTTTGTTATTTATAACCTATAATATGATGGGTATTGGAAGGCTACAAATCGAGAAAAAAATAAGTTTTGTTTTCAAAATAAAACGTTCGGCACATATGCAAATTAATTAGCTCGAAATTTTAAGATGCATTCGTGAAAAGACGATTGACTGAGACTCGTAAGAGGTAGTTAAAACACCGACATTGGTCTTATTTTCATTCACAACAACTGGTATGCATGCATGCTGATTTTCAAAGTTTAAATTTTGAAAATCCAACGAAATCGAGTGGAGTTCATCTGTTTCCAAAATTGTCCGGACGCAAATCTATGACTTTCATTCTCTTGGCCTAATTATGGTATTGGATTTATATATCTACTGCTTTATTTTTGATAACAAATCGTCCGAAGACATTTCTTTCGATCGTTTCAGATGAGCTGAGATTGTTTAGCAAGAGGCGTTTTTGTTTTAGAACAACTGACTCATTACTCGGGCCCAGGCCGCAGGCCGCCCGAGTTAGAAAATGCGGATTTCGGTAGTAGTAGTAGTAGTAGTAGTAGTAGTAGTTTTGTTCGGCTTCAAAATGACGAGTATGCGACGTATTTAATCGTATCCGGAGTTTCAAGATTACTCCGCAGATTTGAAAAGATAAAGGAGACACAGGACTCAAGTAGATTATGAATCTTAGTTTTGAAAGCAGCTGTAGATCTTCAAGCTATTAAAATGTCAGGATTCTAGTTCATCGTTCAATGACTAGAAGTGGTAAAAGGACTAGAAGCTCGCTTAAAAAATATATATTTTTTTAAACAAACGCGAGGCCGTTATCGGAACCATCTGACTATGCAACCTCAAGACGTATCATGTTCGTACTCACCGGACTAATAGTCTCCCTCGTCACTCAACTGTCACTGATTGTCATGACGTCAGAGAAATTATATTGTATTGAAGAAGATGTCCTTGTTTTATTCGACGTTCGAACCGTAACTCGAACCCGAACTCGATTCCAAACTCGACGTTTCGGGATCTGAAGCTAGAGAGGGGACCTTTACACAAACTCATCAAAATCAAATCAATTGAACTCAAAGTCAAAAGGTAATCAAATGAACTCAAAGGCAAATCAAATGAACTCGACACATACATGTATATACATAGTCTCCCTCGTCACGCAACTGTCAGTCATTGTCAGGTCTCTCCTCGCGCAGCTGACATTGTCCTTGTTCTTCAACCAACTGGCATTCATTTTCAAGTACTTCCTCGAACAACTGACATTTTCCTTTTCACAATGCCCGAGTGAACGCTCATTGAGCGTCTTGTTCAGATAGAAGTCCATCAAAACATTGAACATGTAATGAACTTCAAATGTTTGCTGACATGTACTTCTCAGACGTTGCAAGTTCTTTCTATTGTTTTCTGATTCTTGCGTACTTGTAGGCAAGGTGTAGGCTTGTAGGCAGAGGTCGATGTCGTGATAGGCACAGAGTGGTGACTTATGTGGATTTGTGCGAGTGTGGAAACGATCACCTAAAATAAAGTGCTGCTTTGACCCAGATACTGGATGCTCTCCTTCCGTGAGGTCTTGTGGTAATTTATGGATTTCTTGTCCTGCCCTATATTTATGGAGTGTTATTCCCGCCAATATTCAGTTTTAGATTTTCTCTGTTTTTTTAAGCTTTTGTGTTTTTTCAACTTTTATTTTTCAACTTTTGTGTTTTTTCAACTTTGCGGATCAATTTCAACTTTTGTGTTTTTTCAACTTTTTTGTTTTTTCAACTTTTGTGTTTTTTCAACTTTACGGATCAATTTCAACTTTTGTGTTTTTTCAACATTTGTGTTTTTTCAACTTTGCGGATCAATTTCAACTTTTGTGTTTTTTCAACTTTTGTGTTTTTTCAACTTTTGTGTTTTTTCAACTTTTGTGTTTTTTTCTCTGACACGTCCAGAGGGCCTGGTAACTAGCGAAGGCATGAAATTTTAAAATGGCGGACGCTTCTACAGAAGAAATGTTTGAGTTTAATTTGTGCCCTGCGAGCAGAGGTATTTTCCTGATCACTTCCTCTTACTCTTAGGAGAGGGTTAGAAAATATCTGCTCGCAGGATAAGTCCAAGGGAGATTTTATTGGACGTGATTCGAGAAATTGAGACTGGAAACATGGATTCAGAGAACAGCTCGAACTTCTCCTTCACTATCCTATAGCTAGGCTTATGGCTATAGCATTGGAACTTTACTCGATATCAGTGTAAGGACCGTAGGGCAACCGACGCCTGCATGAACAACAAAGAGCTCGATAATGTAGTGGTCGAGTTTCGAGTAGCATACTGATATTGAAGATTTTCCCGACAATGAATTTAGTCGAATGTAAGAATGGATTTCTGTAAAAAGGACTGCATGTGCAACAATGGAGGACTCTTGATGTGACAGACATGCAATCCATAGGAATGTAGGATGTAAGGTTAAGGTCCCCTTTATACATTGTGATAGATGGCAATTAAGCTTTAGCTTATAACTAGTGACGGTGAGGAGAGACATTAGAAAATGCTGAAATTCGCTGGAAATTTGTACAGGTATAGTAAATAAAGACCACAAGACACTACCACAGTTTCAAGTCTTATTAGAGTATTTACAGGAAAAAATATTTTTACGATATTCTCCACAAAACCACAGCTTGGGCCTTCCTGTGTTTAAACTCAAACATTTCTTCTGTAGAAGTGTCCGCCATTTTGAAAAATACCAACCTCGTTTTCATGCCTTCGCTAGTTTCCAGGCCATCTGGACGTGTCAGAGAAAAAAACACAACAGTTGAAAAAACACAAAAGTTGAAATTGACCCGCAAAGTTGAAAAAACACAAAATTTGAAAAACAAAAGTTGAAAAAACACAAAAGTTGAAAAAAAAAAAAAAAATCTAAAACTGAATATTGGCGGGAATAACACTCCATATATATTCAGATGTAATTATATCTGGAACATTTAGATTCTGTTGATATAAGAGTCAGAGAAAAAAATGATAACTAAACAAAAATTTGAGATCATTGATTAAAGGTCAAGTGTGAAAATCATTATAAATTAAAGCACAAATAATGTCTGTATTTCCAAAATTGCAAGTGGCAAGTCATTGTTATTCCTAATATAATGTTTTATTTAGACAAAGACTGACAATAATAATATTCATCATCATCAATCATCAATCAATGTTTATTATAAAAGCTATTTATGCCATTATTCTTAGTTGTTTAGTAGATGCTATACTAATTCCCTCTGATCCATGTTGCACTAATAATTATTATTAGAGTTTGATTCACATGCAGGTTAAGTACCGTAAATGCTCGATTTAGCACACTTGGCGCTTATAATTTTTTTAGACCTCTAGCTAGGGGGAGGCGCTTATTCGAGGGGGGCGCTTATTGGAAGCAGGGCAATTATTTATTTTCTCAGATGATGAACTCAATGTTTTCTTATATACGGTACTGTAGCATACATATACAGTGAATAAAAATAGCAAACATGTACCGTGCGGTACTTGTTAAACTGTATACTGGTATACTGTAAATATATGGTATTGATGGTATACTGTGTTTCTGTTTATTTATCGGTAAAGTTTTATTTTATTAAATTAATACAAGAGAGTTGTTTCTGCATTTCTTTTAGGGGGAGGGGTGCTTATTGGAAGGAGGGGGGTGCTTATTGAAAGGGGAGCGCTTATAAAATTGTTAGACCTCTAGGGGAGGTGCTTATTCGAGGGGGGCGCTTATTGGAAGCAGGGCGCTAAATAATCGAGCATTTACAGTATTCATCACTTTATTGAAATTGTTATTTATAAATATTGGTGTTGACTATTCATTGTTGACATTTGTTTATTGTTGTTACTTGGTATTAATCTATTTCATTGATATTCAGTATTTATGTAACATCATTCTCTAAACAATAATTGCAAAATTGTTATGAAGCTAACAGCACATAGACAGCTAAGACCAAGTGAATGCTTTGGAGGGCGTAGCATATCATGAAATTTGGAATATTATTATCACAAAAAATTAATGTGGTTTGGGTTTGATTAAAACAGAATCATTGTCATCCACATAAAATTAATATATTTTCTCCTAGACTTTCCTTATGGTCTTAGATTGTATGATGTTAGATATGATTTCCAATGATTATAAAATGTAAATTACTAAGGTATTTAAATATCAAAATGAATGTCACTCACTGCTATTAAATTTGATGAATAAATTTGATATGATTTTACAAAAATATAGTAATTGTTACTAAATTAATCTGTATTATTACTTACAGCACTTGGTAATTTGTCAAGAGTTGGCCTTTCAAAACAGCCACAGTTTTCACCCCAGAGCTTCTTTGCCAGTTCCTTATCACGAAGCTCCAAATGTCTTGCCAAGCCACATGGAGAGTCACATATAAATGTGGTGGGAGTATACTTCATGGATAAGTAAAGGTCAGCTGCATCCCTCACCGATTCAGTTAGTGCCAGTAGCTTTGAGCCAAATGTGCACTAACAGAAAAAAAACTTTACTAAAATGTTGTTTAAATAAGATAAGTTGCTTTTTTACTTACACCATGACGGCAAACTAAATGGTAGAATCCACCAGTGCAGCCATTGGGGCGGTTATAGCCATGACATGGACATAATCCCACAAGCATTGAAGAATACAATTTTTGAATGTCAGTAATCATCTTTGCCTAGAGAGCATGGAAATAAACCTTTTAAAATCAGACTGCTGTTGTCTTTATTATTATAATAGTCACCAAAGCTGTTTATTTGCGGGTTAATTTTCACTGCAGTTGATAATCCGAAATCAGAACTGATTATTACCAAATTTTATGTACTAGCTGCTACTAGCTCACAACAAAATATGATAGATATAATCCACAAACCTTTGATTTTCCACTATATACAATACCACAGGTCTTACAAACATCTACTAGGTTTTCTTGACTCATTTTATCAATTGTGCTCATATCAACACCACCTTTTGATACAAGCTGGTGTAACATAGCAGGATCACCTGTTAGTAACAATAGCATTATTTTCTATTATTAAAAATATATAAAATGTGTTAACAAATTTATATAATTCACTACTTTCACATGACCCATAATACACTTTGTTTGTCCCCCAAGTTTTGCATATACTATTGTTTCAATGTCACTTCATGGTAAGACTGCATGTTCTCAAGAGAAATTGAAAACAATAGTTTTTGCAAAATGTGGGGGGCAAACAAAGTGTATTATGGGTCATGTGAAAGTAGTGAATAAATCTGCATTGTTGGCATTCACATGAACACTAAATAAGCAATATAAAATCATTATAATTATAATTTGATAGTATTTTCTAACCATCTGGTTGTGAATTTTCATTGAGATAGACACTTTTCTTTTGTAGCTCTGTATTGTACAGCTTTTGACCAACTACAGCTGGAGCCTGATGATCGGAGGAAACTCTGATACAGCCACTTCAAACTTGTCAAGACATCTTGTGAGGACTGTTCTTTCCAGCCACCTTCTTTTTAACTTTTGTTGGAAGTCACAAGGGCTCATGGTTGGACTCTGGTCTGAAGGGTCTACATTATAAACAATCTGAAAATAATATTATTAATTTCAATTTTTAATATTGACATTTTTATTGATATAATACAATGATTAATAGAATGAGATGGTTTGTACACCAGGGTCTAATTAAATAGTGCTAAATAAGCAGATATATAATTAAATATTATAGAGCGGTTTTCATTAGAGTGATGTCACTTACCAGCTGTGAAACAGCTATTAATTAACCAAGTAGATATTTATACTACTACTACTACTAATAAATTTATTTCTTATTTCTTATTACTACCATTGTTTTCTTTTGTTTTGATTTGACTATTAGTCACTAACTATTAGATTGTGTTTCATGGGTTAAGTGCCATCACTCTAACCTACTGTATGAAGCATACATTTGACTATTATATACACAATAACTACTCTGACAGCTGACTTGCACTATTTATGTTTCATGGTTTTAGTCTATCTATCTATTGGTAATAATAATATTGCTCAATAAACCTTGGTTTAAAAAGATTGAGAAGACTATTGATATTACCTGGCCATTTCTACAACAGTTCTTCTCATTCCCATCACCAAGTAATACTTCTGGGCAATATCCACAGATACCACAAACAGTAGTGTCCATATCTCTAACTGTTATTGCTTCAAAACAATAGAAGCCATTGTATAACAGAGTCTGGATATATTCTAGTTGATTATCAGTTGGGAGGTTCTCCTGAAAAGAAATAGAAAGTAAGAGCAGCACTCATCTGCATACATACATACATACATAGTTTAATGTACCTCCCAATATGGGCTTTTCAGTTACATATACATATATACCCTCCCATAGGGGGGGGGAGGGGGTAACTGCCCCTGTGCTGTGTGCGGCCTTGACTGCCATTGTAGGACAGATCCTTCCTAGCATCTGAGTGTAATGCAGCAATATAGAGTTATATAATGTAATAAATACAATTTCCAACTAGAGTACAAACACTGAAAGTGTGAAATAGTACTAAATCTAAATAATACTAATTGGTGAAACATCCTTTGTTTTCATTTGTTTCGTCACTATTTAGTTAGTACTAGCTGTTTCACGCTTTTATTGTTTTTACTCTATTGAAACCCCATTACATTACATTATATTTACCTTAAGTGACTTTCTTTTAAGAGTTTCAATTTTGCAGTTAATGACATTTGTCAGGGGATGTCCACGCTTGAAAAACTCCCTTATTTCAAGCAGAATGTCGAAAGAAACAGCAATTTTGTCAGCAATGTTGAATAATCCTGTTGAGTTGAATAATAAAATTATTGTTGATGTACTTGATGTTATCGTTCATACGCGATAACACTCCAATTTTGTCAGTCATTTCTCATTCGTCTTATCTGCATTCAGTTTGTTGTCACTGTTTGTTGTGCATGCAGTTTTATAATATTGTTACACATATATTACAGTTGTCTTACCGATTTCAATTGGATTTGACTGATGCATTGCCTTGCATGAAGGATTGCTGCAGATTTTCACCAACAATTTAATTTTCTTGAATGGATTAAGCTCTGTTAAGAGGTAGGCGCTATCCTTTCCACTCTGTCCAGGATGTGGTCGTGTGTTCGACATCGATGTTTGACAAAGTGGACAGATGGAAAAGTGAGGTTCGTAGATCTCTGGCCATCCCGTTTCCATGCCAAGCAGTGAAGCTGCATCCATTTTTGAGATGTGTGTGGATGAGAGATATTGGAATATCATAAGGAAGTGATCGGCTCATGGCAGCATCCAAAGTGCTTCTCCTTGATAACGGTGTGGCATTGTCCGGCTCCGAGCTGGTCGATGGTGATTCACCGGTACCAACGGAAACAGTAGTTTCTGTGCGTGTGCTTTTCCCTTTAGCCAGTTTAGGTGGTGGACCATTCTTGTCATTAAGTAAACAGTAAAGCAAATGAAGATGCTGACAGGTTGTGCGGACTTTATCTTGCTTGGAATTGCTTACATATGTCCGACAACTTTTACTCGAACATTTAAACAGTCTATGTTCTTCTGACTCAATGTGGACGTGACAATATCCTATGGTATTGGTCGCTGTGGACTGCCCAAAGACAACAAATGATGATTCGGTCACGCGAACCGCTGAAGGATGATCATCCGGTATACCAGATAATAGCTGAGTTAGAAGTGCCTTTGGAGCTTCACCTCCGACATACGAAGAAATTTTGTCGTCATTCAAGTAGTAAGTCTCAATAGCGCTGGAATTCGGAAATAAGTCAATTGAATCCACGTGTTTGCACCTGAAATGAATTTTTTCCAGTTGCTGAACACGTAGATCTCAACAGTTTGCAGTTGTTGTGTAGGCATATTGTATATCCTCCTTCTTTGACGACGAAACAGCGGTCGTCCTTCGTACTTGTCTTGATTGAGTAAATCGATGGCGTTATACGAACAACATCAGGACAGCATTTCTTTACTCTTTTGGGGTTTTGGGCTGAAATGAGCCATCTAAGTGAAACTCACACTTTGGACATTTTTCTGGTTTATATCGACACACATAGACTTCTTCGCAATTTGGACAGCTTCCCCTTCCTCTTTTCGTATACGTACCCTGTGTACTCTTCCTTTGATCCGCCATTGTTGCACTAGAAGGACTGTAAAGTTGCATTATGGGAAATACAATCTCGTGACTGAATCTCGTCCCCCTGCCCCAGAGCCCACGACGTTCCTCTTGGGCTCTGGGGACGAGATTGTGGGAAATATTGCTCAATAATTTTCAACACATGCGCAGCGCGTTGAGCGTGTTACTTACAGTACCTCGTGGTTCAGCAAGATGGCTGGTGACATGGAAAGCGAGGAAAAGGTATGAATCTGGAATAATACATATGGCATTACATGTAAACGCGATTTCGAACTCATCGTGTTAGCTTTTTAAAACCAGGGCCTTCGATTCATTGTCGATAGCGGGAAAACATACATTGAATCTGACGACACCGATGGCTGCCAAGTGTTTGGGGATTTCAGCCTGAAACTTCAGGGTTAACTACTTTCATCTGAGGTAGAAAGATACGGTTTTTGGGTGGCAACATGCACCTCTACCACTCGTGGGAAACTAGAGACGAAGTAAGTTAAAATAACTGATTAATAACGACCATTTATTAAACTCAAACATATGAAGGTCTATGAATGACAAAGTCATTCACTATAAACGCTGCATGGAAAGAATCCCATTGCGCAAGATAAATTCGCGCGCTATTCAGCGGTACACAGGAAGACCGGAGCCCGCGCAATATTGTCCATAAGATATGATGTTTAATATACCTTTTATTATAACTGTGAATAATAATAATCATCAAAATTCTGTATTGCCATCCTGACTTATCTTTTGAATCTTTTTTGTTTGCTTTTAACAGGACAATAGTAATCCCTGCAAATGCCTTTGATTCAAAGGCGAAATTTCTTACCGAACTCAGAAGCCGGTTTGGCTCAGGGATATTGAATTTGGGTGGTGGAATCACAGCCAGCATCCTTGCCGATTACTATACTTTTTTAAAGGAGGATTTAATTAGTCCTCGGCAATTTTACAAATCAAGCCATCTTGGTTTCCAAGAAAACCGATTATTGGCTTTTGTCCAGAGAGGTACGGTCCGTTAAATATGGAGAGGGGGGAGGGGAGAAAAATAGCAGAAATAGTCAAATAAAATGGTGGAGGAGTCTAATAATTGATTTTACTATTAACACAACAATTAACAAAAACACAATTTGTCGGTAATAAAAGTTTATAAGAGTGAATCAAAAATTAACTCGGATGCAAGAAGCCACTGATAGTTTATACATGAAACGGAAGAATTATTGGTTCATGGAAAAATATATATATATTAAAATACTAGATAATTAAAGCAATAAAACGTTTAGCTTCTTTAAAATAATAAGGGGGAGGGGTATTGGAATATCTTTTAATGTCTCGTTTCTTTCCGTCTTTTACTTATTATTGTTAATTTGGCTATCATTGACGTTGTTCTTTTTCTTTACACTCTTCTTGTAGTTGCATATTCGTGATCAAGAGTTTGTTTCCCCAAGGGAGCAGACGTATTTTGTAACAGAAACAGACCTAGGACAATGTGGTACAGTGATAGGGCCACATCTTCTCAATGAAGACGTTTTGAAGGGTGTTTGCCAGAGGTACAATATGTTAGATATTTAACAAATCGCAAGCGGTTTGTCATTGTCTGTAGAAATTATTTACCGGTGGAGCCGGTCTGGATACGGAAAAACTGTTCCAGAGGTACAACTGCGGTGCCTAAGTTATTTATATTTTCTCTTTGTAATTATTTTATCCAACTCTTTGTAATGATTGCACAAAATGGTAAAAAATTACACACACAACAACAACAACAACAAAGCACGGACGGGTCAAGTAATAGTTCCCAAATTCTATTTGACCAGTCAATCAGAGCGCGCGATTTCTTATGATACTATCAGACCAAAAAAATTTTGTACATGTTGTTTCTGTTACAGGTTTATCCAACTGTCTGAAGGCTTTGGGAGAAATAAAATTTCATTTCTCCTAAGCACAGCGTTCGTTTTATATAGCAACATCAAGGCCATCCTCAAAACAAATGGCAAAAACTTTTCTGGTGAGCTGCATTTCTGAGTTATCTTTTCAATATCCAAGTACGCATATTAAATACGCATATATTTTTTCTATTTCAGACGAAAGCTCTATTGGAATCTTATTTTCTAAGGAAAGGAATGTTGGGAAAACGCTTACTTTGAGGCTACTAGCATTGGGCCAAGGGATCACCTCTCCACATCCTTTATTTTGCAGTGGTGGCGATCAAAATATCAGTGGTGTCTCGGTGTAAGTCTTAGGGATGGAGGCTCAGGTAGTGCCGGTATCGTGCCGGTAAAGCGCTATTAGAAATTAGAAATAGCGCTATATAAATGGATTATTATTATTATTATTATTAATAATATATTATTATTATCGGATTTTTATTCAAGCTGGTCTCACTAATAAATTACAAGATAAAGTGCGGTCATATTTAAAGTGACGCGCAACTAGTATAGCAGCTGTCTATCATAATCAATGTCAATTTCATGATGGTTCGTGATTGGCTACTATGAAGAAATAGAAAACGAGACAGCGTGCGTGCTCTATCGAGTTATAAACCCTTTTAATAAATCCCACAATGCATGATTTTCCGCGCTTGACGTCAAATTTATTCTTTTGAGTTATTTTCCTTCAGTCTTTGTATATTTTGAATAGAATTCAAAATAATTTAAGTTTGACGTCAAGCGCGGAAAATCATGCATTATATATGATTACTCTATCTAATCAAGAACAGAAAATTAAAATTTTCTTTCCCGAGAATTTGCATCTACCGATTAGGTGATTCTTCTTACGCACTTTTAATTTAAAAGTCTAAGTTTCCTACTGAATTTTTTCGTTCTCTCAATATCAGTTTTCGATCTATTTTGTACCCTGACCTCGCTTGCGCGTGCAGAATCATGAAACATTCTTGAAAACTATGCGAAAAGGTGCATAGATGCAGACGAGAGAAGTGCTAGGAGAAGCACAAGGGAATCCATCCTCGGGAACCCAGGGGTATATTGTGTCGCTCGTTACTTGCTCCCAGAGAAATACCGGCCTGGGAACGAAGTCCGTTGGAAATTGTTCCGGAAGTCAAAATTCAAAATGGCAGATGTCCTATTCAAGCCAAAAACTGTTTTTATTCCTTAAATATCTACAACTGACTCATTACCGCTTATGTTTTTCATCGTATTGTTGATGACTCGGGATACATTTCAGAGTAGGCAAAATTTGAAGTTTCGAAATATACGTCCCCCTCTTTTAAACGCCTCCCTCTAATAAACGCCCCCTCTAAAACTTGAAATGTTAAATTTGAGGAAATACGGTATTTTATAATGTACGGCGGAACCCACGCTATCAGACGCTATCTCGATCTCGGGTTAACTCTAAATAGGAATCTTATCAGTAATATGTAATTAAAGTAGATAATATAGGGAATCAGCTATACAGAGACAACTGAGCATTTATTCCAAATTATATTGTACTTAATAGGAAAGTTTTGATGTCGACTCTGGCTTCATCTACATTGACGTGCCTGGTGGATGATCCAGTGTTCACCCCCCAGCTGAACGAGTGGCTACTGCAAGTCCAGAGTGGACTCCCTCAGGGTTCACTTAGAACTGGATTTGCAGTACCCGCTGGAAATGTGCTAATAAGTTCAAATTCCAGGGAATGTGAGAGGTACATGTATGTCAATGTATCAAAATGCTAGAACACTAGTAGTACTCCGTGTGGAGGCATTATAACTTGTTACACAGGAGAGAAACAGAGACCGAGAACGCGTGGCTTGATATATTTTTTACTGCATCCAAGCAAAAGCACTATAACAAAGACCATTTAAAAAATTGATATTTTTCAGATTATATGGTAGAAGCATGGTTTTAGACTATAAGAAAGACGAAGCATTTACCACAGACAATGATCTCTCAATAAATTCAGAATTGTTGGGTTTGGTGGAAAAAAAACAAGGTACCGTGTTTTCCAGTTGTTTGACTACCTGCAACATTATCAAATTCCATGCTTAAGAGTACTCAGAAAAATTACAACAACACATTTAATTTCAGGGATTCTTGATAGCCTGGATAATTCTCCATGTAAAACAATGGGCGACGGGCCGAGAACAACTCATTGAAAAGTATAAAGAAATTCTAAAGGAACATGTACCAGAACAGCAACCCAGGTGGCGAAATGGGGTTGCAAGCCTGCTTTATACCTATTGTGTTGTAAGGATCCTATATTAATATAACTGAATACATTATTTTGTAACTGTCCTACTATTTAAATTCGAAAAAATAATGTTATAATACTCTAATTATACAGTTCCATGAAATGGCTACAGGTCACGCCCCTCAACCTGAAGTGATCCATTCTTCACTGCAACATATGGTTGCTAGTGGATTTCAAGCGGATGAAGATCGCCAGGGTCCATCATTCTGGAAGCGTCTGGAGAGTGAGATAATAGCGGCCCTTGAGGACTCTAAAGCAGTAAGTGGCATGTGCTTTGGCGTATTAAACAATGATGCAATATATTTTTATTTTTATGTTCTTATCTTTTCAGCCTTTGACATGGTTAAATCCAAGTGTAAACGTATCAGTTGGTGGAAAGTTTGTGCCCGCAATTGGCATAACATGCAATCAAGTTGGGGCATTTACCAGTATTGGCAACAAGGTAACTAAAATATGGCGGGCAACTTAAATAGTTTTGCCTTTAAGCGGTGAACTAATAATCGGAATCGTAAGAGGAAGCTTATGACCGGAATCGATATCGGAATCATAGCTCGATAAACACATCAGTATATGATTTCCGGCGACTTGTTACAGCCGCACATATTTTTTATTTTATAATATCTATCATAGGAAACCAAGCAAAACATAAATTCAAAAACAGATGGTGCGACACCAACTACTACAATGTCGTTTGCAATAAACGATACTGCACGATTGGCAGACGTAAGAAAAAAGACAAAGGGCCTAGTAAAAACTGCCAAAGGATACAAAATCCCCAAGGCAATCATTGGAGAGGATACTCTGCATTGTATTGAATACGGTAATCAGACAAATAAATATATAGAGGATATTACACGGCGGCGCGAAGATATGAATTTTATTTTCGAGTGGCAAAAATATTGTTTTTAACACGAGAAAATAAAATTCATATCTTCAAACCGCCGTGTAATTTTCTTTTTATTATATAGACCAAAAACAAATTGACGGAAAAATATAGTTTTTGACTAAAAGTACTGAGCCTGACGTCATCGATATCCTCACTAGTGAGGATATGGAAAATACGCCACTCGGGTACCGGATGCAGTTTCGTACGAATTTTGCGAGTGAGATATTTTCCAGTAAAACACTCGTGTCTATATAATAAAATAATAATAATAATAATAATAATAATCATCATCATCAATTTATATAACGCTATTTCTAATTTATCCAATAGCCGCTTTACAATAAAAAATAGAAATAATGATGATAACACTTGTTACTGATAAATAAAATACTATATACATGCCTGACTCTATGATTAACAATTTAAAAAACGGTATCAAAAGTATTTTTTTAAATAAATTAATTTTATTCTTAATAATATAATTAATAATATTGAGTGATTGGATGCTATTTGAAATGAAGATATATTATAGATATCTAAATATTGATCTTAAATTACTTTTGAAGCTTGTGGACTAAGAGAAGATGCGCCATCCGCTGCTCAAAATGTTGAGCCAACTTCAACGGATGATGGCCGGATGGAAAACAGCGTATTCGAGCTGAAAGAAATGTTTCTCGGTAGAAATACACCAACAGGTTAATACTGATACCACCGTTGACTATTCTTTTTAAAATCATATAAATTAACCTACACATTTTTACTAGACATGCTCAATTATGATACAGAGGAAAGTCCATTACGTCATCCCTCAGTTATTGATGTGAGTATTATAGACTATAATGATTTAATTCATGATCTATAGCTAATTGCATAATCGTTGTCGGGTTGAAAATCATAAATCATAAAAGCTGAGACCGCAAGGATGGATGGGAAATCAGTTCATGAGCCACATTACATGCAGATATATTCAATGTTCTCGGCGTAGTTTTGAAGGTATTTGAGCTATTTAACTAAGATACTACAAGTCTGGATAAAAAGGTCGATGATTTGACGGTGTTATTTGAGAGTTTTAATTTCACATAATTCCTTTTGGTCATAGCTTTCATGATTTTCAACCCGACAACGATTATGCAATTACCTATATATATGTGCTATATATGTGTCACATGGAATGAAATGTTAAAATGTATCTTGTATGAATGTCACTTCTTTCCATTCAAGGAACTTTCTCCGACCTCAAAACTGAGGTTTGAGTTACTGTCGCCAGGAAAGAAGGATTCGTTTACTAAGGTAGAAATTACTTGCTAATTAATTAACATAACGAATAAAGAAAGTCACGATAAGGAATACAGATTAATGGTTGATTTTTTTATTTCGTCTATTAACATTATCTACGATCTTCATTGTCAAGGGTGTTTTGGCAGGCCTGAGATTGGCGAGTGGAAATTCCACTGCGGACGTGGCACCCTGTTCTTCAGGCGTGAACCAAGATGCGCAAGGTGAACAAATGCAATATGTATGTCATATCCACCAAATTGCAATAACATTGTCATGTAAAAGTAACTACCAAATAGGAATTAATTAAAAGACAAAAGGAGAAGTTCAGTTGGCGTGTTCTGCTTTCGCAATTGCCTTTTATATAATTCATATTAATTCGGCAACGATCTTGCAATTAGGTGTATATAAACTGAGTAAAATCCATGATAGAGTGATTCCAATAAACCTGGACACTACTAATTAGCTGTCAGTGTATATTAGATGCAAAGTATTAAACAAAAGACAACAAAAGAGTGTGTCTAATAGTGTCTATTGGTGTAGTTAGTAATGGAATCACTCTAATTGCAATGATAAAACCATTAGTTATATTCAATAATAAAACAATCTGATAATAGAGTGCAATTTAGAAAAGCGTGAAATAGTACTAATTTTAGATAGTACTAAATAGTGCTATTTCTATTGTTTTCTATTGTTTCATTAGTGCTATTTAGTACTAATTAGTTATTTAGTTTTCAAGCTTTTCTAAATTGCACTCTAGACTGACAAATACAATAGATGGTGATAATTGTTGTTGTTAATTGTCATCGTTAGAGTACAAACAATAAAAGCGTGAAACAGTACAATTAGTACTATTTAGATTGAATACTATTTCACGCTTTTAGCCGTGTTTGTACCGCTAACTCTGCTGCTGTTATGTTTTATTGAGTCCTATCATGATCTATCTGTCTATTCATAGATCGTACAAGACCCCCCAAGAGACGTCTATTCTTGTCAGCCGAAGGCGCAATTGGATTGAGGCCATGTACAAGAAAGGGTACTTATGCCATCCACTTTGCCGTTATTAATAATTTTTAAAAAGCACACGAGAAATCATAATTTATATCTAAATGTTATAATTTCGCTATACATTTTAGCAGCAAGAACTGAGGAAGAATCCAAAACTGATGATGAAAATGATGGTATGACCAGTGGTGACAGTGAAGGCGATAACGGCAATGATGATGATGATGGTTGTGATGACGTTACTGATGACGGTGGTGTTGCTGATGACAGTGGTGTTGCTGATGACGGTGGTGTTGCTGATGACAGTGGTGTTGCTGATGACGGTGGTGTTGCTGGTGGCGATGATGATAGTGACGAGGATGATTGCTGTGGATATTGCAGCCAATCATCACCACCATCTCTTTCAAAAAAGGCAAAACAAATTAAGTGGATCCAGTGCAGCAGATGCCAAATATGGTACCACATGTAAGTCTGGAAAAAATTGTTATTATATTTTTTACGAGGCTAATTTGACAGACATATTTTTTTTATTTACATTTTTTCATCATTTTAGGTTGTGCTTGAAAATGAAAGCAGTCGACAAAGACAAGTGGTTCTGTACAAATTGTTCTGGGAAATGATTGCGTGTAGTGGATCTGTCTACTATAGATATGACCAGACTATCAACATAAGCTGTATTTTACTTTGATATTCGATGATTTCGAGAGCTTACAGCTAATTCAAAAAACGGTTGTCCAAGGTTTTGTTGCAAATTGGATATTGCATTCCGAGAAGTGTGGAAGAGTACTTGCTTGGAAATGGATGCATGTGTGTTTTCTGTTATCAGTCAGTGGGGTAATGTACGAAACCCAACAACAAATATTCAGTGACCTATGACCTCAATTTCGGGAACGCAACGCAAATGCCCACATGTATTGATGCACTTCGGTCTGGGAATGCAATATGCAACACTGCCTAGGACAACATTTTTGGAATTAGCGGTATGCACCTATTTCAATAGTTCATTTCCGAGTTCCTTTTATCTCTGCTTCAAAACGAGTCTACGCGCGAAACCTTTCATATGAAAATGCTCGTTTTGAAACAGAGATAAAAGGAACTCGGAATTGGACTATTGTGTTAGTTGCCCTTGACGTCATTAAGATGCGACCGCAAAGAATCATGGGAGTAATTCTGTTTAATAAGTCTTTCTACTCGAATTCTCTTGCAATTGGACAAAATAATCAGCCAACTCAATTTGAATGTCACTTGAATTTGATTCACCGCAATGTTCTTGTTTTGTACAAAACGTTCATGACGAATATGGATGTAAATAGAAACCCCCATGATCCTTTAGGATCGATATCGCACCTTTCACACTTTCCGGTAACTAACCTTATTGAATCCAGTATTATATAACTGTGTTGCTCAGACTTCATTAATTGATCTATCACGTGGAACAAAGCAGAGCGCAAGTCCAGTTTATGTATCATTGCGAAGGCCAACAGTACAACTGATATCGATGGAAAATAAATATATTTAAATACCGACTCAAACTGTTTATTTACTTGACCGCTACAAACAGACAAAACTCTACTGTGTATTGTAGTACAGCATAATAATAATAATAATAATATTAACAATAATATAAACAATTATCACCATCTATTGTATTTGTCAGTCTAGAGTGCAATTTAGAAAAGCTTGAAAACTAAATAACTAATTAGTACTAAATAGCACTAATGAAACAATAGAAAACAATAGAAATAGCACTATTTAGTACTATCTAAAATTAGTACTATTTCACGCTTTTCTAAATTGCACTCTATTATCAGATTGTTTTATTATTGAATATAACTAATGGTTTTATCATTGCAATTAGAGTGATTCCATTACTAACTACACCAATAGACACTATTAGACACACTCTTTTGTTGTCTTTTGTTTAATACTTTGCATCTAATATACACTGACAGCTAATTAGTAGTGTCCAGGTTTATTGGAATCACTCTATCATGGATTTTACTCAGTTTATATACACCTAATTGCAAGATCGTTGCCGAATTAATATGAATTATATAAAAGGCAATTGCGAAAGCAGAACACGCCAACTGAACTTCTCCTTTTGTCTTTTAATTAATTCCTATTTGGTAGTTACTTTTACATGACAATGTTATTGCAATTTGGTGGATATGACATACATATTGCATTTGTTCACCTTGCGCATCTTGGTTCACGCCTGAAGAACAGGGTGCCACGTCCGCAGTGGAATTTCCACTCGCCAATCTCAGGCCTGCCAAAACACCCTTGACAATGAAGATCGTAGATAATGTTAATAGACGAAATAAAAAAATCAACCATTAATCTGTATTCCTTATCGTGACTTTCTTTATTCGTTATGTTAATTAATTAGCAAGTAATTTCTACCTTAGTAAACGAATCCTTCTTTCCTGGCGACAGTAACTCAAACCTCAGTTTTGAGGTCGGAGAAAGTTCCTTGAATGGAAAGAAGTGACATTCATACAAGATACATTTTAACATTTCATTCCATGTGACACATATATAGCACATATATATAGGTAATTGCATAATCGTTGTCGGGTTGAAAATCATGAAAGCTATGACCAAAAGGAATTATGTGAAATTAAAACTCTCAAATAACACCGTCAAATCATCGACCTTTTTATCCAGACTTGTAGTATCTTAGTTAAATAGCTCAAATACCTTCAAAACTACGCCGAGAACATTGAATATATCTGCATGTAATGTGGCTCATGAACTGATTTCCCATCCATCCTTGCGGTCTCAGCTTTTATGATTTATGATTTTCAACCCGACAACGATTATGCAATTAGCTATAGATCATGAATTAAATCATTATAGTCTATAATACTCACATCAATAACTGAGGGATGACGTAATGGACTTTCCTCTGTATCATAATTGAGCATGTCTAGTAAAAATGTGTAGGTTAATTTATATGATTTTAAAAAGAATAGTCAACGGTGGTATCAGTATTAACCTGTTGGTGTATTTCTACCGAGAAACATTTCTTTCAGCTCGAATACGCTGTTTTCCATCCGGCCATCATCCGTTGAAGTTGGCTCAACATTTTGAGCAGCGGATGGCGCATCTTCTCTTAGTCCACAAGCTTCAAAAGTAATTTAAGATCAATATTTAGATATCTATAATATATCTTCATTTCAAATAGCATCCAATCACTCAATATTATTAATTATATTATTAAGAATAAAATTAATTTATTTAAAAAAATACTTTTGATACCGTTTTTTAAATTGTTAATCATAGAGTCAGGCATGTATATAGTATTTTATTTATCAGTAACAAGTGTTATCATCATTATTTCTATTTTTTATTGTAAAGCGGCTATTGGATAAATTAGAAATAGCGTTATATAAATTGATGATGATGATTATTATTATTATTATTATTATTATTTTATTATATAGACACGAGTGTTTTACTGGAAAATATCTCACTCGCAAAATTCGTACGAAACTGCATCCGGTACCCGAGTGGCGTATTTTCCATATCCTCACTAGTGAGGATATCGATGACGTCAGGCTCAGTACTTTTAGTCAAAAACTATATTTTTCCGTCAATTTGTTTTTGGTCTATATAATAAAAAGAAAATTACACGGCGGTTTGAAGATATGAATTTTATTTTCTCGTGTTAAAAACAATATTTTTGCCACTCGAAAATAAAATTCATATCTTCGCGCCGCCGTGTAATATCCTCTATATATTTATTTGTCTGATTACCGTATTCAATACAATGCAGAGTATCCTCTCCAATGATTGCCTTGGGGATTTTGTATCCTTTGGCAGTTTTTACTAGGCCCTTTGTCTTTTTTCTTACGTCTGCCAATCGTGCAGTATCGTTTATTGCAAACGACATTGTAGTAGTTGGTGTCGCACCATCTGTTTTTGAATTTATGTTTTGCTTGGTTTCCTATGATAGATATTATAAAATAAAAAAATATGTGCGGCTGTAACAAGTCGCCGGAAATCATATACTGATGTGTTTATCGAGCTATGATTCCGATATCGATTCCGGTCATAAGCTTCCTCTTACGATTCCGATTATTAGTTCACCGCTTAAAGGCAAAACTATTTAAGTTGCCCGCCATATTTTAGTTACCTTGTTGCCAATACTGGTAAATGCCCCAACTTGATTGCATGTTATGCCAATTGCGGGCACAAACTTTCCACCAACTGATACGTTTACACTTGGATTTAACCATGTCAAAGGCTGAAAAGATAAGAACATAAAAATAAAAATATATTGCATCATTGTTTAATACGCCAAAGCACATGCCACTTACTGCTTTAGAGTCCTCAAGGGCCGCTATTATCTCACTCTCCAGACGCTTCCAGAATGATGGACCCTGGCGATCTTCATCCGCTTGAAATCCACTAGCAACCATATGTTGCAGTGAAGAATGGATCACTTCAGGTTGAGGGGCGTGACCTGTAGCCATTTCATGGAACTGTATAATTAGAGTATTATAACATTATTTTTTCGAATTTAAATAGTAGGACAGTTACAAAATAATGTATTCAGTTATATTAATATAGGATCCTTACAACACAATAGGTATAAAGCAGGCTTGCAACCCCATTTCGCCACCTGGGTTGCTGTTCTGGTACATGTTCCTTTAGAATTTCTTTATACTTTTCAATGAGTTGTTCTCGGCCCGTCGCCCATTGTTTTACATGGAGAATTATCCAGGCTATCAAGAATCCCTGAAATTAAATGTGTTGTTGTAATTTTTCTGAGTACTCTTAAGCATGGAATTTGATAATGTTGCAGGTAGTCAAACAACTGGAAAACACGGTACCTTGTTTTTTTCCACCAAACCCAACAATTCTGAATTTATTGAGAGATCATTGTCTGTGGTAAATGCTTCGTCTTTCTTATAGTCTAAAACCATGCTTCTACCATATAATCTGAAAAATATCAATTTTTTAAATGGTCTTTGTTATAGTGCTTTTGCTTGGATGCAGTAAAAAATATATCAAGCCACGCGTTCTCGGTCTCTGTTTCTCTCCTGTGTAACAAGTTATAATGCCTCCACACGGAGTACTACTAGTGTTCTAGCATTTTGATACATTGACATACATGTACCTCTCACATTCCCTGGAATTTGAACTTATTAGCACATTTCCAGCGGGTACTGCAAATCCAGTTCTAAGTGAACCCTGAGGGAGTCCACTCTGGACTTGCAGTAGCCACTCGTTCAGCTGGGGGGTGAACACTGGATCATCCACCAGGCACGTCAATGTAGATGAAGCCAGAGTCGACATCAAAACTTTCCTATTAAGTACAATATAATTTGGAATAAATGCTCAGTTGTCTCTGTATAGCTGATTCCCTATATTATCTACTTTAATTACATATTACTGATAAGATTCCTATTCAGAGTTAACCCGAGATCGAGATAGCGTCTGATAGCGTGGGTTCCGCCGTACATTATAAAATACCGTATTTCCTCAAATTTAACATTTCAAGTTTTAGAGGGGGCGTTTATTAGAGGGAGGCGTTTAAAAGAGGGGGACGTATATTTCGAAACTTCAAATTTTGCCTACTCTGAAATGTATCCCGAGTCATCAACAATACGATGAAAAACATAAGCGGTAATGAGTCAGTTGTAGATATTTAAGGAATAAAAACAGTTTTTGGCTTGAATAGGACATCTGCCATTTTGAATTTTGACTTCCGGAACAATTTCCAACGGACTTCGTTCCCAGGCCGGTATTTCTCTGGGAGCAAGTAACGAGCGACACAATATACCCCTGGGTTCCCGAGGATGGATTCCCTTGTGCTTCTCCTAGCACTTCTCTCGTCTGCATCTATGCACCTTTTCGCATAGTTTTCAAGAATGTTTCATGATTCTGCACGCGCAAGCGAGGTCAGGGTACAAAATAGATCGAAAACTGATATTGAGAGAACGAAAAAATTCAGTAGGAAACTTAGACTTTTAAATTAAAAGTGCGTAAGAAGAATCACCTAATCGGTAGATGCAAATTCTCGGGAAAGAAAATTTTAATTTTCTGTTCTTGATTAGATAGAGTAATCATATATAATGCATGATTTTCCGCGCTTGACGTCAAACTTAAATTATTTTGAATTCTATTCAAAATATACAAAGACTGAAGGAAAATAACTCAAAAGAATAAATTTGACGTCAAGCGCGGAAAATCATGCATTGTGGGATTTATTAAAAGGGTTTATAACTCGATAGAGCACGCTGTCTCGTTTTCTATTTCTTCATAGTAGCCAATCACGAACCATCATGAAATTGACATTGATTATGATAGACAGCTGCTATACTAGTTGCGCGTCACTTTAAATATGACCGCACTTTATCTTGTAATTTATTAGTGAGACCAGCTTGAATAAAAATCCGATAATAATAATATATTATTAATAATAATAATAATAATAATCCATTTATATAGCGCTATTTCTAATTTCTAATAGCGCTTTACCGGCACGATACCGGCACTACCTGAGCCTCCATCCCTAAGACTTACACCGAGACACCACTGATATTTTGATCGCCACCACTGCAAAATAAAGGATGTGGAGAGGTGATCCCTTGGCCCAATGCTAGTAGCCTCAAAGTAAGCGTTTTCCCAACATTCCTTTCCTTAGAAAATAAGATTCCAATAGAGCTTTCGTCTGAAATAGAAAAAATATATGCGTATTTAATATGCGTACTTGGATATTGAAAAGATAACTCAGAAATGCAGCTCACCAGAAAAGTTTTTGCCATTTGTTTTGAGGATGGCCTTGATGTTGCTATATAAAACGAACGCTGTGCTTAGGAGAAATGAAAAATTTTATTTCTCCCAAAGCCTTCAGACAGTTGGATAAACCTGTAACAGAAACAACATGTACAAAATTTTTTTGGTCTGATAGTATCATAAGAAATCGCGCGCTCTGATTGACTGGTCAAATAGAATTTGGGAACTATTACTTGACCCGTCCGTGCTTTGTTGTTGTTGTTGTTGTGTGTGTAATTTTTTACCATTTTGTGCAATCATTACAAAGAGTTGGATAAAATAATTACAAAGAGAAAATATAAATAACTTAGGCACCGCAGTTGTACCTCTGGAACAGTTTTTCCGTATCCAGACCGGCTCCACCGGTAAATAATTTCTACAGACAATGACAAACCGCTTGCGATTTGTTAAATATCTAACATATTGTACCTCTGGCAAACACCCTTCAAAACGTCTTCATTGAGAAGATGTGGCCCTATCACTGTACCACATTGTCCTAGGTCTGTTTCTGTTACAAAATACGTCTGCTCCTTGGGGAAACAAACTCTTGATCACGAATATGCAACTACAAGAAGAGTGTAAAGAAAAAGAACAACGTCAATGATAGCCAAATTAACAATAATAAGTAAAAGACGGAAAGAAACGAGACATTAAAAGATATTCCAATACCCCTCCCCCTTATTATTTTAAAGAAGCTAAACGTTTTATTGCTTTAATTATCTAGTATTTTAATATATATATATTTTTCCATGAACCAATAATTCTTCCGTTTCATGTATAAACTATCAGTGGCTTCTTGCATCCGAGTTAATTTTTGATTCACTCTTATAAACTTTTATTACCGACAAATTGTGTTTTTGTTAATTGTTGTGTTAATAGTAAAATCAATTATTAGACTCCTCCACCATTTTATTTGACTATTTCTGCTATTTTTCTCCCCTCCCCCCTCTCCATATTTAACGGACCGTACCTCTCTGGACAAAAGCCAATAATCGTTTTCTTGGAAACCAAGATGGCTTGATTTGTAAAATTGCCGAGGACTAATTAAATCCTCCTTTAAAAAAGTATAGTAATCGGCAAGGATGCTGGCTGTGATTCCACCACCCAAATTCAATATCCCTGAGCCAAACCGGCTTCTGAGTTCGGTAAGAAATTTCGCCTTTGAATCAAAGGCATTTGCAGGGATTACTATTGTCCTGTTAAAAGCAAACAAAAAAGATTCAAAAGATAAGTCAGGATGGCAATACAGAATTTTGATGATTATTATTATTCACAGTTATAATAAAAGGTATATTAAACATCATATCTTATGGACAATATTGCGCGGGCTCCGGTCTTCCTGTGTACCGCTGAATAGCGCGCGAATTTATCTTGCGCAATGGGATTCTTTCCATGCAGCGTTTATAGTGAATGACTTTGTCATTCATAGACCTTCATATGTTTGAGTTTAATAAATGGTCGTTATTAATCAGTTATTTTAACTTACTTCGTCTCTAGTTTCCCACGAGTGGTAGAGGTGCATGTTGCCACCCAAAAACCGTATCTTTCTACCTCAGATGAAAGTAGTTCACCCTGAAGTTTCAGGCTGAAATCCCCAAACACTTGGCAGCCATCGGTGTCGTCAGATTCAATGTATGTTTTCCCGCTATCGACAATGAATCGAAGGCCCTGGTTTTAAAAAGCTAACACGATGAGTTCGAAATCGCGTTTACATGTAATGCCATATGTATTATTCCAGATTCATACCTTTTCCTCGCTTTCCATGTCACCAGCCATCTTGCTGAACCACGAGGTACTGTAAGTAACACGCTCAACGCGCTGCGCATGTGTTGAAAATTATTGAGCAATATTTCCCACAATCTCGTCCCCAGAGCCCAAGAGGAACGTCGTGGGCTCTGGGGCAGGGGGACGAGATTCAGTCACGAGATTGTATTTCCCATAATGCAACTTTACAGTCCTTCTAGTGCAACAATGGCGGATCAAAGGAAGAGTACACAGGGTACGTATACGAAAAGAGGAAGGGGAAGCTGTCCAAATTGCGAAGAAGTCTATGCTCAGCATAGTTAAGGCTTGGCTGTTATGAAGATTTTAATGAAATATCAGAAATAAAATTCTTAAAAATCAGTGTTTGGTTCTACAAGGCTATTACTTGGCAGGATAATATTTATTAGTCACTGCTAAAATTTGTCAGATCGATTGGTCAGATAAGTGATCACGTGACTGAATTAATTAGCATATTTTGAGGTAAATTAGGTGGCATCTTGATGGGCTTTGAGGAAACACTTATTCCAAAAATATCAAAGTCTTTTCATTTTAATTCAATGACTTAAAGGTCTAAGTTCGAGTAACCAACTGGAAACAAAGGTTTAATTAAATAATAAATGCGTCACAATATTTTGAAACTATATTTATAGCTTTTTTCAAGTTCAATCGCGTTTTTTTCGTATTTTTTAGTTATGATAGCTCACTTTTCCAGTTATATCGTTAAAATTAATCAACAGTTAAAATAGAAACTGCATAAAAATGAAAAGATTATCTTCTGTAAATCCATACACAATAACGATGAAGTTCCTTGAACTGAAGAGAAAATACGATGGACAGGCTCACGTACAACTGTCAAGCGGATTTCTTGTGAGAGTAGGTTTCTATGGATACGAGCAGGGGCGGATCCAGGTTTTTGTCAAACAGGGGGTTGTGTTGCGGCCGTTGTGTTGTGTGAGCGGCAAAGCCGCGAAGTACTAGGGGGGTGTGGGGGCATGCCCCCCCAGAAATTTTTGAAATCTACAAGCTCTTAAATGCAATTTTTAGAGATCTGGAGTTGTTTTATTAACACAACAAAACTCAATTTTCAGTAAAATTTTGAGTTTATTGGACATCCAACAACGGATGCTTGGAAGAGTCTTCTTGGGTGAGCTTACAAGTATGAAGGCTTCACATACGTTTTTGACGCTAAAAACGGCAGGTTCTTTCTGTTATCAGTCAAACCGGCCTCGAAGTCGAACGGTCGTGTAAACAGTATGAATGAATTATATTATTCTTACGAGTGAGAGAGCTTAAAGTGCAAGAGAGACCTACGGACAGACATATCTATACAAGTGGTATTAAAAAAATATCCATAGGGGGGGTTGCAACCCCCAGAACCCTCCCCCTGGATCCGCCCCTGACGAGGAAGAGAGAAGAAGCAAAATGGCGGACATAAATTGGTCATTCCTCGGTATTTTCTTCAAATGATCTTTGTTAGAGGATAATTGCGCGTTTTTTATCACTGGAATATACCGTTACTTATTTGAACTTTGCTCTGGTACAGATATACTGTGAGTATTTCGTTTTATCAAGTAAATGCAGTTGTTTAACTAAAGGATATGACATTGTACAACGAGGAAAAAACAAATGAAGAACGTCGATTGTGAACTACATGAATTTATTTTATTAAATACAATTGAAATAAATAGATTTATGACTTCTGCGCATGTCTGTTCATTTAAGCGGGAGTTTTGAATACGTTATAGTTGTGGAATTATTAAGAGAGTTTTATACAAGTTTCTTCCCGAATTGCTTTTCGATTTTACTTTTATTGTGTCACTAAGTGATCAGAAGTTAACTAAAGGATGGCAGGGACCTTTTTATGTCCAAATACTTGTGGATTTGCAAAGATTGCGGCTCTAGAGATTTCAAGAGAGCGGTCGAGTTTAATCCGTAGGGAGAAGGGAGAGAGCAACACTATATATCAAGCTCGTTTAAAACAGGAAATGTACAAAGAATTTAATGACACATTTACTGACACGATGGCCAGATTTTCAGTACAATTTCTACAGTTTCACAAGAAGTTGCCTGGTTTGAAGGATACAATTAATAAGTGGAACTTCAGGAAGTCTGATGAGAAGTCCTGTTACATGGAAACGTTTACAAGAAAGAACTGGAAAAAACTGTCAGACACTCGAAAGAAAGAACACTCTTTCAGTAACTGTAAGGGCTGTGCAGTAAGATATGCAAACATTCAAGTTTTGTTCCCTATAAAGTCATCTTTTCTCAAAGGAAAAGCGAAGGTTAACCCGGTTTTGGCAGCTCTAGGCGAAGCCAACAAGACAAGAGCTAAAGAACTCTCCACAAAACCTTCTCCAACCAACATCAAAAATGCAGCCAAAGCTATATATGACAAAGTTTCTCCATTATTTGAGAAATCCTTTAATGTGAGCTTTGCAGAAGGTTTGTCGAAAGTTCCAGAGCTACTACTTCAACACAAGACACTAAATGAAAGACGAAATGACAGACGAAATCACTACCGCAATACTAAGGAAGGCATTGAAAATCAAATGGAAGAAACTGCATTTCTGAGGCAAGTACAATTGTATTATTAATTTAATTAAACACAATTAACTAACAGGAATCATTAAGGCACAGTCCAAAATAAATGTGTTAATATAACTTGTGTATCATTAGTCTATCAGCTTTATTAATGATTTGACATCTACTAATCAGCCAATGCATGCATGATCAGTTTGATTTTCAGGTACATGTATGGCACATACTGTAATAATTATTATGTGCCATACTTGAAAATCAAACTGATTATCATTATTATATGAATTAATACACCTATAGCCCTAAGTAAAATAATGTCACTGTAATATTAATTTTAATAATCTCAAGAATGTTTACAAAATGTCTGACTTGCAGTACTGCTCATTTGTCACAGTTAATAAATTCTCATATCAAAATTAAAGGAGTCAATAATCAAAACTTATTGTTTATCTTTTATACTTAAAGGTGTTTTGGTGGGGGACAGTCCTTGAGTGCATGGCAGCGTGGTAGGATCACCCTTTCTTTTGAGCCAAAGGAAACTGCAAGAAAAAGAAAAGCAGAAAATGATGAAAATCAAATTCCAGCAAAGAAAAATCACACAGGCAACTTTGAAGCAATTAATTGGGACAAAGAAACCTTAAAACAAGAAGTAGAGGGGTTTCCTGATGGATACTTGATTAACTACAGTCTGTTGGCCAGAGAGTACAATGTGTGTGGTAGCTCTGGTCAAATAATGCAAAATGGTGGTCAGATTGTGAAAGAATGGTTAATTTCACAGGGTGTTGACCTTTCTCGTTTCAAGACCATAAGAAATGATAATGGAAAGGTAATAAGAAGAAGAGGAAAAGAAAAGGAACAGGAGGTGAAATTAGCCTCCCCACAGAAATTACAAGGGATACATTAAAACAGAAGTTGAAAGAGAAAATAGAGTCTGGTGAATACACAGTTGGTGAAATGATAGTACCTTACCAGGTAAGAATTAGCTGATTTAACAAAATAATTGTGTAACAATGGGACTTACAACAATATAATTTTAATTTTCAGTATGAAAAACTTGTTATTAATAAAGACCTCAAGATTGTGAAAAAAGAATTTACAACAGAGGGGAGAAAGACACCTCTCCAAGAAATTAGAAGGAAAATGCTGATGAAGCAGGAGCAATACCTCAGAAAATCAAGTGATCAGTTCTACAATGAATTAACTGAAAATGAACTGAAGCAGAGGCTTGTAGAGCTGAATGAGTTATATGAAAATGAACACTTAAGTGTTAGTGAAATGAGAAATAAGTTGAAATACATAGAAAGAACCAGAAACTTGCTTGTTTGGTTGGACAACTCTACTGTGGCCAACCATGGATATTTGGTGTGCCTTGTAACTTGTCTATATGACCCTGCCGTCTTTCTAACTGATCAGGAATACAAAGCTAAAACTGGGAAGAACATCAAAATCCAGAAAGTGATTGAAGAGCCTGAAGTCCACTTCATTGCAAGGTGTGGAAGTTCCGAGCATGAACAACTTCTCTACTGCGAGACAAGATTGAAGTGCATTCAAGGACTAAAATCTAGTATCTCCATTGACTCCATCGAGTATAAGGATACAATGAGATTTTGTCATGGAGACAGTCCCCAAAGAGCTTTTGAAGCTGGTCAACAAAAGGGTGGCAATTATTTTTGTGCCTCATGTGGTATTCACTGTCAAATGGTAGCTGACCCATCCCATGCTCTAAACTGCAAATTAGAAACACTTCAAAAAAAGCAAATTGTTATCTTGCAAGGAGCTGTTTCAAGGAGAAACAGCATCAAGTTACAAGCAAAACCACTCAAAGGCTTAAGCAAGGCAGAACTTGAGGAGGAACTAGCCTCAAGAGGCAATTTTGAAGATGGAACAAAGAAGGATCTCCAAGACAACCTCACTGAAATATTGTGTGGAAAACAAAGAGTCCCAGCTTTGTTATTTAATGTGCCAGAAGCTTCCCTCAAGACCCTGTGCCTTGATCGATATGAGATCCTGCCATGTGAACCGCTACACGATATAGGTCATCACATTGAAAACTTTTTTTCTGAGTTTCCTAGACATATATCTGATGCTGAATCAAAGCTCATAGATGAATGTGTAGAAACGTGTCTAGGAGGCAAGGAAAGCAAAAGAACAGTTGACCACCGTGCTGCCCTTGTAAAGACAGCAGCTGTTGCGCACCAATCCAACATCATGTCAGCAAAAACACTGTCAGTAATTGACACATTAGTTCAAATGCAAGAGATTCTCTACTCCCCAGATGACAAGCGCTCTCCAGCACTAATTCTTCGCTACTGTAACCAAGCCTGGTATCATGCTATCCTACTAAAAACTCTCATTGATCAACCCAAGAAACTCACAAGAAGAAAAATGTTTGGCATTTACTTTCATAACCTGTCTACCCATGCTGGGCTCATGCTACGTCTCATATCTGGTCAAGCATCTAATGCAGAGGCACAAGAAAGAATTTTCAACAGCATAAAGCGCATCACTAAGCAAACCAGTAATAACCACCCAGGACACATCATTCCTAATTTGTTCATTCGCCTACAAGCTGAAAAGGAGATGGAGTTGCAAGGAGATGATGTTGGCAAGCAGCAAGCCCACATAAGCAATCTCGCTAAATCCCTTCCACCAGCTACCAACACCTGTATCCCCATAAGTATCATTAAGAAGTACAACCATGAATGGCAAGCTCACCTCCAACAGATTAGTGATTATTTGATTGAAGGAGAAGGTGTCTGGTGGAGCAAGAATGATGATTATGTGGAATTCCATGATGTAACTAATCACCCATCACCTGAAGACACTGGTCCATTTCTTCATCATTTTAGGTCGAGCACACTCGAGAATGAAGCAGATATGCTAGATGACTGTTGGTATCAGTGTATTACAAGCCAAACACCAATCCCAACTAACATAATTAGATATGATGAATCTGATGGTACCACAACTAAGTTATACATCAATTTCCTTAACAATAGCAATCAAGTACATCCACCAACAGAAGAAGATATCAACAATGACCAAAATAACATCACAGATTCTAATGATTTTGAAAACATCCATCCATCTATAAATCCCTCTTCCACAAATTACAGTCATCCAACAAGAGGGGGAGGAGAAGAGGAAGAGAAAGATGATGAAGAAGAAGTCATATCTATCTCTCCCATACAAGATGAAACAATCAACTTGGAGGGTATTCCATCACCACAATCATTTGAAATAATTAATGATCAGCATGAATTAAATTGTTCTCCTGTTTCCAACCAAGACAAAGTCTCAAATATTACCGAATCAAATCCATCTAAACAACAAGAAATGGTAGTGGAGCCTACACATTACAACTACAGCTGTACATTACAAACCCACCTAGGTAAAGCACTAGAAGTGGTAATGGGTCCCACAGAGGAAGTGAAAAGTCTAGATCATCAACATCATATGCTGAAAAAGATGAAAAAAAACAAAACAGTCAAACAAGAAACAAACAACTTGAGGATAAGTATGTAGATGCACTTGCAAGCATCCAAGTTAAAATTTTGAAAGAAAAAACAACTGCAGAAGAAAAGCTCAAAGCATGGGAAAAAGATTATGTAATGAATCATAATCTTAGAGCGCCATCCCTAGAGGAGATGAAAACAGACCAGGATGCTTCACTTTTAATAAAAAAAGTTAAGTATGCAAATGCCTTGCTGAAAGAATGGAATATTCAATTTTAGCCTTTGTACATTATTTTGTATTTATCACTGACAGTTGTACAGGTGTATGAATTAGTTTGAACTATGGATGATACATTTTGTACAGGTCCAATTGTATTGCTTATATATATTATATATAGATATATAAATATTGTGTATATAATTAACTTAAATCGACAAATTGTATATAAGCTTATATGTATATATAATAATTATGTACATACATGTAGTTCTCAAAGGAACGTTCAAGTTTTCGTTTTACAAAAAACTGAATGTAACTTACATTTATAACAAGAACTCAAATTATTAAAAAAATTAATAAACTTTATTTACCGTGGTCAGAATACTTGCTAATTGGTCTTTAATACTGCCACAACACGAAAATTAAAAAATCTGAAATTGAAGTACGTACAAGCAATCGAAGTAAGCAATATTGGTCCCCTTGATTGGTCCGAAGAACCGACATATAAGTTATAAGCTTTTAAATATCGTTTAGCAATTATTTACATGCGTGAAATGCACGTAAGCTCACATATTGACATAACTCATAAGCTTAAGCTTTTAAAAGTAAATGAGTTTAAATCATCCAGCATATACATGACATGGATATGTACATCCATGAACTTGACACACAAATAATAAAGTTATATTCATTCATGTTTGTTTCTTCTAAGTCAGTAAAATGTTTTGTTCTTTTGTATCCAAGCTATCGTATCGCTCGATTATAAATCGATCCGAAGGGCAAAGGTTTTACATGTACATGTACATCTTCGACGCGTCGAAAACCCCTCTTTATAGTACAACTTCGGTATTGTATTTAAAGTCATATACTAGTAAAACTTACACTATATACGTAAGCTTACATGCAACAGGCGTATGTACACATGTACACGCGATCAGAGTTTAGTTTTAGCCACACTAAAATGACTTACCATATAAATTGTGTAGTTCCAAATTCCACGAAATGGACACAAACTAGAACTCCCATGGCTGAAAGCTCCAACAAGTATTTACAAATGCTAATGAAGGTGAAAAACACGAACTGTACGAGTAACTTCGCGTCCCTTCGCGTCTACGCATAAGAGACGCCATTGTTATCTGTATTCATAACGACTTTGCGTCCGTTGTCACGGTAACCTAGCGTCCAGGCTCTCTTCGCCAAAAACTTCGCGGGGGTCAATTTTTTGATTAAGAGCCTTGCCTAACTATGCTGAGTGTGTGTCGATATAAACCAGAAAAATGTCCAAAGTGTGAGTTTCACTTAGATGGCTCATTTCAGCCCAAAACCCCCAAAAGAGTAAAGAAATGCTGTCCTGATGTTGTTCGTATAACGCCATCGATTTACTCAATCAAGACAAGTACGAAGGACGACCGCTGTTTCGTCGTCAAAGAAGGAGGATATACAATATGCCTACACAACAACTGCAAACTGTTGAGATCTACGTGTTCAGCAACTGGAAAAATTCATTTCAGGTGCAAACACGTGGATTCAATTGACTTATTTCCGAATTCCAGCGCTATTGAGACTTACTACTTGAATGACGGCAAAATTTCTTCGTATGTCGGAGGTGAAGCTCCAAAGGCACTTCTAACTCAGCTATTATCTGGTATACCGGATGATCATCCTTCAGCGGTTCGCGTGACCGAATCATCATTTGTTGTCTTTGGGCAGTCCACAGCGACCAATACCATAGGATATTGTCACGTCCACATTGAGTCAGAAGAACATAGACTGTTTAAATGTTCGAGTAAAAGTTGTCGGACATATGTAAGCAATTCCAAGCAAGATAAAGTCCGCACAACCTGTCAGCATCTTCATTTGCTTTACTGTTTACTTAATGACAAGAATGGTCCACCACCTAAACTGGCTAAAGGGAAAAGCACACGCACAGAAACTACTGTTTCCGTTGGTACCGGTGAATCACCATCGACCAGCTCGGAGCCGGACAATGCCACACCGTTATCAAGGAGAAGCACTTTGGATGCTGCCATGAGCCGATCACTTCCTTATGATATTCCAATATCTCTCATCCACAACATCTCAAAAATGGATGCAGCTTCACTGCTTGGCATGGAAACGGGATGGCCAGAGATCTACGAACCTCACTTTTCCATCTGTCCACTTTGTCAAACATCGATGTCGAACACACGACCACATCCTGGACAGAGTGGAAAGGATAGCGCCTACCTCTTAACAGAGCTTAATCCATTCAAGAAAATTAAATTGTTGGTGAAAATCTGCAGCAATCCTTCATGCAAGGCAATGCATCAGTCAAATCCAATTGAAATCGGTAAGACAACTGTAATATATGTGTAACAATATTATAAAACTGCATGCACAACAAACAGTGACAACAAACTGAATGCAGATAAGACGAATGAGAAATGACTGACAAAATTGGAGTGTTATCGCGTATGAACGATAACATCAAGTACATCAACAATAATTTTATTATTCAACTCAACAGGATTATTCAACATTGCTGACAAAATTGCTGTTTCTTTCGACATTCTGCTTGAAATAAGGGAGTTTTTCAAGCGTGGACATCCCCTGACAAATGTCATTAACTGCAAAATTGAAACTCTTAAAAGAAAGTCACTTAAGGTAAATATAATGTAATGTAATGGGGTTTCAATAGAGTAAAAACAATAAAAGCGTGAAACAGCTAGTACTAACTAAATAGTGACGAAACAAATGAAAACAAAGGATGTTTCACCAATTAGTATTATTTAGATTTAGTACTATTTCACACTTTCAGTGTTTGTACTCTAGTTGGAAATTGTATTTATTACATTATATAACTCTATATTGCTGCATTACACTCAGATGCTAGGAAGGATCTGTCCTACAATGGCAGTCAAGGCCGCACACAGCACAGGGGCAGTTACCCCCTCCCTCCCCCTATGGGAGGGTATATATGTATATGTAACTGAAAAGCCCATATTGGGAGGTACATTAAACTATGTATGTATGTATGTATGCAGATGAGTGCTGCTCTTACTTTCTATTTCTTTTCAGGAGAACCTCCCAACTGATAATCAACTAGAATATATCCAGACTCTGTTATACAATGGCTTCTATTGTTTTGAAGCAATAACAGTTAGAGATATGGACACTACTGTTTGTGGTATCTGTGGATATTGCCCAGAAGTATTACTTGGTGATGGGAATGAGAAGAACTGTTGTAGAAATGGCCAGGTAATATCAATAGTCTTCTCAATCTTTTTAAACCAAGGTTTATTGAGCAATATTATTATTACCAATAGATAGATAGACTAAAACCATGAAACATAAATAGTGCAAGTCAGCTGTCAGAGTAGTTATTGTGTATATAATAGTCAAATGTATGCTTCATACAGTAGGTTAGAGTGATGGCACTTAACCCATGAAACACAATCTAATAGTTAGTGACTAATAGTCAAATCAAAACAAAAGAAAACAATGGTAGTAATAAGAAATAAGAAATAAATTTATTTAGTAGTAGTAGTAGTATAAATATCTACTTGGTTAATTAATAGCTGTTTCACAGCTGGTAAGTGACATCACTCTAATGAAAACCGCTCTATAATATTTAATTATATATCTGCTTATTTAGCACTATTTAATTAGACCCTGGTGTACAAACCATCTCATTCTATTAATCATTGTATTATATCAATAAAAATGTCAATATTAAAAATTGAAATTAATAATATTATTTTCAGATTGTTTATAATGTAGACCCTTCAGACCAGAGTCCAACCATGAGCCCTTGTGACTTCCAACAAAAGTTAAAAAGAAGGTGGCTGGAAAGAACAGTCCTCACAAGATGTCTTGACACGTTTGAAGTGGCTGTATCAGAGTTTCCTCCGATCATGGCTCCAGCTGTAGTTGGTCAAAAGCTGTACAATACAGAGCTACAAAAGAAAAGTGTCTATCTCAATGAAAATTCACAACCAGATGGTTAGAAAATACTATCAAATTATAATTATAATGATTTTATATTGCTTATTTAGTGTTCATGTGAATGCCAACAATGCAGATTTATTCACTACTTTCACATGACCCATAATACACTTTGTTTGCCCCCCACATTTTGCAAAAACTATTGTTTTCAATTTCTCTTGGGAACATGCAGTCTTACCATGAAGTGACATTGAAACAATAGTATATGCAAAACTTGGGGGACAAACAAAGTGTATTATGGGTCATGTGAAAGTAGTGAATTATATAAATTTGTTAACACATTTTATATATTTTTAATAATAGAAAATAATGCTATTGTTACTAACAGGTGATCCTGCTATGTTACACCAGCTTGTATCAAAAGGTGGTGTTGATATGAGCACAATTGATAAAATGAGTCAAGAAAACCTAGTAGATGTTTGTAAGACCTGTGGTATTGTATATAGTGGAAAATCAAAGGTTTGTGGATTATATCTATCATATTTTTGTTGTGAGCTAGTAGCAGCTAGTACATAAAATTTGGTAATAATCAGTTCTGATTTCGGATTATCAACTGCAGTGAAAATTAACCCGCAAATAAACAGCTTTGGTGACTATTATAATAATAAAGACAACAGCAGTCTGATTTTAAAAGGTTTATTTCCATGCTCTCTAGGCAAAGATGATTACTGACATTCAAAAATTGTATTCTTCAATGCTTGTGGGATTATGTCCATGTCATGGCTATAACCGCCCCAATGGCTGCACTGGTGGATTCTACCATTTAGTTTGCCGTCATGGTGTAAGTAAAAAAGCAACTTATCTTATTTAAACAACATTTTAGTAAAGTTTTTTTTCTGTTAGTGCACATTTGGCTCAAAGCTACTGGCACTAACTGAATCGGTGAGGGATGCAGCTGACCTTTACTTATCCATGAAGTATACTCCCACCACATTTATATGTGACTCTCCATGTGGCTTGGCAAGACATTTGGAGCTTCGTGATAAGGAACTGGCAAAGAAGCTCTGGGGTGAAAACTGTGGCTGTTTTGAAAGGCCAACTCTTGACAAATTACCAAGTGCTGTAAGTAATAATACAGATTAATTTAGTAACAATTACTATATTTTTGTAAAATCATATCAAATTTATTCATCAAATTTAATAGCAGTGAGTGACATTCATTTTGATATTTAAATACCTTAGTAATTTACATTTTATAATCATTGGAAATCATATCTAACATCATACAATCTAAGACCATAAGGAAAGTCTAGGAGAAAATATATTAATTTTATGTGGATGACAATGATTCTGTTTTAATCAAACCCAAACCACATTAATTTTTTGTGATAATAATATTCCAAATTTCATGATATGCTACGCCCTCCAAAGCATTCACTTGGTCTTAGCTGTCTATGTGCTGTTAGCTTCATAACAATTTTGCAATTATTGTTTAGAGAATGATGTTACATAAATACTGAATATCAATGAAATAGATTAATACCAAGTAACAACAATAAACAAATGTCAACAATGAATAGTCAACACCAATATTTATAAATAACAATTTCAATAAAGTGATGAATACTGTAAATGCTCGATTATTTAGCGCCCTGCTTCCAATAAGCGCCCCCCTCGAATAAGCACCTCCCCTAGAGGTCTAACAATTTTATAAGCGCTCCCCTTTCAATAAGCACCCCCCTCCTTCCAATAAGCACCCCTCCCCCTAAAAGAAATGCAGAAACAACTCTCTTGTATTAATTTAATAAAATAAAACTTTACCGATAAATAAACAGAAACACAGTATACCATCAATACCATATATTTACAGTATACCAGTATACAGTTTAACAAGTACCGCACGGTACATGTTTGCTATTTTTATTCACTGTATATGTATGCTACAGTACCGTATATAAGAAAACATTGAGTTCATCATCTGAGAAAATAAATAATTGCCCTGCTTCCAATAAGCGCCCCCCTCGAATAAGCGCCTCCCCCTAGCTAGAGGTCTAAAAAAATTATAAGCGCCAAGTGTGCTAAATCGAGCATTTACGGTACTTAACCTGCATGTGAATCAAACTCTAATAATAATTATTAGTGCAACATGGATCAGAGGGAATTAGTATAGCATCTACTAAACAACTAAGAATAATGGCATAAATAGCTTTTATAATAAACATTGATTGATTGATGATGATGAATATTATTATTGTCAGTCTTTGTCTAAATAAAACATTATATTAGGAATAACAATGACTTGCCACTTGCAATTTTGGAAATACAGACATTATTTGTGCTTTAATTTATAATGATTTTCACACTTGACCTTTAATCAATGATCTCAAATTTTTGTTTAGTTATCATTTTTTTCTCTGACTCTTATATCAACAGAATCTAAATGTTCCAGATATAATTACATCTGAATATAGGGCAGGACAAGAAATCCATAAATTACCACAAGACCTCACGGAAGGAGAGCATCCAGTATCTGGGTCAAAGCAGCACTTTATTTTAGGTGATCGTTTCCACACTCGCACAAATCCACATAAGTCACCACTCTGTGCCTATCACGACATCGACCTCTGCCTACAAGCCTACACCTTGCCTACAAGTACGCAAGAGTCAGAAAACAATAGAAAGAACTTGCAACGTCTGAGAAGTACATGTCAGCAAACATTTGAAGTTCATTACATGTTCAATGTTTTGATGGACTTCTATCTGAACAAGACGCTCAATGAGCGTTCACTCGGGCATTGTGAAAAGGAAAATGTCAGTTGTTCGAGGAAGTACTTGAAAATGAATGCCAGTTGGTTGAAGAACAAGGACAATGTCAGCTGCGCGAGGAGAGACCTGACAATGACTGACAGTTGCGTGACGAGGGAGACTATGTATATACATGTATGTGTCGAGTTCATTTGATTTGCCTTTGAGTTCATTTGATTACCTTTTGACTTTGAGTTCAATTGATTTGATTTTGATGAGTTTGTGTAAAGGTCCCCTCTCTAGCTTCAGATCCCGAAACGTCGAGTTTGGAATCGAGTTCGGGTTCGAGTTACGGTTCGAACGTCGAATAAAACAAGGACATCTTCTTCAATACAATATAATTTCTCTGACGTCATGACAATCAGTGACAGTTGAGTGACGAGGGAGACTATTAGTCCGGTGAGTACGAACATGATACGTCTTGAGGTTGCATAGGTCAGATGGTTCCGATAACGGCCTCGCGTTTGTTTAAAAAAAAATATATTTTAAGCGAGCTTCTAGTCCTTTTACCACTTCTAGTCATTGAACGATGAACTAGAATCCTGACATTTTAATAGCTTGAAGATCTACAGCTGCTTTCAAAACTAAGATTCATAATCTACTTGAGTCCTGTGTCTCCTTTATCTTTTCAAATCTGCGGAGTAATCTTGAAACTCCGGATACGATTAAATACGTCGCATACTCGTCATTTTGAAGCCGAACAAAACTACTACTACTACTACTACTACTACTACTACCGAAATCCGCATTTTCTAACTCGGGCGGCCTGCGGCCTGGGCCCGAGTAATGAGTCAGTTGTTCTAAAACAAAAACGCCTCTTGCTAAACAATCTCAGCTCATCTGAAACGATCGAAAGAAATGTCTTCGGACGATTTGTTATCAAAAATAAAGCAGTAGATATATAAATCCAATACCATAATTAGGCCAAGAGAATGAAAGTCATAGATTTGCGTCCGGACAATTTTGGAAACAGATGAACTCCACTCGATTTCGTTGGATTTTCAAAATTTAAACTTTGAAAATCAGCATGCATGCATACCAGTTGTTGTGAATGAAAATAAGACCAATGTCGGTGTTTTAACTACCTCTTACGAGTCTCAGTCAATCGTCTTTTCACGAATGCATCTTAAAATTTCGAGCTAATTAATTTGCATATGTGCCGAACGTTTTATTTTGAAAACAAAACTTATTTTTTTCTCGATTTGTAGCCTTCCAATACCCATCATATTATAGGTTATAAATAACAAAGAAAGCATCTTGTCTAAAATGGTAAGTTTTTGAAAATCCAACGAAATCGAGCGGAGTTACGGCAAGCCAAAGTGATCCAGATTTCTAGAAATTTCCGCGCGTTTATAAATATTTGTCCCAACGAAAGCGTGCAGTGTGAGGTAAAAAAATGCCAAGTGGATGTGTTGAGGTCAGTGCTGTCTAATGTCTACTTGGGTGATGAAGTGCCTTTTTGTGCAAATAATGATTATTTTTGTAAATAATGAAAGTTTTCGGCGGTAGCTCTAGCTTTCGAGTTTCGGTGCATGCGGGCGGTGGACTTTCATTCTCTTGGCCAAACGTACACATAGTTTTTGAAACACTGTATAAATTCAAACTATATGTCTATGTACTTGTGACAATGGGTTAATAATTTTATAAACATCAATTGATTTACCTCATGTAAGGTATTTTCTGCGGCCATCTCGTCCTACATGAATACATGCGTGACGGCGCGCGTGACATATGAGCCATTTGCTATACACGTGATTTAATAGCACAATATCATTGGATGACCACCACGACTACCAGAGAAGAACTCCCAGCCAATGAAATCACAGCTTATTGGCGGTTATGTGAGAAAATTGTGCACTTTGGGTTAAAAGCACCAAATTTGGTGGAAAGATGGACTTTTATGTGTTTATTAAATATGGATATGGTGCCACCGCGAATACCAAAAGGTTTACGAGTTAAGGCCGATTTTCAAAATGGCGGCCATTTTGAACCGGAAGTGAAAAGCGCTTACACCAGAATTGGCCTTAAACACTCTCGCATTAGTTCCAAAATAAATAATTATCGATTTAGAGATTGATGAAATGTTGTGAGCACAGAAATATTGATAGTTCCTTGGAAAATGTGATAACTTTCTGAATTTGGGAAATTTCGTAAATGGCCTCCATTTCAACCGGAAGTGAAAACTTGTTTTTTCCTGAAAACATCGAAAAAGTAATATTTGCTTTATATCATATCGATACTGGTTGGTTTATTATGTACTAATGGTATAGGAAGCACTGCTATCGATATTTTACCCCATTAATGCAAAGTTTTGAGTGTCAAAAACCAGCCAGTCAATTACTCCCGGGAATTACTGACAGGAACTGTAGGGCAACGACAATGACCAATACCTGACTTACGAACAAGCAACGTT